>CATKUP010000004.1:507500-1037500 GCA_949786385.1 Onychomys leucogaster
TGGAGGAGAAAAATCTAAATAATATGAGCTTCCAGGTTCTACCAGTTGCTTTTCTAAAGGTGACAGATGTGTGCACTTCATCTATACACTCAGCAAACCCAGTCTGATGCTCACACACAAGATGAAACAACCAATGGGTCCTAGACCTAGAAGACATGGCAGAGGACAGCAGAGATTCCTGCAGTCCCTGATCTTCTTCGAGGACTTCCCACCATGCCTCAGAGATCCACAAAGGGCTACAGGGTAGTAATGGAGACTGGAGCAGGGAACAGGACAAAAGCTCAGAAACAGACCCAGCAAGATCCTGCCAGCTGAGTATTTTCATAGTCACCCATGGAAATCAAGGCATGGAGAATGGCTTGTCCACAAATGACTGCAGAAGAAGATTTAAAAACAAGCAAGAAGGAACCAATTGAAAGACTGAACACAGTCACCATTTTAATTGACCTCAAATATAAACACTATAATGCTCACATAAAGTTATAGTAGAGGGCTACATACATTCCTGCCTTATAGAAAGGAAGATCAGAAATAATACAGAGTAGATGAACTGTGGACTCAGGAGCATGGCTGCCACCAGACATGAAATACAGAAGCTGGAGCATGGCTGGAGCACACACTCCCCAGGACATCTAGAGAGAGCCTGGCCCCTGACACACCCCAGCAGACAACAAATCCCTGACAGTGAACATTGTGTGGCTATGAGGAGGTGGAGGTGTAGTGTGTGCTGTGTGGTGTAGGAGGGCTGAAACCTATTACATTGTGTGTGATGGAGATGAGCTGTCCAGCTGATCTGATAACAGCACTGTATGGATGGTCCAGTCAGCTGGGGAAAGCAACAGGTCTGACACCTAGATACACTCATGTGCTACGCATGTCCCTCCTCTTGTTAACAACTTCCATACATTGTCAATGCAAGGACATGTAGGACGCCCCTCACCCACACTCACCACATAGTTCTCTAGGTATTAGGACTAGATACTCAACTCCCATCTGCTGTCCTACACACAATGCTATATTCTAGAACATGCTAGACATGCCTCCAACAACAGTGTGGGAAGACATGGGGAAAGGTATCAGGCCCTGCTGGACACATGACCTCCTGACAAGGACACAGGTACTACTTGGTTCAAACACTTCTGAAATCTTCCTGCAGTGACATACAACAGTAGGTATACAGCATGGGACACTACAGCATGCATCCTCACTTGAACAAGAACCTGTCAAATAATCTTTACAACACATACACAGAGAGAGAGAGAGAGAGAGAGAGAGAGAGAGAGAGAGAGAGAGAGAGAGTCACACACACACACACACACACACACACACGCACACGCACACGCACACACACACACACACACACACACACACACACACAGAGCCTCTAATACATTTCTCAGTATTGGTCCAGGTGTGACTTCTCATTAAACTACACATTGACTGCTAGGTCTGACATTGCAAAATAAACCCTCTCACATACCTCTCATGTATTTGTAGGTCTGGAACCATAATGTAACCCCCACAATCCTTTATTAATAGCTACTTTTTAGGTCATATAGAAAACTCTCTTGCCATTGCACCCAAATACTCTGCTAGTATTGGTTCCCAGTTGACACCCTAATATCACTGAAATTTCACATACACTGCTAGGGTTCAGGCACTCTTGAATATCACACTCCACCACCACAATCTACAGTGTTAGTATCAGGGTCCCCAGGATACCACATTCCATCCACCCATATATCCCTTTTAGATATCTGAACTGCTGGGTATTCCAAACTCCATGGCAACTCCTACAAGGCTAGCTGAAGGCCCTGCAATGCACACATCACCCTGAAGTTGCCCCAAATGCACTGCTAGGTGTCAGGCTCTGCTGGATCCCCCAATGCCTCACACACACTCTGAAGTATCAAGCATGCTCAGATATCACTTCATACAAGGCCAACCTACTTCATAAGGAATGATCAGACCTTGACACCAGCTCAGTCATAAGCTGACACATACTCAGTAGGGATTGTGCAGAGCATGACACCCCATTCTTCCACTGTTCCCCTCTGACATACAGTTATCATCAAACACTCTGGACATACCACCAACCCTGTGACCACGCATCCACTCTCGGTACCATGTCCAGTTTGACCTCATACACCACATTAATTGACAGACATCATACCATGCTGGAAATGTCTCTCCAAGTCAGGTCTTCCAGAATACTTAGCAATTAGCATTGCGGGACACACATCTGCTGAAGACACACCTACATTGCTAGGCATCAGCTTCTACTAGACTCCTTCCTATGCTATACAATGTTCTGGGTCTCAGGCTCTACTGCTAGTTACTGGGCCAAGCTGGATATTAACCCTTTTCCAAACCATAGTGCATATAAAGTGTGGGGTGTCAGGTTGACTTGAAGACCAGGCTCCATCACATACCGACAATGTTGTCACACACCCTTACCCCCAATATACAGTACAGGCCCAGTGAACACTGCAATTTTAAAAGCTTGGCTAATACCTCCATCACTGACATATCAAGTTTCTTACTATCAGATGCTTACCTCCACTATGCAGATTTCAGTCGTGCATATTGAAGTATATTTTATGCGTATAAAATAAATGGCTTCAAGCCTTACCCAAAATAGCACCATTATATTGACAACATACACTACCACACAGGAGCATGGGTCTAAGCACAGCTAAAAATTAGCAGTGCTTTTGTGGCAGCAGTGTGGGTGTAGGAAGAATAACTTATTAGATGAGCCTGTTGTCATGCACAATATCAGGGTTAGGACTAGGGAGTCCTGAGGATGTGATACACAGTAGGGGCTCCATGCCTCAGGCAGGTGTCCAGCAAAGCCTGAAACCAAGCAGTATGTTTCAGGCTATAGTGGCAAGGGTAGAAGTGTCCAGCAGGGCAGTGGGACATGGATTGGTTTGGCATCAGGACTAGAGGGCAGTAGCTAGCAAGGTCCTTTGTGTGGGCAGCCCCTGATAGTGGGATGAGTCTGTGTGGGAGAAGCAGGGGGATGCTCTGCAGTGTGTCTTATGAACACAACAGTGTATATTGGGTGAAAGCAGTTGGGAGCTGTCTAGATCCACTAGGACATGGCACCTAGCAGTCTATGTAGGATTCCAGGGGGGTTGCAGCAAAGCCTGTTCAATAGTAATGTGTGTAGAGCAGTGCTAAAAATGATGATGTTATAAGGAAAAGTTTGTGTGCACACACGTGTGCTTGAACTAGTGTTGAGTGGTCGGAGAGTGTGCTGCATTGTCATGGAGATAGCTGTCTTAGAGAAAATGAGTCAGTGACTAGGCAAAGAGAAGCCCAGGGTCAGTATATTATTAATGAATTCGATCAGAGAAAGTATCTTCAAGTTGTGGACTTGAGATATTTTGGAGAATAGGGTAGAAAACAAGAAATGTGAGACTTGATCAATACAGGCCTGGGGGAGGAATTTGACTTTATTTTTACTGTATCAAGAAGCCAAGTTTTCTCTTTGCCTACAACACTAGGTGTCATCATCTGTATGGTGTCCCCACACTTAAATTGAAACCCTCCCCCACATTGCTAGGTGTCTGGTGCTACTCTGAGAAATGTCTCTACAGCAGGTGACAAACACATGTGCCTAGGTGAGAGGTCCTGCTAGGTCAACAGTCCACTAAAGAAAATGTTTCTTTCAAACAGTTGGGAAGCCTGTCCTCCACGACATCAACAACACAATGGCTAAAGCACCATGCACACGGCTGGGTATCTGGTCTTTCTAAGGATCCCCTTACCTACAGCAGCAGAAGCCAAAAACAGACGCCCACATACTATAACACAAATGTCAGGGTCTAGTAATTATCTCTTCCCTTACAACCACATATACATACACGGTTAGGTCACATTCCTGATAGGAATCACCTCAGCTACAGCAGGACCACACACTCAGAGCTAGGTGTCAGATCCTGCTGGGCACCTCTTCCCCTACATCTGAAAGACCATACAGTTACACTGCTAGTTTTCTAGCACTGGTACTCCTCTCCTATATTCAATTCCTGGTGCACAGCCACACACAAACACACTCAGGCACACATGCTTGTATGATCCCATGCACGTGCTCATGAACTCTCATCTAGCTGTCATGTCAACAAGGTTTCTGCCATTCAGCCAAAGCCCTGTTTACAAACAGCCATCTGTGTGCTGTCCTAGGTGTCATCCCCTACAGCCAAGCACATACACAGAGAGCGACAAAGAGACAGAGACAAAGAGACAGAGGTAGCAGACACAGAGTCCAAGGACAGGTCCTACTGTTCCCACTCCATAACAGACAAAGCTGTTTACTTATGGCTAGGTGTCAGGTCATGATACATACCTCTTTTCCTATATTCACAGTGCAATATTCTTACACAGCTAGTTTACCTGTATGCACCCCCTCCCCTATAATCAAATGCTAGCTACACAGTCACACACTCAGAAACACACTTTGGCACGCATGCTCTTACAAATGCCTTCATGAATTGAATGCACTCTGAGGTCCTAGAGGACAGCCACCATACAAGGAAATCCTCATATATACTTCTAGGTATTAAGTCCTGTGAGTTAGAGGTATCACCCATGCAAAAATCAACCCCACATACACCTCTAGCTGTTAGGTACTGTGAGGTGTCCCACATAGAGCCAAAGCCGTATTTACACACAGCCAGCAAGGTGCTTCTGCTGCTAGTTGTCCATTACCTACAGCCAATCTCTCTGTCTCTCTCTCTCCCTCTATCCCCATCCCTTTATCACATACACACACATGTACATATGTACATCTAAGCCCCTATACTGTTAGGTATACAATTGCTTAGAGACAAAGACTCCCAATATGTGCAATTTGACTGGTCTTTCAGGGTTATAGTCTTCATTATAGTCAAAGCCACCCCATCACCAACATAACACACACACACACACACAGTGAAGTTATGTAGCATGTTCTGTTAGATATACAACTGCCTTTGAGCCAAAGCATCTAAAAGAGGACTTGGTGTCAGCTTCTGTTAGGTCCATCCTTCCCAAAAGCCAATATTCTTCTTACACTGCTAGGTATCATGGCCTCCTAGAGATCCACTGCCATACAGTAAAGTCCCATGCATAGGGCTAGGCATCACATCCTGCTAGGCACCCCAGACACAGGCAAACACCCCAGGTGCACCTTTCATATTCATATAGGCAAGTGTCAGGCTCAGGTATTTATCTCTAGCCTTACAACCAAAGTTCCACATACACAAACATGATTAGGTTTTAGGATCTGCTAGGTACCTTCTTCCCCAAAGCAAAACACCAGGTTAACACAAACATACAAACATACAAATGCAAACATGCACACATGCACATCTACAAACAATCATGCATGCAGCCCTGTAGGAACCCTTCCAAGGCTGTGAGTCCCAGGAGGTTTTCCCCTAGCCCCATGAATGGAGGTATGGATTTAGGAGAAAGCTTGGTACCTACCTCTGAGTGTGTGGCATTGTTGTGGAATTGGGGGATTCCTCACAAAAATACAAGTAGTCATGTGTGTGTTTATGGCTTTGGCTGTAAAGGTGGGACTACAATGTTACCATTGACACCTAGCCCTGTGTGGAGAGCTAGGGCTTAAAATAGAAGTTCATCAGTTCCTGACTCTGTGTGTGTGTGTGTGTATGTGTGTGTGTGTGTGTGTGTGTGTGTGTGTGTGTGTGTGTGTGTGTGTGTGTGTAGGGTTGTGCGTTAGCTTGGTGAAGTAATACCTAGTAGGTCTTGACACCTACCCTACAGCCAAAGACCTTTATTCACATATATGGCTCACTATCAGTTCCTGCTGGATAATCCCTCCCTTACAGCCTAGCCAAACTGACTCAAATCTCAGAACCTGCTAGAATGTCACCCTATATTGAAAAGACCCACCCAGGGCTAGAGTATCATGTCCTCCTAAGTATCACCTCCCCTAACACAAAGCTATATATATATTCATGGTGTGGTGTCACATCATGCTATGTCCCCCAATGTCTATAGCCAATGTTACAGGCACACAAAGAGATGGAGTTAGGTTATTCTGACTGCTCCTGCCTTATAATCAATAATTCCATCACGCTTTCTCTGTCGGTCTCACTCATACACAACACAACTATGTGTCTATTACTTCGAGACATTCCCTCCCTATAGCAAAAGTCCCACATACACACACAGGGCTACGTTTTAATTCCTGCTAGGTACAATCTTCCTAAGTGGATCACAGAAGAACCTCTAAGAAAACATGATATCTAGCTGAGTAAGAGGAATAAACATACAGCCAAAGCTAGATACAAAAAGCTGTGTGTCAGATACTTTTGGTATCAGTTCCCCTCTATGTACTTCCATGTTTTATACTCACTTCAGAAGTTTGGGAGCCAGAAACAATATCATCTGCAAATAATGAAAGTTTGACTTCTTCCTTTCCAATTTGCATCCCCTTGATCACCTTTTTTTTTTGTCTTGTTGCTCTAACTAGAACTTGAAGTACTATATTGAATAAGTATGGGGAGAGTGAACTGCCTTGCCTTGTTCCTGATTTTAGTGGAATCATTTTGAGTTTCTCTCCATTTAATTTGATGTTGGCTGTTGGCTTGCTGTAAATTGCCTTTTTATGTTTAACTATGTTCCTTGTATTCCTGATCTCTTTAGAACCTTTATCATGAAGGGATGTTGGATTTTGTCAAAGGCTTTTTCAGCATCCATTGAGATTATCATGTGGTTTTTTCTTTCAGTTTGTTTATATGGTGTATTGCATGGACAGATTTTTGTTTGTTGAACCACCCTTGTATCCCTGGAATGAATCCCAGTTGTTCATGGTGGATATATTTTTTTAATGTGTTCATGAATTCAATTTGCCAGTGTTTTATTGATTATTTTTGCATCAATGTTTATTATGAGGAAAATTGGTCTGTAATTCTCTTTCTTTGTTGCATCGTTGTGTGGTTTGTGTATCAGGGTAACCGTAGCCTCATAGAAGGGGTTTGGTAATGTTCCTTCTGCTTCTGTTGTATGGAACAATTTGAAGAGTACTGGTATGAGCTCTTCTTTGAAAATCTGGTAGTATTCTGTGCTGAAACCATCTGATACTGGGCTTTTTGAAGAGAAGACTTTCAGTGAATGTTTGTATATTCATATGGGTTATTGGTCTATTTAAATTGTTTACTTGGTCTTGATTTACGTTAGGTATGTGGTACTTATTCAGAAATTGCCCATTTCTTTCAGATTGTCCAATTTCGTGGAGTATAGGTTTTTGAAGTATGACCTGATGATTCTCTGGATTTCCTCATTGTCTGTTGTTATCTCTCCCTTTTCATTTCTGATTTTATTAATTTGTACATTCTCTCTGCCTTTTGGTTTGTCTGGATAAGGGCTTGTCTGTCTTGTTGATTTTTTTCAAAGAACAAACTCTTTGTTTCATTGAATCTTTGCATTGTTCTCTTTGTTTATATTTCATTGATTCCAGCCCTCAATTTGATTATGTCCTGGCATCTGTTCCTCCTGGGTAAGTTTACTTATTTTTGTTCTAGAGCTTTCAGAGGCGCTATTAAGTCACTAGTGTGAGATTTCTACAACTTCTTTATGTGTGCATTGAGTGCTATGAATTTTGCTCTTAGCACTGCTATCATAGTGTCCCATAAGTTTGGGTATGTTGTACATTCATTTTCATTGAATTCTAGGAAATCTTTAATTTCTTTCTTTCTTTATTCCTTGACCCATCAGTGATTCCTTTGGGCATTATTCAGTTTCCATGAGATTGTAGGCCTTCTGTAAAATTGTTGTTGTTGAATTCTAACTTTAAACCCTGGTGGTTTGATAAAATACAAGTGTTTTTTTTGTTTTGTTTTGTTTTGTTTTTGTTTTTGTTTTTGTTTTTGTATGGGTTGAGATTTGCTTTGTGATCCAGCATGTGGTCAGTTTTAGAGAGGGATCCATGGGGTGCTGACAAGAAAGTATATATATTCTTTTCTGACATCTTCTTCAATTTCTTTTTTCAGGAACATAAAGTTCTTGTCATAGAGGTCCTTCACTTGCTTAGTTAGAGTTACCCTAAGGTATTTTGTATCATTTGTGGCTATTGTAAAGGGTGATGTATCTCTGATTTCCTTCTCAGCCTGTTTGTCAATTGTATATAGGAGGGCTACTGATTTTTTTGAGTTGATCTTGTATCCTGCTATGTTGGTGAAAGTATTTATATGCTGTATGATTTCTTTGGTTGAATTTTTGCAGTCACTCGTGTATACTATCATGTCATCTTCAAATAAGGCAAGCTTGACTTCTTCCTTTCCAGTTTGTATCCACTTAATCTCCTTATGTTGTCTCATTGCTCTGGCTAGAACTTCAAGTACTATATTGAATAAGTATGGGGAGAGTGGACAGTCTTGCCTTGTTCCTGATTTTAGTGGAATCGCTTTGAGTTTCTCTCCATTTAATTTGATGTTGGCTGTTGGCTTGCTGTAGATTGCCTTTATTATGTTTAGGTATGTTCCCTTTATTCCTGAACACAATAAGACCTTTATAATGAAGGGGTGTTGTATTTTGTCAAATGCCTTTCTGCATCTAGTGAAATGATCATGTGTTTTTTTTTTCATTCAGTTTATTTATATGGTGTATTACATTGTCAAACTTTTGTATGTTGAACCACCCTTGCATCCCTAGGATGAAGCCTACTTGATCATGGTGGATAATTGTTTTCATGTGTTCTTGGAGTCATTTTGCCAGTATTTTATTGAGTATTTTTGCATCAATGATCATGAGGAAGATCAGTCTGTAGTATTCTTTCTTTGTTGCATCTTTATTTGGTTTAGGATTCAGGGTAAGTGTAGCCTCATAGAAGGAGTTAGGTAATGTTCCTTCTGCTTCTATTGTGTGGAGCAATTTAAAGAGTATTGGTATTAACTCTTCTTTGAAGATCTGGTAGAATTCTGCACTGAAACCCTTGTCCTGGGATTTTTTTGCTTGGGAGACTTTTAATAACTGATTCTTTTTCCATAGGTGTTATTGGACTATTTAAATAGATTCCTTGGTCTTGATTTAACTTAGGTATGTGGTACCTAACCAGAAAACTACCCATTTTTTTTTTTGATTTTCCAGTTTTGTGGAGTAGAGGTTTTTGAAGTACATCCTGATGATTCTCTGGATTTCCCCATTGTCTGTTTTTATGTCCCCCTTTTCATTTCTGATTTTTTTAAATTTGGATGCTCTCTCTCTGGAATAAGAGAGCATGATAAATGAAGACCACATGAGAATAGGAAGAAGCAAAATGCTAGAGAGGTCCCCAGAAATCCACAAAGATACCTCCACTGTAGACTACTGGCAATGGTCAATAGAAAGCCTGAACTGACCTACTCTGGTGATCAGATGGCCAAACACCCTAACTGTTGTGCTAGAAATCTCATCCAATGACTGAGGGAAGCATATGCAAAGATCCATGGCCAGGCCCCAAGTGGAGCTCCAGGAGTCCAATTGGCAAAAAGGTGAGGGATTGTATGAGTGAGAATTGTTGAGACCAAGATTGGAAAAAGCACAGGGACAAATAGCCCAAATAATGGAAACACATGAACTATGAACCAATAGCTGAGGAGCCCCCAAATGGATCAGACCCTTTGGATAAGTGAGACAGTTGATTAGCTTGAACTGTTTGGGAGGCACCCAGGCAGTGAGAATGGGACCTGACCTTAGTGCATGAGCTGGCTGTTTGGATCCTGGGACTTATGCAGGAATACTTTCTTCACCCTGGGAGGAGGGGACTGGACCTGCCTGGACTGAATCTACTAGGTGGAGCTGAATCCCCAGGGGAGTCTTTGCCCTGGAGGAGATGAGAATGCGGATGGTTGGGGGGCTGTGGAGAAGGCGGGAGGTGTGATTCTTGGGTTGGGGGAAGGTGGGAGGACGGGAATCCTTGGCTGATAAGTATTATTAAATTAAATTATAAAATAATAAAAAAAGAAGCTGCCCGGTACTCTGCAACATGTGAGTGCTCTAATGGCGCAGCTCCCTTTCAAACCTGCATCTTGTGAACAAGGAACTTGATGGGCAGGGACTTGAAGACTGAATGTATGTGGGATCGCCTGGGAAACCATGAACTAATTGGATACATGGAGATCCATAGCTGGACTGGATTCCGTCCTGCTGTATGCCCATGTGGTCCACCCCTGCCTCATTGTCCTTTGAGGATCTAATACCTTCCTCTGGCTTTGAAGTGGCTTCTGGGGATGCCAACTCATAGTAGGTGCCCTGCCTGCTGGGCCATCTCTCCATCAACCCCCACAGTTTAAACTTTTAGTTAATTTATTTTTTAATAATTTAATAAAAACTGTCATGCTAAGTTGCCTAGATAGGTTTTTGACTTAGCATCCCTGCTTCAGCCTCTCTATGCTGGTATTACAGGAGTATGCCTGTAGCTGGAGAGCTTCCCTCCAGCCCCTGCCAAGCCCTGTTAATCCAACAACCCACTTATAAAATAAACATACAGACACTTATATTATTTCAACTGCTTGGCCATTAGCTCAGCCCTACCATTCTCTAGCTCTTATTTTTATATTTAGCCCATTACTATTAATCTATACTTTGCCATGTGGCTCATGGCTTACCAGTACCTTATATCTTTCTTGTCATGGTGGTGGCTGGCAGTGTCTCTCCCCGAGCCTCCCATTTCCCACAATTTTCCTCCTTCTTGTCCTGCCTACCCTATCCTTCCTGCCTGGATACTGGCCAATCAGCACTTTATTTATTTTAACCAATCAGAGCAACATATTTGACATACAGAACATCCCACAGCATATGCCACCACTCTTGGGTTATTTAAACTTCTCATTGAAATATGGTGTGTTTATAGAAAGATAGTCTGGTTATAAGTGCACACGTTGAGTTTCCTCTGCTGGACACATACTGTATAAAGAGTATCCAGACTGAAATAGAAGGCACTACCAACATCCAGAAGTCCCCCATGACTGCTGTTGGGTCCTGGGAACCACCTCTAGAGATGTACTATTCTAGTCAGAGGACTGGGCAGGTATTAGGTCTGATTGCTGTGGTTTGTTAAAAGGTTGCAAGGCAAAAGCAACACAGAAAAAGGCGGCGTGGGGCTAGCTCCGAGGAGAGCAGGCACAGCAGCTCTGGCCTATTAGATGAGTGCTCTACCAACTGACTACTTCCCAACCCTGTGCGCACAGGCCTTCAATCAGCAACTTGGCTTGAAGCTCTTATAGCCAAAGGTGCTATCAGTGGGATCTACTCAGCTAGTTCAAGTTTTAATTTTAAAAATAGTTAATTAGCCTTTAGTCTGAACGGGGCTCATATGTAAAAGACACAAAAGCATTTTTTTTTTGCAGTTAGTATTTTTATGCAACTTGATCAGAGAACTGTGTTCAGGAACTGGTGACAATATGTTATGGACTGAGGTGTGTGTCCCCTCTCCTAACTTCTAAGACTCTGTTTGGAGAGAGGTCTGGAAACCATGGTTTAAAAAGTTGTTGGACCTAGGAGATGGCTCAGTATGTAAAGGCACTTGTGACTCAGGTTGATGCCCTGAGTTAGAGTTTCAGATGCCACTCCCCAAAGATATCCTCTCCTTCTACACTTGTGTTCACACACACCCCCCCCAACACCCACACACACACTAACACTGCGGGAACACACACATACACACTTGGGGGACACACACACTTTTGGGGGAGGGAGAAAGAGACTCACACAATAATCATAAATACCTTTTAAATAGTTAAATTTATAGCCAGGCACTGGTTGCGCAGGCCTTTAATTCCAGCAGTAGGGAGGCAGAGGCAGGTGAATTTCTGTGAGTTTGAAACTAGTCTTGTCTACAAAGTGAGTTCCAGGACAGGCTCCATAATCTACACAGAGAAACCCTGTCTCGAAAAACCAATCAATCAATTTATTTATTTGTTTATTTTACACCCCAATTGCAGTTTCCCATCACTCCTCTCCTCCCAGTCCCGCCCCTATGACCCTGTCCCCACCCCTCTTCCACTCCTCCTCCATTTCTGTTGAGGAAAAGGCAGGTCTCCTGTGAATATGAACAACACATCAAATATCAAGTTGCAGTATGACTAATTACCTTCCATGTATAAAGGTGGGACAAAACAACCAAGTATGATAACTAAGGTCCCAAAATCCTGTCAAAGAATCAGAGACAGCCCTGCTGCCATTGTTAGGAGTCCCACAAGAGGACCAAGGTACACAACTGTAACTTATATGCAAAGTGTCTAAGTCAGTCCCACGCAGACTTCCTGGGTGCCGATTTAGTCTCTCTGAGTTCCCTTGAGCCCAGATTAGTTAATTCTTTAAGTCTTCTTGTTGTGTCCTTGACCCCTCTGGCTCCAAAAATCGTTTCTCCTCCTCTTCTGAAGGACTCACTGAACGCCTCCTAGTATTTGGCTGTGAGTTTGCATCAATTTCTATCAGTTGGTTGATGATGCCTCTCTGTTAACTTGTTTAAAGATCATTTGCAGATTGCCCAGTGCTCTGTGGCCACCAGACTTATGGTCAAGTCCACAGTGGTCTTCAGTCCCCTCAGCTGAGTCTTCTTCTAGCTACTTTCAAAGTTTCCAAGGTAAAAGAAAACTTTGCTGCTCTGAGCATTTGAAAGGAAGTATTTGGTTACATGTGTTCCTCCTTTCACTGAATTATTCCAGGATTCATATGACTGGGTGGTGAAATTATGTGCCATAGTCACTCATATTAAGTCCATTTATGTACGGGGTGAAATTTAAGGATGAGAATGTCATCCTGAATTTTCAGATCCTGGAATTTTGTCCATGGCAAATGATGAACCAAGGCAATTCCCAGTCTTCATCTGCACCGCACAGACTCAATATTTTCATGGCAAACACATGGTTCTTGGGAATGCTAAAGAAGACATGATGAGCATTATTGAAGCCATGAGCACCTTGGGTCCAAGAAGAGCAAGTTCAGCAAGAAGCTCACCACTGCCATCTATGGGACAGTTGTGATAGTTCTGAATGACATACAACATAAACACCAGACCCTTCCATCTGCAGCTCAAAGGGCACCATCCATCTGTGGCACCCATCCTGCTACTATTAATATCTTATAGTCCTTGTGTCCTGCTGCTCTTCTTTGGGTTTGTAATTTCCTCATTCCCCTGAAGTTGCGCTGGATTGCACAGTTAGGTTTGTGGTTATGAGTAAATACTAAATAGGGGAAAGAAAGACATCATATTATAATTAGTCAATACCTTCTATCCAAAGAGTTTTAATTTGCCAAGTAGAGGGGAGCCTGGGGAGGAGCTGGTAGTTCAGTCTAGGGGTAGCAAATTGAAAAGCCAGGCAGACACCAGAGCTGCCAATTTCCTTCCAGTGTTCCTTTGATGCTAAAGCATCTGTATGCTGATTCTTAAAAGCCTTCCTAAACATCTCCTGACAGCTTTGCTTGTAAACACATCCACATCCTCCAGACCTTTGCTATTGCTTTGAAAGTCTGTTACTGCTGCTAAGTCTGTATGTTACATTCTTTATAGGGACACAAAGAGGCCTAACTTAACATTAGTGCAGCCATGACAGGCTGCAACCAAACAACATTAGAACTAGGCCTCACCATTACAATAACTAGGAAAAGCCACAAATGTACCCTGATGGAGACCAATCAGAATTGAGACAAACAAGTACGAAGTGCTCTAAAACATTAAGGATAGCTTACTTAATTTGTATAGAGATTGCCAATTTCCTTGCAGTCAGTACCAATCACTGTTTGACAAAACATCTGTTACCTCACTCCTGCCCAATCAGGAATTCAACCCCCATCTGAATCCAGAATTCCCCTAACTACCATCCTTTACTGCTTAATAACCCTGCCTCAACTGAGCTAAATCCCAGATCCAACACAGTGTTGGAATGGATGGAGCACCCAAGCTGGCTCTTGCATTCAAGGTTCTTTGCTGTTGCATATGAACTCAGATTCCGGGTGGTCTATGAGGGGCTCAGGACATGGGCGTAACAGGAAGTAGGTTGTGAAAGAAGAACTTGGCATCTGTGTGTTCGTTTCTGAAACTGTATCATGGATTAAATGTGATAAGAAGAGTCTGTGCTGGGAGTTAAGATCAACACAGTATGTGATTGTTTTCCATCTTAGCATCAGACTGCTTAGTTGTAAAGAAGGAGTGTTATCAGATCTCTTTAGCATTATATTGTGAATTGACTCAGGAGTCAGGAAGATAACCTCTAGCCTTAGCCTGTCATGACTAGTTGAAACTGGTAACTAAAATCTTTATGAACTCTCTTTTTTTTCCTCATAGTTTCAAGAGACAGTAAATGATATATTATCTGTCCTGTAAAGGATTAAGTGACCACAGTGAGGTAGACAGTGGAAGGATGTGATGAAGTGTGCCATCTAGGAGTTGCTCACACACACACACACACACACACACACACACACACATCTAAAAAAGTGACTATGAGACAGGAGGAGGGGACCTAAAGAGAGGGAGGGAGGCAAAGAGGATAGTGGTGTATATATGAGATGAATGCAGAAAGTAAATCTGTTTGGGGTGGAGAGAAGGAAGGTCTATTATATGGGGTGGAAGGGTTGTGAGAGTCTAAGCCTGGTCTACATCGGGAGTTACAGGACAGTCAGTGCTATACAGAGAAACCCTGTCTTTTATTTTTCAGGATTTAACTGCCTTTATTTTATTCTAAAATATACATATAAAAGAGGGGTGGGGGAAGATGAGGAGAAAAATAATTAGACTGTGCCAAAACAAACACTTAAAGTTCTAGCCAGAGCTAAGTCCAATAGTACATGACCAACTGATGTTGGAAGGAGGTAACTTAAAGAAGACTGATTCAAGCCTATATGAGTGGTGTCTCATTAGTTTCAAAACTGTATGATATCTTCAAGAACACTGGCATTCACAGTTGTCAGTCCACTGCCACACATGTGTGGGTGAGTGTGAGAAATGGCTCTCTCCATACCTGGGGTGATGTAGAGAGCTGCTATTGGAATCACGTGGAGAACTGAGGAGACACGGGCATGGTCACCAGCAGCTCACGTGTCTTCCCCTCCACCACTGATTACTGTCAGATTGGATTCGCCTTGTGTGCCAGCTCTTTCCTTAGCCTGACTAGCTCCTCCTCTTCCTGTACCTCTTCCTGTTGCCTGACTTCCTCCAACTGCTGCATTTTCAAGGCTTTCACTTCAACCGTTCTCTGTTCCATCTCCTGCTGCTCCTTGGCTCTCTTCTCTGTGCCCAGTTAAAAAGGGTTCCTGAACTAGAGAATCAAAGAGGTTCTCTGCAACTGCTGTCCTCTCTTTCCTGGGAACAAAGGGCTCCTGGAAGATGATGGTGTTTGGACGAGTCTTCAAGCAAGCGGCTTCCTTCTGCTGCTTTGGTTCATCCTCTAGCTGTTGCTCCCACATCTCAGCCTTACAGATACCTCTCTTGTCTGTCTCCAGGGAGAAGGGCTCAGCCTGAGTCACATTCTTTACCTTTTTCTCTGGCAAGTTCATGGTATCACAGGAAGGGCCTTGAAACCAGGCTCCTCCCCTTTCTGCATTTCTTTTATTTTCTTCTCCTTCTGCAACTGGCGCTCTTTGTCCCAGGTATCAGTGGGGAAGGGGCACACCTCCATGTTTCTTGCATCTAGGACCCCATAATGTGGCACAGTCTGAGCTCTTTTCTATCCTACAAGTGATTCTTTTAACCATGTGTGATTTTTCTGTTACTCTATTTTTTCTTTTATCAAGTATTTTTAAACAAGTTTCATCACACAATATTAGAGAAACCCCTTGTATTAGTGTTACCACCTTCCTCGGAAATGTAGTTAATTGCCAGGAAACTGCTAAAATTACCGTGAGACATAGTTTTCCAAAATATTCCAAAATGTTAATATTTTATATTTAATATTTTTTTATTTACTCATTTATTTTTGAGTCATGGTTTTATTATGTAGACTTGGATAGCCAGGAACATGTTATATAAACCACACTGGATTCATACTCACAGAGACCCTCCTGTCTCTGTCTCCTGAGTGCTAGGATTAAAGTAAAGGCCTGTGCCATCAACCCTGGATGGAATTCATTTACCAAAATATCATTTTTTAAAAAAAAATTAATTTAACAACTGTCTAGTCATTTGTTCATTGTTTTCCTTAAGCACCAACACCTTCTTGGTACATAATCGGCAGGAACCAGATCTAAGAGTTGGGAGCAGAGGCATGGGCTAATACATCAGATTGCCTTTTAAATCCACCTACTTAAGTGAAAATTTGATTCAGTGTGTTGTGCCCAGGATTAAGACCACCACAGAGCCAATATCTGACGAAAGCACACAGGGGTTTCTAAATAACAAAACGAGCTGGGGCTTTGTCCATGGCCAACATTTAACACAGTGAATGGAGGAGGATGGCCCTGAGCACTCACTTCAAGGAGTTTCTATAAGAATGATTTATGTGTAGAGAGTTACATATCTTGGGATTGGATGAGGGGGCTAGGGTTGAGGTAGTTCTTTGAAGTTACTGGCTGAACTATAAGCACAAAATTACTAGTGGCTAATAGGAAGAAGGGTATCTACAGAGACATAAATTTTTTACACCCTATGTCCTGTTTTTGCTGAGCCCAGGACATAGACATTCAGATTTATTGTTCCAGTCCTATTTTCACATGAGTTCAATTTCTGGTCAGTTGAGTCCATTCCTCCCCTATCCTGTTTTATCAAGTTCAGGATATATAGATTTATTGTTCCACCCTTATCTTCCCATGAGTTCAACTTCTAGTCAGTTCTTTGTGAATCAGTCATTCTAATGTCAGCAGTGGCTTGCACATCTTTCCACTATGCTAGGCAAAAGTCTAGGGAGGAAGAGGGAGACTGTCCCATGGCATCCTTCTTAGTCAAGTCAACAATGAGAACAATTAACACATTACACACAAGACCAAGGGCACACAAAAAACTTTGCCCCAAGAGACAACCAACAAAGTTCCAAGAACAATAGCAGCCTGTTTTGCTTTGGAGGGAGTGACCCTCCAAGTTTAGTCACACCAAAAGCCTTCAGCCTCTCTGTCCTCAGTTAAACAGACCTCAGAGGCTACCATAGCCCCATTAACAGGGTCCAGAATTTCTTCTGCAATCCTGTAATCCTGGTTCCAGTGCATCCACTGGCTTCCACTGGCAATGACCATTACTGGACATTTTCACAGATCTAGCATGCCTCAGGAAATAAATGTACAGAGTCACACAAAGACAAGGACAAACAGAGACACACAGAAATTTACTGGCAGTTAGGAAACCCTCAGATCAGGTTATGTGGGTAGCAGAGGATCCAGGACAAATCCCCAAATGTTTTGCTCATGTCGTAAGACCCCTGAGCAGGACGACCACAGAGCCGATATCCAATAAAAGCACACATTGGTTTATTAATAGCAAAGCAAGCCCAGGCTTGGTCTTTGTCTAAAACTCAACACATCGGGTAGAGGAGGGTGGCCCTGAGCACTCACTTTAAGGGGTTTGTATAGGAAAAGTTTATGTACAGAGGGTTTCATATCTTGGATTGGACAAGGGGTCTAGAGTTGAGGTAGTTCTTTGAAGTTACTGGCTGAACTATAACATATCTATGAGGTTACTAATGGCTAACAGGATGCAGGGTATCTACAGATATAAATTTTACTCCCTATGTCCTGTTTTTGATGAGCCCAGGATATATACATTCAAAAATATTGTTTCAGTTCCATATTCCCATAAGTTCAGTCTCCAGTCAGCTCTAAAACTGCTGGTCAGCAAACACCTTAGAGGAATGGGTTGAGAGAACGTCTCTCAAGAGGGCTACTGATTTTTCCCTTTCAGTAGTAGTGTCTATTTTAATTCCAATAGTGATAAAATACAAGGCCATAGCAAATAGGCAATCCAGAGGAGAAAACATAAAACCTGGTGTTCCAATAAGCAACATCCTGAATTTGGAATGTAATATTATGAACTCAGAAATAGACTGGGTATTAAATTCTTTTGAGGAACAATTCTTTTGGTGTCCCATAACTTAACTTTGATAATATATAGATTTACTGCATTTAATTGATAATAGTACCTCAATCAATATACAGTGAATTATAAATAGAAATAAGAAAACAACACTTATCTCTTTAATATATTCATTTTCATTTTATTAACATATTGAAAAAATACCATTTATGTTGAATTTAATAATTTTATACATTTTAAGGCTGATGGGCACTCACACTAAGACCAATCTCAAATTCATGATCCTCCTGCCTCAGCTTCCCAAGTTGGTAGCTTTGGAATTAAGCACCACCATACCAAATAAAATGTATTTCTCAAACGAGATGTTCAGATCTATGTACATGCATTTATAAGGTAAGTGTAATTGGAGTTTATTTAGCTAATGCCAGATTGACCTCTCTAGAAGCAACTGCAGAGCTTAAAATGAAACATAAGTCTATTTTCTAGTTTCCTGTCTCAAACCTTGCACTTGTATCTTTCATAGGCTCTTACTGATATTGAGTGGAAGTTTGCATGAACAAAGCTCGATATAGATACTTTGATGAAGGTAGAACTTGCTGCCTCCTTTCAAAATTATCCCAAACCCAAATAATTTCTCTATCTTGGCAACTGATTCAACAACACCTTTGTTGGGATTTTGCTGTGCTCCAGTTGCATGACCGCACATGCACAGTTCATGAGCTACACAAGGGGTCTGGGGTCTTGTGTCTTAAGTCATGAGTGTGCGCTGGTGTTTATGTATGTGCGCCATTGTCACGCAATCTAGCATGAGTGGCATAACTCTATGAAATCATCTGCACCTTTAAGTCACAGACACTACCTCCTCTCCATCTGTTCTGTTCTCTCTTCACCCCCCACCCCCACCATCTTTCTCTCTCTCTCCTTCCCCAGGCCTGGTTCTCTTGTTTTCCCCTAACCCTCTTCCTCCTAATAAAGCTCTGATACTGATACTGTGGTTCATCGAGGCCATGGCCTTTCCTCACAGTAACCAGCGCCAGTAACCAGTGCAGATTATCATTATTACAACCTTCAGGACCAAAAGTGACCCTGATGGAAGACAGAGGAGGCACAACTTGAGAAGCCTCCCAGTAAGACTACAATAAAATCTGTTTTCCTGAACACAAACTGTTTTCCTCCTTTGCCTTCTGCATGACAGTACTTATCTTAAGAATCATAAAATCACTCACACACATGCTTTTGTTATTTCTTAGCCATGAGATACTAAGTCATTTTACATGCCCAATGTTTACCAAACCACGTGGGCAGCTGAATGATAAGGGAGCAGTCCAGCTGATGCAAGCTCCCTGTCCATGCTGAGTCACAGGAACACAAGCTGATGACCTCATACAATGTCAACATCATTAGGTATCACTTCCTCGCTGGGACTAAACACAGTCAGTTCTGCAGAATAGAAGTCAACTCTAATCTAGCTGTCTGTGGAATTGACTCAACTAGGGTCCTTGTCTCATATAAGCAGCTGTGTGATTTTGAGAAAGAGACTATCTGGTTGTCATTTTAATTTTCTCCTCTTTGCTAGAAAGCAGTGCTATCTGGTGGCCTCCCAGAGGGCCAAATAGGTTTTCTGCTAAGGTATGAGGATGTGAGGCTAGGTCAGTAAGATGAGGCAAGGTAAGTCAGAACAAGAACTATGAGATGGTAGGTGTGCAGCTCTGGCCACAAGGCCTCCCTGTGTAACTTATGAACAGACTAGGGAGGCCTGAGCGTCCCACCTGTCATGTGCTGAGTTGGAAGTCTGCTACCAGTATTGAGAGGCTCCACAATATCTGTCCCTTTGAGACATAAAATTTCATTTTATGCTGAGAAATAGATTCATTTTACTCAATGGGGGCTTTCAAAACAGGAGTCCTTATATACAGGGTATAGCCTTAGCAATCTATTAAAACAATGACAAGAATAAAAGAAATAACAAAAATTAACAAAACCTTAAACCAAAATGAAGAAATCCAAAGCATAAATATTCCAATATATCAACCAACAAAATTATGGAAATTTCAGGGTCATTTGGAATTACATATGGGAGAACAAATGAGGCGAGGAACTGGCTTCTTCTCTGCCATGAATTATCTTCAGCAACACTTGCACATGACATGGCATCAGCTTCAGTGCTGCACTAGAGAATCTTATACATTTGGTGAGGTCTGTCTGGATGGCAGTGTGATATTAACACAGTCTTCCTTGTCAGATTTCCATCATGTATGGAGTCAGCTTGCCAAAGCCCTTGATAGGAAGCTGACAGAAGATCTCTTGCTCACCCACAAGTCCTCTTCCACGTTGCTTTGTCCCTCAGTGGGGCCATGTGCTGATGGATGTCAGGGTTCTTAGTAATTTGTGTTGTGTCCTCTGAATCTCAGACTATGTCTGATACAATCTTTTCTCTGGGAATAGTGAACCATTGGATTTGGATCAGATTGTGGCAGGATCACCTGAGGGTAGGGTGATATTTGCCTCACTAGTGAGTTCACAGCTGAAAAGAGGTGGCATCTTCTGAGGAGGCCATGAACCTGAAGTGTAGAATGTCATGCCTTCAAGGTGTCTCTGTCTTCTTACAGCATTCTCAGTTTTCCTAAGAGGTGCTGTCAGGGAAAATCAGCAAAGAAAATATGATTCAGAAACAGTTTTGCTGTGCCACTGTCAAGAAAAATCAGGGCCTATTCATAACTAGTAAACAAAAGTTAAGCAAGAAAACCCACCCCATGAACAACCTGGCCACTGGGAATGGGCCTCAATGGGGGCTTACTTGCCTGGAACATAGTGTTTCTGCCCCAGCAGCTCCATCTGCAGGAGGCTCTCTTCCTGGGCTGTGGTCTGCTCAAATTCCTGCTGAAGGTTTTCAAACCTAGGGGAGGAAGACAGCTGGAACACAAGCCTGCTGGGGACATGCCATGTCAGCTTTTGAGCCCCCACCAGATCTACTCAGCTAGACAATTGAGCATTACCTTTCAACTGAGTTCATTCCCTGCTTCCCCAAGGGAAAAGAGTCAGAGAGCACCTGGGCAGGATTTTTTTCTCAGCTTTTAAAACCTGCTACAAGTTGAACTGGTAAATACACACTGTGCTGGATTGGAAAAAAGAGCACGTTGCTCCAACAGTCCAAAGACATGGTTTTGGAGAAATATAGGTATGTTAAAGTCTGGGGCACATTTCAGGAAAGATTTACCAGGCCTTGATTAGATTCCAGCTTCCTAGAGACCTCGGTGCCTGCCCTCTAGTGGAGCCTACACAGTAATGCAGAGAAGGCTCTGGTTATTCCTACAGCTCAGAACCTTGCATGGGATTAACTTGTCAACTCCTACCCTGTTTATGACCAAGAGTAAATATTCTCATCAAAAACTGATAAAGAAAGCAGAGAGCCTGCAATCAGCAGGAGTGTACTTTATGCAAATCTGCCAATGGGTAGACACTTATCTCTAAACGTTCCTTCACAATTGATGATCCCCCTTCTAGATTTCTGGATGCCATGGGAATATTTGTCGGGAGAGCTTATCTAAGAGATGAGATGCTCAGGGCCTACTAAAGGTCTCAGAATGGAAGAAGGGGACACAGTCTCCATAAGACCAAGGAGAGAGCTTATTGCTTCCTGGACATAAATTCCTGTTGACTGAGCTAATAACGACACTCTGAGGGTTTCTTTCCCTGCAAGTGGCTGGAAGCTTGGCCAATTGGAGAGAAACTCAAAGAGAATGGAGATCCAGGTACAGTGGACCGACTTGGATCCCCCTACTTCTGGAAGCCTGGGTTTTTACCTCATCTGGGACTCAGTAAAATGATGCTGCAGCTTTACTGCCAAGTCCTTTTGCTGGGTGAGCAGCTCCTTCTGCTTCAGCAGGGACTGAAGATTTTCCTTAAGTCTTTGATGTTCCTGTTCATTGGAAAATTGTGTTTTTAGGGGAGGTTGTCTGCATAGTGTACATTCACAGGGATGTGTGCATGCATTCTCTCTCTCTCTCTCGCTACCTCCCTCCCTCCCTCACATGTACACGGATGCACACAAACAAGCACACTACATTCCATCCATTCTTAGTTTACCAGATAATACTAATGTAAGAAGAGGTCAGGAGGGATACTATGGAGAAGAAAGTTACCTTTATTAACCTATACTCTCTCTACCTATATTCCAGTACAGAGGCAGGAAACAGGGGATGCTCTGAGTGCAGGGAAGTGGATAAGATTGTGTACTTTTGCTTGGTTTTGATAATATTTCATTTTATTTTTAGTTTATATGTGCAGGGGTTCAGCCTGCCTGTGTATCTGTATAACAAGTGCATGCCTGGTGCCCTGGGAGAAGAACTCAGTTGGGAGATAAGTCAATGTAGTGCTTGCCTTGAAAAGCTGTGCACTGACAGGTTACCACCAGGGTTTCTTGACCAGTAATCCAAGCTCTCCTAGCAAGTTCCCCAGACTGTGCATTGAAGGCTTAGTTGCCCTGCCCAGTGCTTCCAAGGGCCTCCAAGGAGGGCAGCTTCCTCCTAAAGAAGCTCTCTATACCATATGTTGCCTCAATTTAGCCCCAAAGAATGAGCTCAGGAAACTAGACAATCTCTACATTCCAGAGTCTATATTAACCTTTCCTCCAAGTAAGATAATTGTGTCAGCTGATTTCTTTGAGTAACAGAAGGTTGACTACTCATGGTCAAATGATTGCATATATTATTGCATGCTTAACAATAATCCATGGGCTACATCGATTGTTTTCACTCATCAATGATGGGAATCTGAAGAGTTTCTAGCTGGAGGTGTTCTGATGAGTCCTGCTGTAACCCTGTTGTACCATATTCTCTGTGGACTCCTACTTTACATTGTGGAGTCAATGCTCCACCTGAAGACTGCAGTTCCACTGTCTGAATAATTGTGCATGGCTTCTCACTCGGCTACACATTTTTACAGTACTATCAATGACTGAGAGTTTTCATTCTCCCAACTCTCCATCAGGCTGATTTTAACTCAGTATGAAGCAATTTGGATTAAGCATTTTCTGAGTGCTGCAGACACAACATGGAATGGGGGCTTTAGAGTGTGGTAAGCCAAAGGGGTGCCCTGAGACAGCCTCTTCTCACAATTCTGCATAGCTGTGGGATTTCTGCTGGGCTGAAATGTAGCCACAAGCACCTGTGCAGTTCAGAACTTCTCTGAGAATGAAGTCCTGACCAAGCTCCAAGAACAAGGTTAGCTGAACCAAGGTTAGGCAAAGGGGAAAAGAAAATGGCAGCAGGCAATGAGGAGAAGAACAAAAAAGAACGCAGGGAAGTCATCAGTGGTCAGCCATTATTCACCCGGAAAAGAGAAGGACACAAACCCCAGGCAGCCTTTGCTGCCTCTCAGTACCTTCTTTCTCACCATCCTGTACCCCTTACTTTCTTTTTCTCCAGAGGATTTCTTTGAAGTTAAATAATTCAGCCTCTATGAAAACCTGAAAAGCTGGGCTGTGGTGGTGCACGCCTTTAATTCCAGCACTCCAGAGGTAGAGCTAGGTGGATCTCTCTGAGTTCTAAGCCAGCCTGGGCTACCAAGTGAGTTCAAGGAAAGGTGCAAAGCTACACAGAGAAACCTGTTTCAGAAGAAAAAAAAAGAAAGAAACCCAAACTTTCAGCTTGCATCAATATTCCAGTCTTTTGCTGTTGTTAGATGTGAGGATATGCAGAAGGATGGGCAGTTCCATCTATTCTTTGACTGATGCAAAGTGCTACCAACCAGAATAGATGCAGTACTTTCTCATTGCAATCCATCTCCATCATTCTCAAAGATGTTCCAGTGTTCCATGAGAGAGATAACATACATAGAGGCTCAAAAACATATTCTCATACCCACAAAGATACACATAAAACAACACACACACACACACACACACACACCCCTTTCCTGACCCAGAAAGGTAAGGGAGAAGACTAGAATGTTGCAGCACCGTTTTTACTCCAGGGGGAGATAGTGGGTCCTCCTTGTTGTCTACAAGCCTATTAGACTCAACCAAGCTCTTCTGGCTGGCCTGAACTTATTGCCGTTCCCAGGGAAGTTCTTATCACCAGACTCACTGATTATACAGATGAGCAACAACCTCTGCACAACTGAGTTTGACCACACAAGACTAAGTGCCAGTGGAAGAGGGCAGGACATGAAGCCTCCTTATAGATCCAAGTTGATCCTTCATAGTTTCTTAACTATATGTACCCCGATTCCTCCACAGAAGTCATCGACAGCACCAGAGAATGGAAGTCACCCATGTTCGTTCCCCAAGAACTTTGATCAGATTACAGTGCACATTATATGTAAACAGCCCCAGGTTAGTCATAGCAGGCCACTTGGGTCATGCACAGCACTTTTCTAAAATGCAGCACTTTATACAACTCTGAGTTCGAATCTGTCCTAAGATTGCGCATGAAAATGTCAGGTTCCATGTTGCGAAGCGAGTAAGACAGACTAAACCTTTCCAGGGAAGTTACCTCTATGCTCTGAAAGAAAAGAAGTCTACTTTTATTTTTAAAGTAGCTACATTGTTATTTTTTTACAAGATACATTAATTCCAAAGTAAGAAAAATGTTTAAATATTAAGAGAAACCAACAAGTCAGTTCTCTTTCTGACCAAATGAAACATTTGGCAATGAGATGAGACAGAAAAAGACAGGATGCTCTACTGTAAGGAGACAGGAGATCAAATGAACTGTGTTTCTCCAGCTTAGCCAGAACAGAAATGTTCAGGTTCATTGAGAGACACGGGCTGAATGGAGTAAGAGAAAAAGCAACAGAGGGCACTCGGTGTCATCAACAGACCTTCCCAAACACCTACAGATGTATGTGCTCTCAGGCAGGCATGATCACACACATAGACACACCCCTCAAATCATCAGTGAACAGAATACAGTGAGGAGGACATCATACTGGATGAGGATGACATTAATAGTTGGATTAAGACTCCTCACACTAGCTGTTATGAAGGAGTCCCACAATTCTGCATCATTTTGGACTAAAAATTCATGAGTAAGCATGATGTGTTTCTGCAACCTATGTTGATGCAGTTGTCTCAAATCAGCTACCCAGAACCCTGCCTGGCATAAGCTCTTGCCATATCCCTGGTCATCTAATGGGCTTCTGAATGTAAGATCCAGGATGGGAGAACTGGCCAATGCTGGTCACAACAAACAGTATTGACAAGTTGTAACTTAGGGTTCTGTCAGTGTGAACCAAGAGCTTGGCCAGGTAAAGAGCACACTATGGCAGTCTGGGAACTAGAGGGTAAAATGCCACCTGACACCCAAAAAGATGTCTGTGATTTCCTACTTGCATGCTGTTTCTGTCTCTGATGACCCCTGCCATGCCAATGACAAACAGACCCTTGACCTCACTCACTCCAATCTCTTTGGCTCCCATCATAGCATGGCTCCTACCATACTGACATATAGGTGAGTGATATGTGATTTACCTGTCTCCCTCAATGGACTGCAGCTTCCAGCAGAGCAATGGGTTTTGCTTTTCAGTCATGTAGTCTTCCAAGAGGCTAACTCCCCAGAAAGACTTGTGAATGATCACAGAAATGAACTATTGGATGGGATGAGTCAGGTGGATAACTGAGTAGATGGTTACCTGGGTGTGTGTATATGTATGTGTATGGTCAGACTGGAGGGCAACTTAGCCCTGCTGCGTCAACTTACCTGCTGCTGTCTTGTTCAGAGGTCATAGATCTTCTCATGGTCCTCCTCACAGAGCCTCTTTGCCTCCTCACAGGACTCTTGTAGTAAACTCTGCTCCCCCTGCAGCTTTATCTTGTCCTCTGTCAACATGTGCACTTTTTCCTGCAGCTGAGTCTTTTCACTCAGGAGCTGACTGTATAGGGTGCTGAGATATCACAAGAAATGATGAGCTCCACCTATACCTGCCATTTCTGCCTCCTAATACCATAATTCCTGCAAGGTCCCATGTCCCCATCCCCAACAGCCCTGGGCTGGAGACAACATTAGCCATGCCAGCATCACTCAGTGCCAGACGAAAGCCAGAGAAGGGCCATATTCCAGAAAGATGTACACTACTTCTGAAGACCCTGACTGTAAAAGGGATCCATGTACCTCTCAAGACTGGATCTGCAACATCTCACACATACACCCTGGTGCTTAACTGTTCACAGTATTGGGAAAACAGGAGGATGTAGAGGGAAACCATGCTCTGGGGAAGACAGAAGACCAGTGGAGAATACATCCCATCCATGTGTCCCATAGAAAGTATCTCTGTAACCTCCTGCCAGAGCCACAGAAACCATGAGGAAAACCATGTTTTCTGTGTAGAAGTTCTGGAAGCTGAGAGGAAAATGTTGAGAGGGGCTCTCAGACTCTTCACACTTAGGAGAACTCAGTCTAAGAGGCAAAAGTCCAAGAGCTATAAGGCGGGCTTCTTTCTGAGAGGCAAACAAACTAGTAACTCAGCCCTCACATTGCTTCAAAGGTGGAGAAGGGAAGATTTTGTATCTGATGTCTTTCTGTATGCTGTGAATATGTATTGCTCCCTTTGGTTACTACATAAGCTGCTTTGGCCTATGGCAAGGCAGGGTGGAGCCAGGCAGGGAAGACCAGGAGAGACCGAGAAAGAAACTCAGAGGGGGAGGAGATGGCAGCTGACACCCAGGGAACAACATGCCAGCAGCCTGGCAATGTAGCAGCCATTATAGCAAAACACAGATGAATAGAAATTGGTTAATGTAAGATGATAGAGATAGCTGACCTGAAACATAAGCCATTGGTCCTACAGTTTGTAAGTAATGTAAGCCTCTGTGTTTATTTGGGACCATTTGGCTACAGGCGGAAGGTGGGACAGATTCCTCCTGACAGCAGGATCGGGCAGGACTGGAGGAACTTTAGACAACAAGAAGCAGTCCTTACCAAGTTGTGGGGTCTCCCCCAAGTCAGGCACTCACCGGTAGGAGTTGGTCTTCTCACTCAGCTCTGTGCACTTGTACAAGGCCTCACTAATCTCCTTGGGTAATTTCTTCACATCTTTCATATCCTTCTTATGATCTGTGTTCTGCATCTCATGCTCAGAATTCAGTCTGTGGTAGAACATGGCCCCAGGACCATATAACCCGATGAACTTACGCCACAGGGACCACAAGAATTCAGGTTGTATTTCATACTATCGCAGTCCAATGGATGTCACACCCTGAATCCTATGTACTGGGAACTCCTGCTGTGCTTTAGACTTGCGACCCTGCCCTAGGGCCACAAAAAGGCTGGGTGTCCACAGGGAGGGAGACAGGGCTACATGAGCTCCCTCAGTAGGCCTGGAGGGGTAGACTAGCTCTCTAAGAAGGTCCACAAGTATGGGCCTACCTGAAATCTGCAATGACATTTCCACTGTCATGAGAACAGAAATTCTTTCTCCTTACAGGGATACCAAGAACTCATAATCCGTAGTGTCAAGGAGGCACTCCATGAGAATGGCTTTATAAACTCCCAAAGGGATTTCTATGAGGCACCAGGGTGAGCACAAAGCTGAGAGCAGTGATGCTCAATGTGGGGCTCTCTGGCCTCAGCACTTAGATCATCTGAAATCTTTGAAACAGGCAAATCATCAGGCCTACTATCAATCTCTACCTCACAAGAAATGAAGAGACACACACACAACACTCAGACACACAACACAGAAACACAGACAGATAGACACACACACACACACACACACACACACACACACACACACACTGTAAGTGAGCCTCTCAGACAGTACAAAACACACTGACAAACCAAATGCTCAGCACAAAGAGATGCATTTCCCCAGCAGGGCAAGTATGGCATTGGGAGCTTGCCTGTGCATCAGGCAAAGGCAGACAACATGCACAAGGCTGATTTCAGCAGTGGGATTTTAAATAGAAAGGTGAAGTCTGTGCTAGGGTGAGTCGCTGAGATCAGATTGGACAGGTTGGCAAGTGTTGCTGAGTCATGGATTTCGATTGTTTCAATTCGGTGTTTGGTTTCAAGAATGAGTCAGTGTCCACAAAGGGAATGAACTTTGGGGACTAAATTTAGAAATGTTATCTAATGGTTTATCAAGGGAAAGGAGAAGTGAAAAGGGCAAAACCTGACACTGCCATGTTTGCGATGTTTGGGCCCCTTAGACGGCAATTCACACACAGACCTATACACAATTAGGATGTCAGAGAAATACAGGTAGTTGGCATTATCTAACAGTATAAGGAACAAGACCAGAGAGAAGGAAGGATGGACAACAGACCTTCCAGTCACACAGAGATGGACTGAAAGGACCACCAGGCCCTTCAAGCTGCTCCCAGAGCAACAAGCAACAATCAATATCTTGTCCAATACAGAGACTCAGGTTAAACTCAGAGCACCCAGCATCTCCTAAAAGCCAACACCTGTCAAGGCCTCTTGAAACACATGTTCTCTTCTACCCTCCAGCCCCTCTCTGGGGCACTGGCTCTGGTTTTCATAAGCAGGAATCAGAACAACCTGTGTCTCATCTCATTCCTGCAGGCCTCAGTTCTGCCTCTCATGTGCACTCAGGAAAATTTGTTTGTGCAGGTCACCCTGCCAGTGCAGTTTCTGTGACCTGAGGAATGCTGGGATTGAAACAGTAAGGTCAAGACAGTCACCAGAGAACAGGGCATGATGAATACCTGTGGTTCAACTCATTGTTGGTGTAATGGGCCAGGAATTCACGCAGTTCATTCCTGTCATTGGTCATCATCTGTAGCTGAAGGGTGAGTTTTTCTTCCTGGTTCAGCTTCAGCTCCTGGTCAGTGAGGATGAAGGGTGTGGATGATGCCTTCCTAGAAGTCCCTGTAGGTACAAAAACACAAGAGAATTTCTACAGATGAATGGCATAAGCCAACATCATGTGGAGTCCCAAGAGGATGCTTGAAGAAGAAAAATGCATGGAACCCAGTGAAGCCCTCAAAAGTCAGATCAGCTGTTCTTAAGCTGGGCCCTATAAGCCATGTATTCATGCCCAATCACTATGGCTAGATACCTGCCTCAGCCCCTACTGCAGCCCTACTGGCCCTGAAAGACATAAGCAAGGCGGGCCGTGTTGTTTTGCAATTGTCAGCTCATACCTGATGTGATGCAAGGAAGTGCAGGAGTCCCTAGTGCTTTTCACCTCCCAGCCCTGATAACATGTATCCAAAACCTAGAGAAACTGAATGTCTCAGACCTGGGTACATGGGTGGAAAATTTCCCTCCTTGATATGAACATCAGACATTAAGTGCAACAACAGCCCATTCTGATACCGCATCAGTGCATCTGTGCCTCCTGTTGGCATTCTTTGCCTCTCAGAATGAACTGAAGGAGGTCTCAGCACAGCAGCTGCATGCTTGACCATTCCTGGCCCTCTGCCAACTAACCATCATAATTCCCCCACTTTTGATCTGCTCTATAGGAACCTAGATAAGTAGCATTGGCCCATTTCTTCAGATTATCACAGCTACTGAACCCCAAAAGGAGAAGGTACAGTCTAGCCTCAACCCTTCCTTAGGAAACGAGGGATCTCTCTGCCAATTCGTGAACTGTATAAGCACCTTTGAATGCCTCAAGGGCAGTTTGCATTGCCACAACACTGGTGATTTCACAGAATATGCCACAGGTTCTCCATAGTACCATAGAATTTCCAGAGAAGGGACTGCTATGGTCACTGCCAATGGCCATCACCTATCTTATAACAAACTCTTCTCCAATTCACAAAAAACCAAGCTTCCCTTTCCAGTAGCCTTCCCTGAGACACAGGGGAAGGCCTTCAGCATGTCCTCCTTCTAATCCCAAGATCCCTCTGTTTCATTAGAATCTAGCCATTCTAATTCAATAATTAATCTTGTGTGGAGAGCAAAACTTATTTTCAAAACACTGCCCAGGAATGGCACTTCTCCTCCTGATTATCAGCAGCTAATAAAAATGTTAAGGATGCTAAGCAAATAGCTCCAGATAATAGGGAAGGAAGATCAGTACCATGAGGTGAACAAGTACACCAGAGAAGAACCACAGGGCTGTTACAATGTATAGGGGTGGTGGAGGATTATGTGGGTCCTGTAAGAACAATGATGACACATAGGAAATGATGGAACATTGGCCAAAACCTCCCGCAGAATACATTTCATCCATCATGATGTTAACAAATGTGTTATCAACTACTGATAGGTATGACTGTAAATAGCTAAGGACTGAGCATCTCTAGGTGACCCCCAGTCACCAAGATCAAATACTTACAGGAAGAGTGATGTCCTAGTCCTGCACTCAAGGTAGAAGAAAGAAGACTGGCTATTGAGAGGCTGGAACTAAGAAACCTTAGTTATCATTGGCATGCAGGAATACTTGGTGGCTCTTGCCCTGGTAGTGGTTGTTAATTAAAATGTGAGAATCCCTAGCTTTGGTCAGGGGAGTTTACTCTCCCTGGTATTAGTAACATACACCAAAAGAAATCCAGTGTGGGTGAAGTACATGGATGGATCTGTATACGCTTTATTCCCTCTGTCCTTCCCACTCAGAGTGAAAACAGAGGGCCCTCAACAGTGGAGCTGCAGACCTGACCATCCCTGGCTCTCTGCTAAACTAACCATAAAAAATCCTCAACTCTAGGTCTGCTCTTGAAGAACTCAGAGGACCAGGAGTGGCTGATTGCTTCTCAGAAACTCTCCTCTCTTAGCCCCACTCCTGAAAGGAACAGCTGAAGCTTCCCCCTTCAGGAAGCTCCCCATCCCTTGCCCAGGACTCATTGTGCTTTCCCCAGAACCATTTGTTTCTTGATGTGTGACGTGGAGACCGATGGCCATCTTCCTGCTGCCTCACTCTGATCTCTCTGTGCTCTCTGTTCTGTCTCCCAAGGATTCGGTTCATTCTAGTCAGCATGTCTGTAGGTGAAACACGAGACACTGAACAAATGACACAAGGACAGTTGGTGTTGCCACATCACTGTTGACATCACATAGAATGCCAGGGCTCTCTAGGAGACAGTAGAATGTCCAAGTGCTGATGTCACATGGTATGGCTAATACATCCCTGCTGCATATGTCACCCAAAAGTGACTTTAAACCAAGGGTCCATTTTCAGAAACATCTGGGGTTGCAATGGAAGCCTTTAGGTAGATCCACTTTCCAATGCCAGAAATCTAGCCCTCTGCCTAATTAGAAACTATCTAAGTAAATTTGCATTTCATTTATTGTGCTTCTTTCTAAAACATTCTTTTTATAATCCCATACTTTAGTCCTTTCTATCTTAGACCCCATATAAACTTTATTTGTATTCAAATCTCATAACTTATTTAAACTTTAAAGTTTAATATTTTTATATCTTAAGCTAATTCCTTAGACATAATATAATAGGTATTCAATCTCCCATGAAATACTTAAGCCTTAAATTTTTATAAACATATTAAATCTTAAAATCCGTTTTCTTTCTATTTAATTCATTGAGTTATTCTCTACTTGGAATTTGATACAGTTTTTTCTTATCTTAACCAATAATAATTTGTAACCAATTCTCTTAAAAGATGGCAACTATTTGTAATCAACTGAACTTAAAAACCCAAATCCATGTAGAGTGTGTGTGTGTGTGTGTGTGTGTGTGTGTGTATGTGTATGTGTGTGTGTGTAAACAAAATCTATTTTTTTAAAAAAATGTAATGTATTTTTTAACATTTTCTAAGCATTACCAGGACAGCAAAGGTTTATCCTGGGAAGTCAATGAAGAACTTGGCTTGGGAAGGAAGGGAGGATGATTTAGTTTCAGAGTATGCAGGCAGTAAACTCTGAACAGCCCCTAGTTCTCCCACCTCTGCCTGCCTGAAGAGACAGTGCATTTCACCCTTTGGGAGCCACAGGAGCCTCTCCTGCAGGCTAATAACAACTCTGCCCACCATAGCCATGAGTCTGTCCCAGACTCCCTTGAGGGAGGCATCTGCCAACTCAGGGCCTCTCCTATCTGGTCTGCCCACTCTGGGAAATCTTCTCACTGCTCAGGTAATTAGGGAAGGTGCCCGAACGCTTCAGTTATCATCACTGTCTAGGACAATTTTCAATCCAGTCATCCACTCCTGAGACAGAACATAACTGCTGAGTAGGGGAAGGTCATTGGGGATGGGGCAGACTCAGTCCCTATGTACACAGTTCAAATACTGGTCTATCATTTCTGAGACTCAGTTTATCATCAAGAGTCTCTTATCTTGAGGCTTGCATTGTGCCATCTGCAGGACCTGGTGCTTGGGGAACAGAACTGTTTGCAATTTTGCCCTCGAGCCTGTCTCTTCACTATCATTAAACACCTTGAAGAGGGATTGATCAGAAAGCAGAAGCCATGAGGCTTGCCTACCTCTTCTCATCATGGTAGTTGATGACTTCTGAGGCTGTCACTCACTGGATAGCAGTATAACAGCAGGTTATCCTATCCCCTGTTGGAAATTGAATTCCTGGGACAGGTGTTGACTCTGCCTTAGCTGTTGTCACCTTTTCTAACAAATTCAAGTGGAGATTAGGAGTAGAAAATAATGGACATATCTCACTCTGAGCAACCCCTACCCAATCTCCCACTGTCCTTTGCCTTTCATGCTTCTCTCCTTTCCTGAAAGTTTATCTCCTAAAGCTGTTCTCAGACTTCCAGCAATCCTTCCAACTCAGGGTCATTATTGTTAGGTTTCATTTTTATTCTTCTTTTCAATGGATGCTTTTTCCTGCCCTAACATGGGAAGGAGACATCTAAGAGATCTGAGGAGTTAGTCAAGGTATCACAGTGTTCCATTCCTCTACCTTTTGAGGATAGAAACCTACACTTAAGAATTGTGCCATGCCAAAAGAAAGAAAACAGAACTGAATTAACAAATTTTTCTACTCGTCCTCAACCCATCAAATGTAGGATATAAAGCAAAAACGATGAGGAAATCTTCCTGTGATTTCTAAATGTAGTGTAAGCATTGTGCTACCTTAATGCCAAACAGGATTTAGGGAGGGTGGCCTCAATTAAACCAGTTATTTAATCACAGATCTTGAACTACTTTTTGTGTCTGCAGCAGCAGAATCTGGAAGAAGAGAAGTTACACAGTTTCCCAGCAGAGATGCCTCTTTGCTGTCTCAGCCCAAGATTCCAAACAGCCAGCTCATGCACTAAGGACAGGTCCTGGTCCCACGGCTGGATGCCTCTCAAACAGTTCAAGCTATTCTGCACAGGATTCTTTTGGCTACCCTGTTTTTTTTTGTTTTTCCATATAAAGTTAAGTATTATTCTTTCCAGGTCTGTGAAGAATTGTGTTGCTAATTTGATGGGGATTGCATTGAATCTGTAGATTGCTTTTGGTAAGATCGCCATTTTTACTATATTAATCCTGCCTATCCAGGAGCATGGGAGATCTTTCTATTTTCTGACATCTTCTTCAATTTCTTTTTTCAGGGACTTAAAGTTCTTATTATATAGGTCCTTCACATGCTTAGTTAGAGTTACACTAAGGTATTTTATATCATTTGTGGCTATTTTAAAGGGTGATATATCTCTGATTTCCTTCTCAGACTGTTTTTCTATTGTATATAGGAGGGCTACTGATTTTTTTGAGTTGATCTTGTATCCTTGCTGAAGGGGTGTATAAGCCGTATCAGTTCCTTGATTTCAATTTTTGGGGTCAATCATGTGTACTATCATGTCATCTGCAAATATTGAAAGCTTGACTTCTTTCTTTCCAGTTTGTATCCCCTTAATCTCCTTTTGTTGTCTTATTGCTCTGGCTAGAACTTCAAGTACTATATTGAATAAGTATAGGGAGAGGGGACAGCCTTGTCTTGTATCTGATTTTAGTGGTATTGCTTTGAGTTTCTCTCCATTTAATTTGATATTGGCTGTTGGCTTGCTGTAAATTGCCTTTATTATGTTTAGGTATGTTCCCTGTATTCCTGATCACTCCAAGACCTTTATCATGAAGGGGTATTGGATTTTGTCAAATGCCTTTTCTGCATCTAGTAGGATGATCATGTGGCTTTTTTCTTTGAATTTGTTTATATTGTGTATTACATTAACGGAATTTCATATGTTGAACCACCCTTGCATCCGTGGGATGAAGACTAATTGATCATGGTGGATAATTGTTTTGATGTGTTCTTGGATTCTGTTTGCCAGTATTTTATTGAATATTTTTGCATCAATATTCATGAGGGAGATTGGTCTGTAGTTCTCTTTCTTTGTTGCATCTTTATTTGGTTTAGGAATCAGGGTAATTGTAGCCTCATAGAAGGAGCTTGGTCCTTTTGCTTCTATTGTGTGGGACAATTTAAAGAATATTGATATTAAGTTTTCCTTGAAGATGTGGTAGAATTCTGCACTGAAACCATCTGGTCCTGGGATTTTTTTGGTTGGGAGACTTTTAATGAGTGATTCTATTTCCTTAGGGGTTATTGGACTTACTAAATGGTTTATCTGGTCTTTATTTAACTTAGGTATGTGGTACCTATCCAGAAAATAATCCATTTCTTTTAGATTTTCCAGCTTTGTGGATTAGGGGTTTTTGAAGTATGACCTGATGATTCTCTGGATTTCCTCATTGTCTGTTATTCTGTCCCCCTTTTTCATTTCTGATTTTGTTAATTTTGATGCTCTCTCTCTTTCTTTAGATTAGTTTGGATACGAGCTTTTCTATATTCTTGATTTTCTGAAAGAACCAACTCTTTGTTTCGTTAATCCTTTGTATTGTTCTCTTTATTTCTATTTTATTGATTTCCCCTTTCAATTTGATAATTTCCTGGCATCTGTTCCTCCTGGGAGACTATGCTTCTTCCTGTTCAAGAGCTTTCAGGTGTGCTGTCAAGTCGCTAGTGTGAGATTTCTCCAACTTCTCTATGTGGGCATTTAATGCTATGAATTTCCCTATTTGCAATGCTTTCATAGTATCCCTTAATTTTCGGTATGTGGGGTATTCATTTTCATTGATCTCTAAGAAGTTTTTACTTTCTTTCTTATTTCTTCCATAATCCATTGGTGATTCAGTTGAGCATTATTCAGTTTCCATGAGATTGTAGGTTTTCTGTAGTTTTTTCTGTTGTTGAAATCTACCTTTAAACCATGGTGGTCCAATAGAAGGCAGGAGGTTATTCCAATTGTTTTGCATCTCTTGAGATTTTTCTTTGCGGCCACGTATGTGGTTGAATTTAGAGAAGGTTCCATGGGGTGCTGAGAAGAAAGTATATTCTTTTTTTGTTTGGGTGGAATGTTCTGTAGATTTGATTAAGTCCATTTGAGTCATAGCATCAGTTAAGTCCATTATTTCTCTGTTAAGTTTCAATTTGGCAGATCTGTCCATAGGTGAAAGTGGGGTGTTGAAGTCTCCCACTATTAATGTGTGGGATTGTACATGTGATTTAAGCTTTAGTAATGTTTCTTTTACATATGTAGGTGCTGTTGTGTTTAGGGCATAAATGTTCATAATTGACAATTCATCTTCTTGTATCTTTCCTGTGATAAGTATGTAATGTCCTTCATGATCTCTTTTGATTGATTTTAATTTGAAGTCCATTTTGCTGGATATTAGGATGGCTACACCAGCTTGATTCCTAAGACCATTTGATTGGAAAGTCTTTTCCCAGCATTTTATTCTTAGGTAGTGTCTATCTTTGAATTTAGGTGTGTTTCTTTTATGTAGCAGAAATATAGGTCCTGCTTTTGTATTCATTCTTTTAGTCTGTGTCTTTTTATAAGTGAATTAAGCCCATTGATATTAAGGGATATTAATGACCAGTGATTGTTCTTCTTGTATTTCCATCTTTAAGTTGGGAAAGTTTTCTTCTATGATCTTGTTAAATATACTTTCTGTGCCTTTGAGTTGGTATTCTCCTTCCTCTATCCCTATTATTAATAGGTTTGTTCTTTTCATGGTGTCCCAAATTCCTTGGACATTTTGGATCATGACATAGTTGGCTTAGTGTTTTCTTTGACTGATGAATCTATTTCTTGTACTGTATCTCCAACCCCAGAGAGCCTCTCTTCCATTCTGTTGGTTATACTTGCATCTGAAATTCCTGTTTTTATACTCAGATTTTCTATTTCCAGCATTCCCTCTGCTTGTGACTTCTTCATTTTTTCTATTTCCCTTTTCAGGTCTTGGACTATTTCCCTCATCTCTTTCATTGCTTTTTCATGATTATCTTTCAGGGACTTATTGTTTTGTTTTGCTCTATTTGTCCTTTTCTCTAGTTTTTTTTTTAATAGCATTCTTCCCATTTTTTGTTTGTCTGTTCCTCTACTTCATTTTTGATTTCTTCTATATAAGGCTCTAGCCTCTTCATGATGTTATTTATAAGGCTGTTTTCTTCTGCTTCTTCCATTCTGTGATGTTCAGGTCTAGCTGTTGGAGGAGGGCTAGGTACTGGTGGTTCTGTATTGCTCTTTATTTTGTTGTATGTTCTTCTGCTTTGATGTCTGCCCATCTCCTTGTGTATTCATTTTTTATCTTATCAGTGCACTTGATCCAGACAGAGCTGACAGATTTAGGGAGCCTCTCTCTGGTCCAGATGGAAGCTCTGTGCTGGATGCGAGCTCTGGTCCAGATGAAAGTGCTGACCAGATAGGAGATGGGGGCTGGACTCTGAGTCTCAGGAAAGTCCTTGGGGTCTCCTTATCTTGTACAGATGGGAGCTTCTGTTTTCCAGATGGGAGTTCTGGGGCATGATGAAAGCTGTGGTCCAGATGGGAGTTGTGTGGTGGATGTTAGCTTGGGGCTCTGGCCCAGATGGGATTTCCAGGGCAGGATGGAAGCTGGGGGCTGTTTTCTGAGTCTCAGGATGTGGCTGGGGTCTTGGGCACATGGTGTGGGGGCAGGGTGTGGAGACTGCAGCATCTGCCTTCAGTCTTGGAAAAGGGGAGCCTTCCCACAGGGCCAACAAAATGGCTAGAAACTGGGGCCAAGTTGGGCAGGTCTTACCCCTGGGATGGCTCGTGCCCAGGGGTGGGGCCCAGAGCTGGGAGCCTCTCTGACTATAAACCAGGCACTCACCTCTGGTCCAGATGGGAGTCCCAGGGCAGGATGGAAGGTGTGGGCTGGTTTCTAAGTCTCTGCAAGTGGCTGGGGTCTCCAGCAGATGGGTTTGGGGGCAGGGCATGGAGGTTGTAGGGTCCAACTGAGGGTCTTGGAGAGGGGGAACCTTCCCGTTGGGTGCATTAATAAATAAAGCTTCCCTGTAGATCAGCCAAAAAGGACAGCCATATAAAATAAACAGAGAAGTCATGTAGCACGTGCCCTTAATCCCTTAGCAGGATCTCTGTGTGTTCCAGGTCATACTAGGGAACAGAGCCAAGCGTGGTGACACATGCCTTTAATCCCAGTACCAACATAGAGGCCTGGAGGTCTGTACAGACAGACAGAAAGTGATGGAACTATGTAGGAACAGGAAGTGAGGTACCTGGGGTAAGATAGCCAATATGGGGGCAGAACAGCAAGGCAATAAAGGCTTGGGTAGACAAGAAGTAACACACATTTGGATGCTGCAGATTTGGTGAGGTAAGGTTGGCTGGTGGCTTTCCCTGTTTCCCTGATCTAAGTTTTAACCCCAAATTTGGTTCCATATATTTACTTAATAAGACCATTTAGAAATATGTCTACAATGCTCAACTGAATTATCAATGGGTCAAGGAAGAAATAAAGAAAATAAGACTTCCTAGAGTTCAACAAGAATGAATGCACAACATACCCAAATGTGGGACACCATGAAATCAGTGCTAAGATGAGTTTGTAGCACTAAGTGCCTACATAAAGAAAGTTGAGAAATCTCACATGACTGACCTAATAGCACATCTGAAAGCTGTAGAACAAAAAGAGGCAAACTCACCCAGAATGAGTAGAAAATAGGAAATAATCAAATTGAGGGCTGAAACCAATAAAATAGAAACAAAGAGAACAATACAAAGAATTAGTGAAGCAGAGAGTTGATTGTTTGAGAAAAACAACAAGATAGACAAACACTTATCCAAACTAACCAAAAAGCAGGGAAAGAATATCTAAATTAACAAAATCAGAAATGAAAAGGGGGACATCATAACAGACACTGAGGAAATGCAGAGAACCATTAGGTCATACATTGAAAACATGTATTCCACAAAATTGGAAAATTCAAAAGAAACGGACAGTTTTCTGGATAGGTACCACATACCAAAATTAAATCAACACCAGATAAACAATTTAAATAGACATATAGCACCTAAGTAAATAGAAGCAGTTATTAATATCAAATTCCCCTCAGGTGCCTGCCCTGAGATTTCTTCCAGAGTCCTGAGGGAGACACTATGAAGGGCAGGGGACACCAATCTCAAGGATATCAAATGAAACTACTTACATGAAACTCTTAGGTTCATTCACTTTATTCTTCTGAGACAAAATTCTATCTTCACAGCCTTAATTCTGTTCTCGTGGAAAATATCACCACATTCCTATTGTCAAGGCCAACAATCATGCCCTCTCTTACATCCAGCTCATCACTCTGTCCTGTTTTCTCTGTCCATTGCTCTTCATTTGTCGTCCTAACAGAGCCACCTGAATCCTGAAGCAGAGCACATTGGTAGTTCTGTTCATGGTGACTCTCTCCACAGTCTTGGCCAAAAATATTACTGTGGTTCTGGCTTTCAAGATAACTGTTCCAGGGAGATTGATAAGGTGGATGATGATGTCAAGAGCACCTAAATTCATAATTCCCATCTGCACCTTTATCCAACTTGTGGTCTGTGGAATTTGGCTGAGCATCTCTTCTCCCTTTTTTTTGACTCAGATGCTTACTCTGATCATGTCCACATAATTATTATATGAAAAAAGGGTTTTACTATTGTCTTCCATTCTGTCCTGGCATAGCTCTGCTCTGTGGCACTTGGGAGCTACACTATGGCTTACCTGTCCAGGAACTTGCCTAACACACTCAATGAAGCCAAGTTCATCACTTTCAGCATGTTGGTGTTGTTCAGTGTGTGGGTCACCTTCCTCCCTGTCTACCACAGCACCAAGGGGAACGTCATGTTGGCCATGGTAGTCTTTTCTATCTTGGCCTCCAGTGCTGGCCTCCTAGGTTGCATTTTTCTCCCCAAGTGCTATATTATTTTGTTCAGACCACATAGGAATGTGCTTCCTCATGTCAGGAACAAAGCACCTTCTAGAGGAAAAGTGGGTCTTACAGATTATTCCATGTTTTTCTCAATTACATAGAAGTATTCCAGTCTGTTTAGCACAAATCCAATTGTCAGAGATCATATACCAATTTGAGATTTTATATTTGTTGGTTCTGTTTATTGATAAAATTTATCTTTATTCTCTCATCTTCTATTGTTTTTACATAGTTCTCTAAATTAGAAGACCTATTTTCATAAAAATTCATTGTCTGTCTCCACTAATATTAAAGAGAATATTAATGGGATGCATATCTATTCTTCACCTGTTCCACATTGCATAACTTTGCCTTTACAGCATATGTTTTCATATGCATCCATATGTTTTTGATGCGCTTGGTATGTTTCCTGGATTCATCGTGCTTACATTTCATATATGCTTTTGCTATGAAGGAAGGCCCATTTTTAAAAAATATATATGTTTTTGACATGCAGCTAATTATGCAGTTTTTGACATGACTCTGCCAAAAACTGCATAATTAGCTGCATACTAGAATAGAATAGACCAATTCATTGCTTAATTAAAACCCATAGTCAAATATCAGTTAATAAGGTATTTACCCAATTACATGAAGCTTCTGTTAAATCTGTGAAGATTGTGAAATGTCTGGCTGTAACCACTTCTGTAGAACCTGTGTTCATGTCTGTCTTTGACTATAGATATCAAAATGGATTTTTTACTTACTCACTCACAATTCTTCAATGTTGGTAAATTGCTCTATGTTCTTTATTGTGTAACTCCTGCATATTTATGAGTACTCATTTCTCCATATTTTATCAATATTTCTTAGATATGTAATTCGTTGGGAACATTTCTGACACTTTTTATTTCTTGTGTAGTGTTCATTTGCAGAAACATGTGAGACATTATGTGCTGTGTGCCTTGTATCTTGTCATTTGTCTGTAATTAGTTTTTTGTAGTCCACAAGCTGTAAACTTTCAAGAATAAGGATGAGGACAACTTATGTCAATCACTACAGGTAAATTGAAAACAAGCCAGAGTCTGTCTTTGTGAATGGGTCAATCAGTGTGACTTTTATAAATACATTTTCTCATGCAATATGTTGTTATCATGGTTTGCTCTCCCTCATCTCCTCCAAGATCCTCCCTAAAGCCAACCAACCAACTCAATGACCCCTTTTTCTCTCTCTTTAGGAAACAAACAGGAAAAACACCAACCAGAACAAAATAAAACAAACAACAACAAAACTAGGTAAAGTGTGTAGAACACATGGAAAGGTAGATACACACACACACACACACATTTACACACACACAGATATCTTGCCTATAATACAAGCTATTGCAACTGTGGCATAGATTATGAGGGAGTAACCAGTCAACATCTGATCTGACTTTAGGTCCACGCTATGGAAAACATACCTGACACTTGTGTGTGTGCGCGTGTGCGCGTGCGTGTGTCCATGTTTGTGTGTGTGTGTGTGTGTGTGTGTGTGTGTGTGTGTGTGTATGTGTCTGTGTAACCCCCGAAGGTAAACAGAACAAGGGCAGAGGGAAAAACCAAATACTACTGTTCTATTAAAGTACCATAGCAATAAGATGACTCCTAATGACTTTCTGGAATAGATCAGTGCCTTCCTCAACCACTGTCAGAGAAGACTCCTCCTGCAGCAGATGAGAGCAAATACAGAGACCCACAGTCTGATATTATGCTGAGAATGATGGACCTTGGAACTCTCAGCCCTAAATGCTATGTCTTTATCTAATCCCTCCCCCCAGAACATAGGGATCACTGTCGTAGATGAGGCAGAACTAGTGTTGGAGGGAGAAGGACTAGAGGATACCAGAAGAACAAGGCACTCTACATCAACAAGATAGGTACAAAAGTGTTCTCACAGAGACTGTGGCAACTGTCTGTACCAGTTGGGGTGAAAGTGGGTGTGTTCACATTCCTCCATTCCTAACCCAGTAGCTGTTTCCAATTGCTAAGCAATTGCAAATGAAAGTCCAATTTTCTCCAAGAGAGTCTCACTAAGGGAAAACAAAACTTCTTCTAAGTATAGGATACAAAACTAGCACTAGAGTGCCAACAGAAAAGAAACTCAGTGGTGTCTTTGGAGCATCCTTGTGTCATAATGTCCTGTCAGGCTTTTCATTTTTTTCTCTTTTGTATTTTATTAGGTATTTTGTGTACATGTTAGGGCTTCTTGTTTAGTGGTCTTATGAGAGTCATGAGAGTGTGAACAAGTGGGTCTCTGTGTCTGTATCTGTCGTTTGTTTGCTCTCTTGTGCAATTTTCCTCTTGTGTGGTAGTTTTATACTATTCTGATGTGGTAGTTTTTGTTTGATATAATATATATATATTCCTTAGAAGCTTGATTGTTTTCTAATGAGGGATAGAATGGAGTGAGATCTCAGTAGGAAGAATGATGGGTAGGAACATGGAGAAGAACAGAGTGGGGAAGCTATAATTAGGATATATCATTTAAGAAATAGATATTTTCCATAAATGAAAAGAAAAGATAAAAATATAATTGGAAACCATAATATCTAAGCAAATGATTTGTAAGCTAAATTTTGCAAAAGCAGAATAGTATAATCCCCCCAACTTCCAAGATATTACTTATTTCATTTTTCAGTTTTGTTGTTTATTGACAATAGATTTTTTTCATACAGTATATTGTTATCAGGGTTTTACTTCCCTCGCTCCTCCAGATATTCTGCACCTTCCTAACCTACCCAAAACACATCTTTTCTCTTACCCAGTCTTTAAAAACACACAGACATGTAAAATAAATAAAATACAAATAATCCAGATTTAGGAAGCATCTTTTTGCATTACTAAACGTTGGCATCACTATTTTCACAGTTTGGAATATAATAAATACCTCTTTGATTGAAAATTAAATACTTCATTGTGTGTGATTTCACAGTTTAAAAAGAAACTTGGAACTCAGCAGCCTAAAGACAGTGGGTGATAATGTAGGACTCACATTTATACTATTAAAAAACAAAAATATAAAAGCTGAGAATTCTTAGTGTGGATGGAAGTTTAGACAGTATTTCCATGGTACAAGCTGAGTATAAAGGTTCAGGGTAACAAAGGGGGTGTTTATTCTTTGGCATGCAAGAAAGGAAGAGCACTGGAATCCACAAAGGAGTCAGGACCCATATAAAGAGGAAACCAGAACAGCAATTTGGAGAGAAGAAGGAAACAGTCCACACCTCCCACATGGAGACCAGGTGATACTAGATTGGAAGACCCACACAGGATAAGGCTTCTTGGCAAAGAGCCATGTTTCTGAAAGACAGGCATTCCATTATAACTGAGAGATATTTGGTGTTGGTGTGTGTCAACCTACTGGAGAAATTTTCTGCGACAGTCTTCAAGGCAGACTAGATTTGTGAACACAGGGACTCCATTTATTTCCAATTCATAGAGTACTGTTATCAGGGGCCCACTGGGACAGTATATGGAACAGTTAAATAACAAGGAGCCTGGGGATCACACTGACTGAGTTTGTGTGTGTCAGGTCACAATAGTCATGCATGGACACTGGCCTGTTCAGATGCAGTTACCCTGATGAAAGTCAAGAAGAAAGAACCACAGATTGACTATATCAATCAGGGCACCTAAAATGTAACTTGGCACTTCTGACTAGAGACACATGCTTAAGATTGGACTAGAGCTACTTGGATAGGTCAAGGACATATCACAGAATATCAAAATTACGAATGCCATATAACCTACTGGACAACTCTGCTGATGTCCATGCCATTATTTCCTCCCATTTGGTTGACTTGTGTTTCTATAAATCTGAAGTTTAATAAACTCTACCTCTTCTAAGTAGATCTTTGCCAAATATTAGAACATGACCACGAAAAACTATTAGTAGAGTGGCTGGAGACAAGAATGTGAGAGACAAATGTTAGAAATGACTGTGGATTTTACAGTCATTGATCGGACCATTGCATGTGACATCACATGAAGTCCTAGTAATGTAAGCTAGGTATCAGCCAATAAAAGGGCACCACCTGGAGCTGGATTTGATCTTTTCATTTCAGAGAAGCAGTTGGTCGGTGAGAGAGTTTCTGCTAGATTTGGACTTTTCAAAGCCTGTTGGATCTTGACTGAGTGAGTGTATTTTCCAAGTTTTCAGTTTGGGCTTTTGTCATTTGGTATCTATTCATTGCTTTATTTGCATCTTTGGTTTGGGTTTTGATTTTTGTCTGTAAATGTTTTTTCATCATTTCACCTCATTTTCCTTTTTTTTCACATTACAACCATTTCTGTTTATTGTGCAAAGATATTATTACAAGAAAGAAAAAAGGGGAAAACAGAAGCATAATAAAGTTATAAACTTAAAAAATGTGAGTCACAAAAAGTTCAGTATCTGTAGTCTAGGAATGTAGCTCAGTGGCAGAGAAGTTGCCTAAAATGTACCAGGCCTTGAGTTTGACCCCCAAGATCACAACAAATAAATAAATAAATGAAATGACAGTGTCAGTTTTATTCTGATCCTGACTCCCTCTCATAGTACACAAGTAAATGAATGTAATGAGAAATAAAAAGGAATTTTAGGGCATGAAGAAAAGATGTTTCCTCTTGTTACTGATTTGCAATATTGTACTAGAATTGCTGTCTAATTCAGTAAAACAAGAAAAGGAAGTAAAAGGAATAGAAAGAAATCCTAACTTCAGGTATTACAAAAATCAAATCAGAAAGAATGCATAAAAGAACTTCTTGAAATAGTAAGTGATGATTGCTTTGAAGTTATAAAGTTCCTATACAGAAATAATTACTTTCTTTTTCTTCTTATTATTATTATATTTGTGTTTTAATTTTACACATCAGCCATGGGTTCTCCTGTCCTCCCTGCTCCAACCCTCACCCCACCTTTCCAGCAGGGGCTCCAGTCATCTGCTCTTTCTACACATAGAAGCATTTTCCACGAATGCTCACAGAGATGGATGTGCAGAGGAGTCATGCCAAGAATCTGCTCAAGAAACATATTTCACGTGAAGGTGCACACACACAGTCATTTACTCGGGAGGCCAGGGGAGTTATAACACTTGAACTCAGGGTTTTATGATAATCCTGGGCATCCTAGTAAAAACCAGCCTCAAAAAAACCACATGATAAACTTAGTGTTCAATTACATTTTTCTTCCCATTGTATGTTTCTTCCTTAGTCTAGGGATGGAGTTCAGTTGATCGGTTGTTTACCTAGAATGGACATGGTCCTGGGCACCATCCTCAGCACTCACACAAATAGGGCATGGTGCTGCCTACCTATGATTGAAGGACATATTAGGTGAAGGTGAAGGATCAGAAGTTCTAGGTCAGCCTTGCTACATAGTAAGTAAAAGGCCAGCCAGGACTACACGAGACTCTGCCTCATTAAGACAAACAGTGTACTGTCTCTCACACAGGTATCCAGGCTTTGAGTATTTTCTTTTGTGTGTTTTTGGAGTACATGTGGAAGCCAGTTAATTAGAGACAGGCCACTGGGGATGGACTCATGAGGGCAGGTGGATTTAGTAAAATATAGGTAAAAATTCAAGGTAGAGAGGAGGAATGCTCGGCGTGGAAAGGTTCAAACATGGATGGGGAAGTGACACCTTCGGAAGACTTAACTTGAATGAAGGGCATGTGAGAAAGCTGTAAGAAAACCTACATCTTGAGGCCAAGATAAAAATACAATCAGAAGGGATACTAGAACACAGGTGGCATGAAAGAATAGGGGAGAACACTCGGGTTAAAGGCATAGGTTTTGCTGGTGGCAGGCTGGTAGGGGAGAGTGGGGTGGGGAGGGTAAACTGTGCAAGGGTGAGTTAACAAAAACTAAAGATGTCAGAAAAAGCCTTTTGACCATCCACTCTTGGTTAGCTAATTCAAAATGAAACAAAAATAAAAGGATGTTGGTGAGGGTGCTGTCTACATTCATTCCCATGCCAGTGCAGTAAGAGGCTGAGCTGGGAAACTACAGAACCTGTGATTTCAGTGCCCACAATGGAACTGAATGAATGAACTGATTACTTGATAAAGCATGCAAGCTGGGAGTCACCAAGAGTAGAAGAAAATGAGATTGAATGGGTTTTCCCAGTTGGTGGTCTTTAGGGACATGCTGGGTGAATAATTACAGTGGAAGAAATGTCCATGTGTGACCTAGCTACAATTTTACAGCCAGGTGAATCACGTATGGAACAAGATATATTTGCCAGAACAGCAGTAGTTATGGTTCCCTGAGCCTGATGCCTCACACCTGTTTATCAGTGTTTGGAGATTCCAGGCATGTAGAAGGTAGCAAGTTTATGTGGGTGCTGATGATTGAACCCAGGACCTCATGCATGCTACACTTCCAGTCCCTGGAAGGAATATGAAATTTAGATAAAACCCTTTAAACTTTTTAATATGGATTTTTGTGCAAATTTGAGGGGAGCCTGGGCTACATGGTGAGATCATGTCTAAAGAGTCATGGTTCAACTACATCTTGGAAACAGGTCAGAAAGGACTAAAAATATCCTTTGAATTCAGCAAAGGGTTTAAATTCCATTTTGAGGTGATCAATTTGCTCATTACTTTGACACAGCTATTCTCACCTCTGACACTGTGCACAGCACGAGGTAGTTCCTATAGTACCTGATTTGATATTGTTCTCATTGAGCAAAAATCAGTTAAATTACATTCATATTTCAGTGGCATCAACAAGACCAATTTCAACATGTTAAGGTTTCCCACTGCATGTAGATTCTGGGAGGGAAGACAACAGAAAGAACTCACACTAACCATACTCTATGCTGGAATAAGGCATTGGGTGAAGCTCAGGGCACAGTACTTTGCTGGAATTCAAAAAGCAGATATCAACCTTTGGGCATTGACCCGTCTATGAACCTCTAGCTCTAAAAATATTTATAATTCAAAACAGTTGCAAAATTACAGTTATGAAGTAGCAATGAATATAATTTTATGGCTGGGGATCACCACAATATTAGGATCTCGGGGTGTTAGAGGAAGCACAGAAAATGCCTGATCTGGAAACACACTGAATGACAGAGAGGATAACACATTCACCCAGGAGACAAATGTAAATCACGTGTGGACAGTCACTGGGAAAGAGCATCATAAATTTGATCCTGAAGGATAACTTCAATGACTTTAAAATGTTACATCATCACTATAAACAAAAATGTGATATCTTCTGTTAAGAGGAGATGTTCAGCCAGCCATGGTGGATCATATCTATAAGGGAAGTCTATCCCTTATTGGAGTTTTAGTAAGGAGATTTGCCTGGTGGATTGAGGTCACACCCCAACTGAGGGCACACCAAGGATGCTCCCTGTGGTTGGTGCCTTCTCCTTAGAGCTGAGAGAGGCAGACACTACGATAGGCCTGCCCTCTTCCTGCTATCATTTTGTGCTTTCCCAGTGTGGCTGGAAGCCTGCCCCTCTGAGAGAAGTCTTGAAGGAAAGGCCCCTTACACCACCCTTTGCAGGAAGATACCAACCAAGTGTGAGCTTAGTACTCAGCAGGAATGCTGCCTGCAGAGAACACCATGCCTCCTATCAGGCAAAGCCCTGAGAAGCTTGCGGGAAAACTGACACACTCCTCCGAGTGGGGCATGGGGTGACTTGCAGGTGCAGTAAGGCATGACTTAGGTGTGCACCTGAAGTCTGGTCAAAGCCAGAGCCTGGGTCGACAAGTATCCGAGCCAGAGAATGGGGATCCTTAGAGTGACTGCCTGAATCCCTCCCAGACTGGAGGCCAAGACTCTTTCTGAGGTCTTCTGTGTGTGCTCCAAAGGTCTAGGATTTTACAGTATAGCACTGCTGCGATTCATCCTTGCTAGGGAGCTTGGGGAGTATTGGAGCATTGATCTTTTCTCCTCAGAATACAGTTTTCCTTCTTTTCTGAAAGGAGTTTTGTATCACTGATAAGGGAAGAGTCAGGGAGTTATGGAATAATTGCTTGAAAGTAATGTGTAGAAATTGATGAAAGTTTACACCTGGGTGGGTTGATGCTGATGCACCCACATATACTCATTGAGGGTCAAGATACCAGGTGTAGTGAAGCATGTTTGTCAGCAGCACATTGCTCAGGAGGTATAGGTGGGAGGGTCCAGAGTTCAACTAACAAATTCCAAGAACAATGACAGCCTGTTGTGCTCTGGAGGGAGCAAGCTTCCAGGCACAGTCACTCCAAAAACCTTCCAGAATCTCTGTCCTCAGTTAATCAGACCTTGGGGGCTGCCACAGCCCCATTAACAGGGTCCAGAATTTCTTCTGGAATCCTCTGATCCTGGTTCCAGTGCATCCACTGGCTGCTATCGGCATTGTCCATTACTGGACGATTCACAGATCTAGTGTGCCTTAGAAAATAAACGTACAGAGTCACATAAAGACAAGGACAAACAAAGACACACAGAAACTTATTGGTCAGTTAGGAAACCCTCAGATCAGGGTCTGGGGGCAGCAGAGGATCCAGGATGAATCCCCAAACGTTGTGCCCGTGTTGGAAGACCCCTGAGCAAGACCACCACCACAGAGCTGATATCCCATGCAAGCACACATTGGTTTATTAGTAGCAAAGCAAGCCCAGGCTTGGTCTGTGTCCAACACTCAACACAGCGAGGAGAGGAAAGCGGCCCTGAGCACTCACTTTAAGGGGTTTGTATAGGAAAAGTTTATGTACAGAGGGTTGAATATCTTAATTAGGATAATGGGTCTAGGGTTCTTTGAAGTTACTGGCTGAACTATAAGGTAACTATGAGGTTACTAATGACTAACAGGATGCAGGGTATCTATAGACACATAAATTTTACTCCCTGTGTCCTGTTTTTGCTGAGCGCAGGATATATACAATCAGATTTATTGTTTCAGTCCTATTTTCCCATAAGTTCAATCTCTGGTGGGCTCTAAAACTGCTGGTCAGCAAATACCTTTAGAGGAGGGGTGAGAGAGCGTTTCTCAAGTGGACTACTGATTTTTCCTTTCAGTAGTAGTGTCTATTTTAATTCCAATAGTGAAAAAATACAAGGTCATAGCAAATAGGCAATCCAGAAGAGAAAACACAAAACCTGGTGTTCCAATGAGCAACATCCTGAATTTGGAATGTAATGCTATGAACTCAGAAATAGACTGAGTAGTAAATTCTTTTGAGGAACAATTCTTTTCGTGTCCCATAACTTAACTTTGATAATATATAGATTTACAGCATTCAATTGATAATAGTATCTCACTCAATATTTCATTAAATTATAAATAGAAATAAGAAAACAACACTTATCTCATTAATGTATGCATTCTCATTTTATTAACAAATTGAAAAATAACATTTATGTTGAATTTAATAATTTTATACTTTTTAATGCTGAAGAGCACTCACACTAAGACCAATTTCAAATTAAGGATCCTCCTGCCTTAGCTTCCCAGGATGGTAGCTTTGGAAATATGCACCACCATACCAAATAAAATGTATTTCCCAAACTGGATGGTCATATGTATGTACTTGCATTTATAAGGTACGTGTAATTGGACTTTATATAGCTAATGCCAGATTGCTCTCTCTGGAAGCAACTGCAGAGCTTAAAATGAAACATAGGTCTATGTGTGGAGTAGCTCTGTAAATTCATCTGCACCTTAAGAACTAGACACAGACCCCACCTCCTCTCGGTCTGTTCTATTCTCTCTTCACCCCCACCCCACACCATCTATCTCTCTCTCCTTCCCCAGGCCTGGTTCTCTTGTTCCCCCCCAACCCTCTTACTCCCTATAAAGCTCTAATACTAATACCGGGGTTCCTCATGGCCATAACCTTTCCTCACAGTAACCAGCGCCAGTTACCAGTGCAGATTATCATTATTACAACCTTCAGGATCAAAGGTGACCCTGATGGAAGACAGAGGAGGCACAACTTGAGAAGCCTCCCAGTAAGACTACAATAACATCTGTTTTCCTGGACACAAACTGTTTTCCTACTTTGCCTTCTGCATGATAGTTCTTATCTTAAAAATCATAAAATCACTCACACACATGCTTTTGTTATTTCTCAGCCATGAGCTACTAAGTCATTTTACATGCCCAGTGTTTACCAAATCACGTGGGCAGGTGAATGATAAGGGAGCAGTCCAGCTGATGCAAGCTCCCTGTCCATGCTGAGTCACAGGAACACAAGCTGATGACCTGATACAATGTCAACATTATTGGGAATCACTTCCTTGCTGGGACTAAACACAGTCAGTTCCGTGGAATAGAAGTCAACTCTAATCTAGATGTCTGTGGAATTGACTCAACTAGGGTCCCTGTCCCATATAAGCAGCTGTGTGATTTTGAGAAAGAGACTATCTGTTTGTCATTTTAATTTTCTCCTCCTCTTTGCAATAAAGTAGTGCCATCTGCTGGCCTCCCAGAGGGCCAAATAGGTTTTCTGCTAAGGTAAGAGGATGTGAGGCTAGGTCAGGTAAGATGAGGCAAGGTGAGACAGAACAAGAACTATGGGATGGTAGGTGTGCAGCTCTGGCCACAAGGCCTCCCTCGGTAAATTATGAGCAGACACAAGAGGCCTGAGCATCCCACATGTCCTGTGCTTAGTTTGAGGTCTGCGATATGCAGAGCCCAGTTTTGAGAGGCTCCACACTATCTGTCCCTTTGAAACACCACAGACCTTTCCCACCAAAGCCACATCCCACCAGAAAATGCCAGCCTCCAAATAGAGCCACATGCATCACATCCAATTATAAATGGCATGTGAGGCTTAAGCCCGCCCCTATAGCTGTCTGGCCCAATGAACATCCAGGCAGAGACTCTAACCTCCCCCATTCCACCTTGTTCTTTCTTCCTTGTACATTGAGCATGCTCAGACTTGAGGACATTAAGGAAATGCTGAGGAGCTGTTGAGCCTTTGTGGAGGAGGCTATGGAGTTCATTCTGGTGAGGGCAGTCTCCTCAGAGTCCGGACTTCCTCACAGCCCCGGTTCTGGTGAGGCTGAGGTGAAGACAAACCTGCCTTCTTGACAGCTGTCTCCTCTTAGACCAGGTCTGGTGAGGCAGTCTTCTCAGAGCCTGGAGACTCCTCACAGCCCAGTTCTCATGAGGCCCTGATGCCCGCTGTGAACGTCCAGGATGTCAGGATGCAGTTCTGAAAGAATTATAGGCTTTCATCCAGATAATTATAGGCTTTAACATTTCCGTATTTCTTTACTTCATCTTAGTACCTGTGGGATCTGCAATATCCCTTTCTCATTCCTTATGTGAGTAACTTTAATAATCTTTCCTTTTTCTTCGCTAGTGTGCCTAGAAACTTTTCAGTGTTATATAGATATACGTCTTTTTTCTTACCTCTTTTCCATGTTTGTTTTCAATTGATTGAATTTTAAAAATTGACTAGGGGCTTCTTATTCACTTTCTTTTCAGTACTTATATGAAATTTATGTCACAGATTACAAATCTCCTTAAGTCAGGTGTTAAGTATTTCATATTTATAATCCAAGCCCTTGGGAAACATGATTCCATGAGTTTGAAAACAGTGTGGGTTCTACATGTAGCTCTGGCTATCCTGGGCTATGCTGCAGAGTGAGATCTTTTTTAGAACATACACACAAAATCCCAATATATTCACTTTCATATCAAGTCATTTAATGTTCTAGTTTTTCCTAATCACGGTTTAGCGTTAGTCCAGATTTTGTTATGTTTTATTTCCACCTCGATATTTTACTTTCACTGTGACTTTCTCTTTTAATCTGTTGACTATTTTATGCTGATTGTGAAAAATTGTTTGCAGCATACAGAAAATGAAACTCTGCTCTCTATCTTCTACCATACACAAGTTCTGCACTAAATGTGTCATAGACCTGATACCCTGAAAATGCCAAAGGACCCAGAGGAGAAAATACTCCCACTTCAAAGCACAGGTAAGGATTTTCTGAATAGGACTCTTGTCCAATAGTAAATGAGACCAAAAATCAACCAATAGGATCTCATGAAATTAAGATTTTTATTTCAGCATAAGAAAATATAATTTGAGTGGTATCATACAGAATATGAGAAAATCGCTGGTGTAATAGAGTCATGACAGTTATTGTGTAATTAACTTCCTTCTGATCTGGTGAGGCCTGCACTGGTGAATCTGGTCAAAAACCACATAGCAATTTAGATGATGCTATATTGTTACTTAGTGTAATAGCAATGGATTTGTAAATATTTTAGTTTTACAAAAATATCTCTTCAGCTCTCAGTCTTGGCCAGAGGTTCTCTTTCTGTGTTATGCAGCAGCAAATGCACTGCCTCATAACTTCAAAATGTTGAAATGACCATGAATGCTCATTCCTAAATGGGACCTGTAGATCAACCACTTCCCCTAGGCATAGGAAACATCCTGGAAGTGGGTCCTGAGTGTCCTGACTGAGCACGAGGGAACTGCTCTGACAGCTTTCCTTTGGAAATGACACAGCCATTGCTCACTCACAAGAGCTGTGACCACCTGCAGATTCTGGTGACCTTGTTCAGGACAGACTGTGAACATTCCACTCTGTTCTGAACCAGAAAGCTGGAAGAGGCAGTTGGCTGTTGGAAGACAAAGCCTACTAAGCCTCTGTGTCAGTACAGAAAATAAAAAGTTAGCTAGAAGTTGGCATTAGTATTACTTATCAGTTCCCCTTTCTTTATCTTTCTGCCTCCCAGGGAAGACTGTGATTCCTATTCCCTCAAATTAATGACTTTATTGACGGTAATACAAGAGTGTAGGTATGGGATTACTTATAGGAATATGAATAACTCTAATGTGTGGCATCACAAAGGCTCACATTAGAACGGGTGACTCATGAGGACTGGAACTCTGAATGTGTCTGCATGACTTGTTTGCAGGTGAATGGGACAGAAGGTCTCATTTCTTCAGTTCTCCTTAATTATCACCTATTTAATCTTGGAAGTGGAAGGGCCTTGTTAATCCCATAAGTTTCAGCTTTCCCAGTCATGGTTTAATTGCTGGGTATTATGAACCCCTTCTCTTTTTCCATAGAACTTTCTGAGACTTAAGGAAATAGTCCTACCCAGGGAAGAGCACACCAGTTGGATACTCAATATCAAATGGTCATTCCTGAAAACATATATGCTAGCTATACAGAATGACTGGTTTACATTTGGGAAATATAACTATATGGTTATATACATATCTTCACACACACACACACACACACACACACACATATATGTAGCAACAATCAATGAAAATAGAGGTCATTAATTAGATATAGAGCAAGGAAGAATATAGAGAGTGTTTGAAGGATGAAAGAGAGGAGAAAATCATGTAATTGTAATAATCTCAAAAATAATAGAAAAGTATTTCATGTCATAAAAAGGAAAATTGTTACACCACACTTCACCATTTCATTAAAATGTTAGTTGTTTCTACCAGTTCATATTCTCCCATGGAGCTCTGCAAAGGCACTAACAGCAAACCACCAGTCCTGAAGTCTCTGGTGAATCAATCATTTTATGTTTGAACTCTTCTGTAAGCACAGCCCAGTGCTCCAACATGCCCAGTGAATGGCCATAAAACACTGTTTCTCTCATATATGTTTTATCAGGAAAACCCCATCCTTCGTTCATCATCTTCCAGTCTGCAAGAGACCGCTGCTTGTGGCAACCAAGCTTCCCCAATGCTTCCTGTGAGCCAGTCCATCAGGAAATAATTTCTCTCAGATTTCATTCGATTTCATAGCCTGTATTTCAAGGAGGTATAAATAAGTACTTGACCTACTTTCCCACTTCTCTAGCACTCAGATTGATCTCATCTTTTCTCATAGCCTACAATCCCATGAGCCAAGCTTTGAGAGGATGTTTCATTGATCTTTTGAAAGTCTTTTGTAATTCAGTCAGTTGAGAGACAGAATACCCCCTGACCAACACAGTCTCTTTTTGTAGGCCATTTTAAGGCTCTCAAAATGCAAGTTCTAGCATGAATTTTCCTTTTTTCTGTTTAAAAGTTTAAACTACATGACATCTTCTATCCCCTTTATTCCAAACAGAGAATTACATCCTAACTCTATACAAGTGTACTGAATTATGGCCTAAGGAATTTTAATGGATACAGCAGTTTCATATATGATCTTGATTTTTTATCTTCCATGAAACTTCTGACTTATGATTAACTCTATTTTCTGGCTTTGCATACATCCTTCCATTTCCATTTAGAAAACTACAGATTTTACCTCTTGACAAAGATTTATATAGTGGGAAAATGTTTTTATGAAATTCATTGCAGAGAACTAATAAACACTGAATATATCAACTCATTATTATATCTAAATTACATTTGTCATATAAAAAACAAACTAAGATAATTGTTTGCAAGTTATTAAAGTATCAAGTTTTTAGATGTAGGTTTTCAGCTGGTTTTTATCACAATTGCATTTTTTTTAACTAACACACTTTTACACAAGATTTTTAGTGTCACAGTGTCAGAGATCTAACGAATGTCACTTTTCAGCAAGTGCTGGGCAAGATATGGATTACAAAGCTTTTGGGTGGGATAATATGGAGAATAAAACCCACAGAGAAAAGTTTATTTGTTATAATGTAACTAGCATTTATAAGGCCCTATAAAAACTCAGGGAGGCAAAAATGATTATAATATCCTGGATGAATAAGGAAGAGCAAGAAGGAGGAGAAATAGAAGAGCAAGAGTAGTAGTAGGAGATGGATGCATGGATGGAAGGACGGATGGATGGATGGAAGGACGGATGGATGGATGGATGCATGGATGCATGGATAGAAGGATGGATGGACGGATGAATGGACAGATGGATGGATGGACAGATGGATGGATGGATGGATGGAGATAGCTGATGGAAAGATGGATAGATAGATAGAAAGAAAGGAAGAAAGAAAGAAAGAAAGAAAGAAAGAAAGAAAGAAAGAAAGAAAGAAAGAAAGAAAAACCTCTAACAGAATACATTTCAACCATAATGATGTTTACAAAGGTGTTATCAACTACCAATATGTATGACTGAAAATACCTAAGGACTGGGCATCACTAGGTTACCCCCGTCACCAAGAACAAATACTTACAGGAAGAGTGATGTCCCAGTCCTACACTCAAGGTAGAGGAAAGAGGACTGGCTAGTGAGAGGGCTGGATCTCAGAAACCTTAGTGGTCACTGACATGCAGCAATACTTGGTGGCTTCTTCCCTGCTAGTGGTTGTTATTTAAAATGTGAGAATCTCTAGGTTTGGACAGGGAATCTACTCTCTCTGTTATTAGTGACACACACCCAAAGAAACCCAGTGTGGGTGAAGTGCAGGTCTCATACCAAAACCTCTCTATTCCCTCTGTCCTTCCTTCCCACTCAGAGTGAAAGCAGAGGGCCCTCAACTGAGCAGCTGCAGGCTTGACCATTCCTGGCTCGATGCCAAACTAACCTTGAAAAATCTTCAACTCTATGTCTGCTCTTGAATAACTCAGAGGAGCAGGAGAGGCCCATTGCTTCTCAGAAACTCTCCCCTCTTTAGCCCCACTCCTGAAAGGATCAGCTGAAGCCTTCCTCCTTCAGGAAGCTCCCCATCCCTTGCCCAGAACTCACTGTGCTTTCGCCAGAACCATTTATTTCTTGATGTGTGACATGGAGACTGACGAATATCCCCCTGTGCTCTCCATCTTGTCTCCCAAGGATCCTGTTCAGTCTAGTCAGCATGTCTGTAGGTGAAACATGAGACACTGAACAAATGCCCCAAGGACAGTTGGTGTTGCCACAACACTGGTGACATCACATAGAATGTCAGGGCTCTCCAGGATACAGTAGAATGTACATGTGCTGATGTCACATGGTATGGCTATTCAAACTGTGCTATAAACTTTATCTGAAAGAGACTTGAAAACAAGGTTCCATTTTCAGAAACCTCTGGGATTGCAGTGTAGCCTTTAGGTAGATCCTCCTTCCAAAGCCAGAAATCTAGCCCTCTGCTTCATTAGAAACTTTATCTAAGTGAACTTGCATTCCATATATTTTCCATCTTCCTAAAACATTCTTTTTATATTCCCATACTTTAATCTTTTCTATCTTAGACCCCATATATACTTTATTTTTATTCAAATCTCATAACTTATTTAAACTTTAAAGGTCCATATTATTATATCTTAAACTACTTCCTTAGACCTAATACAATAACTATTCAATCTCCCATGACATACTTAAGCCTTTAAATTTTTATAAACTTATTACATTTTAAAATACCTTCTTTTCTATTTAATTCACTGAGTTATCCTCTCCTTGGAATTTGATACAGTTTTTCTTATTTTAACCAATAATAATTTGTAACCAATTCTCTTAAATGATGGCAAGTATTTGTAACACATTGAACTTAAATGACCAAAATTCATGTATTGTGTGTGTGTGTGTGTGTGTGTGTGTGTGTAAACAAAATCAAAATTTTTTAAAACATAATGTTTCTTTAACATTTTTTTCTAAGCATTACCAGTACAGAGAAGGTTTAACATGGGAGGCCCATAATGAACTTCACTTTGGAAAGAAGAGAGGGAGATTTAGATTCAGAGTATGCAAGCAGTAAACTCCTAACAGCCCCTAGCTTCCCCACCTCTGCCTGCCTGTAGAGATTGTGCATTTTCATCCTCTATGAGAGCCATAGGCGACTCTCCTGCATCCTAATACCAGCCATGCCCGCCTTAGCTGTGGTCTGTAGTGAGTCTGTTCCAAACTCCCATGAGGGAGGCATCGATCCACTCAGGGCCTCTCCTATCTGGTCGGCCCACTCTGGGAACTCATCTCCCTGCTTGGATACTTGGGGAAGGTGCCTGATGCTTCAGTTATCATCATTGCATGGGGCAACTTACAATCCAATCATCCTCTCCTGCAACAGAACTTCATTGCTGAGAATAGGAAGGTCATTGGGGATGGGGCAGACACAAGCCATATGTACACAGTTCAAATACTGGTCTCCCACTTCTGAAACTCAGTTTATCATCAAGAGTCTCTTATCAGGAGGCTTGTATTGTGTCATCTGCAGTACCTGGTGGTTGGACAAGAGAGCTGTTTGAAATTTGCCCTCAAGCCTGTCCCTTCACCATCATTAAAAACAACATGAAGTGAGATTGACCAGAAAGGAGAAAGCCATGAGGCTTTCCCTACCTCCTCTCATCATTGTAGTTAATGACTTCTGAGTCAGTCAATCACTGGATAGCAGTGAAACAGCAGTTGATCCTGTCCCATATTGGAAAGTGGAGTTGGACAGGTGCTGACTCTGCCTCAGCTATTGTCACCTTTTCTAACAAACACAAGTGGAGATTAGGAGTTGAAAATAATGGACATATCCCACTCTGAGCAAACCCTTTCCCAATCTCCCATTGTCCTTTGCCTTCATGCCTCTCTCCTTCCCTGAAAGTGTATCTCTCAAGGCTGGTCTCAGATTTCCAGCAATCCTTCTAACTCAGGGTCCTTATGTTGGGTTTCTTTTTTATTCTTCTCTTCCATGGATGTTTTTTTCCTGCCCTACATGATATGTGAAGTATAGTGGAAAGGAGGCATCTTTGAGATCTGAGGATTTAGTCAAGATATCACAGTGTTCCATTCCTCTATCTTTTTGAGGATGGAAACCTACACTTGAGAATTGTAGCATGCCAAAAGAAAGAAAACAAAACTGAATTAACATCTTTTTCTACTGGTCCTGTACAAATCAAATCTCAGTTATAAAAGAAAAACGGGGGAGGGGGGGTTAAGTTCTTCCTGTGACTTCTAGATGAAGTGTAAGCATTTTGCTACCCTCAATGCCAAACAGGATTTAGGGAGGCTGGCCTCAATTAAACAAGCTATCTAATAACAGAGCTTGAAATACTTTTCCTGTCTGCAGCAGCAGAATCTGGAAAAACCTTACTGCGGATGGAAAGCTACATTTAATGATTGTGGGATGCCAAAAGCAAGAAAACAGAACTGAATTAACATCAAATCTGAGGTATAAAGGAAAAACTGGAGGGAAATTCTTCCTGTGATTTCTAGATGAAGTGTATTCACTGTGCTGCCCTTAATGCCATACAGGATTTAGGGAGGCTGGCCTCAATTAAACAAGCTATCTAATAACAGAGCTTGAAATACTTTTCTTGTCTGCAGCAGCAGAATCTGGAAAAATCTTACTGCGGATGAAAATTTCCATGTTCTTGATGTCCAGTGGTATCTGAGGGACTTAACATGTGACATAGATTGTAGATCTCCATCTAAGAAGACCCTGAAACATCTACACATTGTTAGTAACATCTTAGACAACATCAGAAGCATGGAAGTTCAGTGCACAGAATGAAGCATGATCAAGCATGACCCACCCTACAGTTATAGAGCAACTAACCCATCATAAAGAATGAGGGCACCATCAATGTTGTGCCACAATACACACATGTTCATTCACACACTATACACACATGTATGTGCCCACATTCATACATTTAAAAACATGTATGTGTCTAAACCTTTGCAGGCTCGCGCGTGTGCGCGCACACACACACACACACACACACACACACAGAATTATACTTTGGAAAAATAAGAAATTAAAAAGAAACAAACAATCTTTGTGGCAATCATATGCATGTGTATGGTATGCATGTTGTATCCAGAACTATGAGTATAGATTTGTGCATATTTTTACAAGGATCTATATGATATACCTAATATGTACAACTATATCTAACTGCATATATATGGGTATATAAATATAAACATAAATTGAAATCCCAACTCCCAGACACCTTCCAAGGAGGCAGAAGAGCTTTCTAAATGTCCAGCTTGTTTACAAACTATATGGCTGTGGCAGGCTTCTTGTTATCTACTTCTATCTTAAATTAACCAATTTTTATTAATCTATACTTTGCCACGTGGCTTGTGGCTTACCATTACCTTACATTTTCCTTGTCATGGTGGCAGCTGGCAGTATCTCTCTCACTTAGCTTCCCTGTTCCCAGAATTCTCTTCTCTGCTTGTCCTGCCTATACTTCCTGACTGGTTATTGGCCAGTCAGCATTTTATTTATGCAGAGCAATATCCACAGCAGATTCCTCATCCCATCTCCATGCCCCTGGAGAGTCTTCTCAATTCTGCATTTCATCAGACAGTCTTTTTTTAAATAAATATATTTATTTATTTATTTTCATTTTGCATACCGACCCCAGTTCCTCCTCCCTCCTATTATCCCACCTTTTCACCTCACTTCCACTCTAACCCCATCCACTCCACAGAGTGGGTAAGGCCTCCCATGTTAGTAAACAAAATCTGACATACCAAGTTGAAGGAGAGCCTAGCCCCTCCCCATAGTATCAAGGCTGAGCAAGGTATCCCACCACAGGTTCTAAAATGTCAGTTCATGCACCTGGGATAAGTCGTGGTTCTGTTGCCAGGGACCCCACAAACAGATCAAGCCACACAACTGTCACCCACATTTAGCTGGCCTAGTTCACTCCCATGCAGGTTCCTGAGCTGTCAGTCCGGAGTCGGTGAGCTCCAACTATCACCAGTCAGCTGTCTCTGTGGGTTTCCCCATCATGGTCTTGATCCCTTCTTCTTCTTCTTCTTCTTCTTCTTCTTCTTCTTCTTCTTCTTCTTCTTCTTCTTCTTCTTCTTCTTCTTCCTACTCCTGCTCATCCTCCTCCTCCTCCTCCTCCTCCTCCTCCTCCTCCTCTTCTTCTTCTTCTTCTTCTTCTCTTTCATCTTCATTTCGTCTTCCTCTTCTTTTTGAATGCCAAATGCCGTTTATTGAAGCAGGGAAGAGGTCTTAAACACAGGCTTACAGCATAATGGGAGAACCACAGAGGGCAGATTTTTTTCCCCCTGAGGATTGAACCCTGCGCCTTACACTTCCTAGGCAATCACTCTACCATTGAGCTAAATCCCCACCCCCACTACTGATGTTTTACAATCTTGCATCTAAGCTGTTGATGCCCAATATGCTGGATGCACAGACAAGGAGATTCCCTTAAGCAGTCAGGAGGCTGGAATCTGGCAGGGATTTAGCATAGGGAGAATATCCAGGTCAAGGTTGGCAAGCAAGACAACAGTTACCCAAAATGGGGGCCAGGGACCTACATGTCCCCCCCTTTTACTAAAAAAAAATGAGCTTCTGACTTAGGTTGTGTGAGATGTCAGCTGGTCACCTTTTCCATCATGGAGATACCTGTCCAGGCCACAGAGGTGTTCTGTCTTAGGATGGTGAGCGCCCCCAGGCATTACCCGTACCTAAATACATATTATCATACAGGCTCATCATGTGAGAGCTGCAGATTAGCCAAGGATCTCTAAGTGGTGCTGGGCTTGCATTCTGTGTGTTAGACAAAGGAAAGACCAACAGAAGTCTTAACCCACCCATAGCCAGTTGGCTAAAGGCAACTGAACAATTCCCTTCCTTAACAAGCCTTACTGCAAATTGGAGTCCTTGTAAGATGGTATCCCGAGAGCAAATGGAGCTTGAGTTTGTAAATTTATAACTTTCAAAGCAAATTGAAATGTATATAACTATTGATTTAAATTTGTCATGTCCAATAAAATGAAAAATTAATTAACTGTGGTAGCTACTTTTGCTGCCAGGGTCTCCACTGTGCTAGCTTAGTAACCAGTTATGAAATGGCAATCCCAGAAACAGTAGTAGCAGTGGTCTTCACTGTTATAACAGCAACAGTGGCAACAGCAATGTCAAATTCTCTTCTGGAGCGTGTGGGTATCCATTGACGTGGACACAACTCCAGGAACACGTACCACCAAGGCCCATTAATCTTGATCCCAGCACATCTTAAGCTGGCAGCTCTACACAAGACAACTAAGAACCATAAAGGAAAAACAGGCAGCTCACAAGGAGCAGAACTAATGGACTCATAATGGCTATATTCAGACAAAAAAATTTTAAGGTATCTTCAAAGGGGGCTAAGTGAATTTCAGGAGACCAAAAAATGTTTCACAGAGCCACTCCTAAGAAGTAGGTACTACTCCAGCCTGAATAGGATTGTGAAAATGAAAATGCTTAGCTTGCATGCTACTGTTATTAAATGGAGGTCAGTGATCTTCTGTGTTATCCTTATTTTCTTAGGTGTCTGGGTGACACGTTCTCAAACATACTTGACAAAGCAGTTACCTCTCTTTCTCTTCCTTCACTTTTATTCCCAGGGCCTGGTCTCTGCTCTCTTTTATGCCCCTTCTTTGCCCCTTCTCTCCCATCCCCTCAATAAACCTCCCACATGGGCCCTGTTGTATGGTATCACTCCTTCCCTGCTGCTTTAAAAATACATTTGGTGCCGAGATTTAGATTCAGTCTGAGACATGCAGGGACCCTGCACCTGGCCCACTGATGACAGCCCTACTTTTTTCCCACCTAAGGAATTGCTAGGTCTCTCCATCCAATCCTGACAATTATTTTTGTGAGCTCCAGGGAGTCAACTTGGATCCACCTTAAACTGCCTGACGGGTCCACAGAGCCTAGACAGAGAAGTGTCCAGCTAGCTATCCCAGGACGTGGCCAGAATCTCAGATTTCTCAGGTCCCCCAAAGATGTTTGATGTCCCCCAGACCAGCAGGAAGCAGTCTTGAGAACACGACACCCTCATCCTCGCCTCAACTGCTACTCCTTTCTAACTCCTCACCTTTTTATAATAAACAGAAGGGAGGAGTGTTGGTATTTAGGCATTTGTACTGGCCTGCTCTTAGGGTCCTGTCAAGATATATCCTCAGCTGCAGCCACTAAGAGCACCCCCTGTTCATTCGCAGTGTTTCCTTATAAAAGGGGGGCTTGTACACCTCCTGTTAATTTCTCTTCCTTCGATCTCATCTCCAGGTACCAGTCTCTGTTTTCTTCCCTGCCCCTTCTCTGCCCTCCTCTCAATAAACCTCCCATCAAAAGAAAAAGGAAGAAAGAAAGAAAGAAAGAAAGAAAGAAAGAAAGAAAGAAAGAAAGAAAGAAAGAAAGTAAGTAAGAAAGAAAGAAAAAGAAAAATCAGTTACCATATATTACCTTCTGGAGAATCCAAACACATGGCTGCTCCTATGCTTACATTAATGCTTGCCAAAGCTGGCCCTATTGGGCTTTCAATCACCATTGGCATAGGAAGGGGAGAGTTTTCACGAAGGACCAAGAGGTTTCTGCCATGTTGGGCTTCAGCTGCAGCTACAGGGCAAACTCAGCACTCAGAAACCCAATGAGGAACTTCATTGTCCTTAATATTTCATTGAGGGTTGCTCAGTAATTGAGTAATATCAAATCTTATTATAAGCAACAGTCATCCTAGGGTCCTCCATGCCATATATAGCTTTATGGTTCTGTGGTGTGCGGTCTGATTGTTCTTTGCTTTCTATCTAGAATCCACTTATGAGTGAGTATATACCATGTTTGTCATTCCAGGTTTGGGTTACCTCACTCAGGATGATTTTTTTCTAGTTCCATCCTTTTGCCTGCAAATTTCATGCTGTCATTGTTTTTCTCTGCTGAGTAGTACTCCATTGTGTATATGTACCACATCTTTTTTAATCCATTCTTCAGTTGATGGGCATCTAGGTTGTTTCCAGATTCTGGCTATTACAAATAATGCTGCTATGAACATAGTTCAGCATGTATCCTTTGTGGTATGTTTGAGCATTCCTTGGGTATATCCTCAAGAGTGGTATTGCTGGGTCTTGAGTTAGTTCGATTCCCAATTTTCTGAGAAACAGCCATACTGACTTCCACTGTGGTTGTACAAGTTTGCATTCCCACCAACTGTTGGAGTTGGATGCTCTGCATCCTCTCCAACATTGACTGACTTTTTTTTTTGATCCTGCTTATTTGGTGTTCTGTAAGCTTCTTGTAACTTCATAGGTATTTTTTCTCTTTAGGTTAGGAAAGTTTTCTTCTGTGACTTTTTTGAATATGTTTTCTGTGCCTTTGAGTTGGTATGCTTCTCCTTCTTCTGTCCCTATTATTTTAGGTTTGGTCTTTTCATGGTGTCACAAATTTCTTGGATGTTTTGTGTTATGACTTTTTTCTTTAGTGTTTTCTTTGACTGATGCATCTATTTTCTGTATTGTGTCATCATCGTTCGAGATTCTCGGTTCCAACTCTTCCATTCGGTTGGTTGGAATTGTTTCTGTAGTTCCTGGTCGTTTAGTCAGGATTTCTATTTCCAGAATTTCCTCAGTTTGTGTTTTCTTTATTGTCTCAATTTCATTTTTCAGATCTTGCATTGTTTTCTTCCTCTGTTTAATTACTTTTTCTTGGGTTTCTTTGATTTCTTCCAATTTTTTGTTTGTTTTTTCTTCCATTTCTTTAAGGCAATTACTTATTTACTATCTATGGGAGTTTTTTTACTTCCTATTTAATGGAGATTTCATTTCCTCTTTAAAGGAGTTTTTAATTTCCTCTTTAATGTATTTTTTAATGTCCTCTCTAAGGTAATTTTTCAATTCCTGTTTAATGGAGAGCAAATGAGGTGAGGAACTGGCTTCTTCTCTGCCATGAATTATCTTCAGCAATGCACATGACATGGTGTCAGCTTCAGCATGCACTAGAGAATCTTATACATTTGGTGAGGTCTGTCTGGATGGCAGTGTGATATTAACACAGACTTCCTTGTCAGATTTCCATCATGTATGGAGTCAGCTTGCCAAAGCCCTTGATAGGAAGCTGACAGAAGATCTCTTGCTCACCCACAAGTCCTCTTCCACGTTGCTTTGTCCCTCAGTGGGGCCATGTGCTGATGGATGTCAGGGTTCTTAGTAATTTGTGTTGTGTCCTCTGAATCTCAGACTATGTCTGATACAATCTTTTCTCTGGGAATAGTGAACCATTGGATTTGGATCAGATTGTGGCAGGATCACCTGAGGGTAGGGAGATATTTGCCTCACTAGTGAGTTCACAGCTGAAAAGAGGTGGCATCTTCTGAGGAGGCCATGAACCTGAAGTGTAGAATGTCATGCCTTCAAGGTGTCTCTGTCTTCTTACAGCCTTCTCAGTTTTCCTAAGAGGTGCTTTCAGGGAAAGTCAGCAAAGAAAATATGATTCAGAAACAGTTTTGCTGTGCCACTATCAAGAAAAATCAGGGCCTATTCATAACTAGTAAACAAAAGTTAAGCAAGAAAACCCACCCCATGAACAACCTGGCCACTGGGAATGGGCCTCAATGGGGGCTTACTTGCCTGGAACATAGTGTTTCTGCCCCAGCAGCTTCATCTGCAGGAGGCTCTCTTCCTGGGCTGTGGTCTGCTCAAATTCCTGCTGAAGGTTTTCAAACCTAGGGGAGGAAGACAGCTGGGACACAAGCCTGCTGGGCACCTGCCATGTCAGCTTTTGAGCCCCCACCAGATCTACTCAGCTAGACAATTGAGCATTAACTTTCAACTGAGTTCATTCCCTGCTTCCCCAAGGGAAAAGAGTCAGAGAGCACCTGGGCAGGATTTTTTTCTCAGCTTTTAAAACCTGCTACAAGTTGAACTGTTAAATACACACTGTGCTGGATTGGAGAAAAGAGCACGTTTCTCCAACAGTCCAAAGACATCATTTTGGAGAAATATAGGTATGTTAAAGTCTGGGGCACAGTTCAGAAAAATATATCTGGCCCTGATTAGATTGCAGGTGAATGTGAACTTCCTGGAAAACTCTATGCCTGCCCTCTAGTGGAGCCTACACAGTAATGCAGAGAAGGCTCTGGTTATTCCTTTAGCTCAGAACCCTGCATGGGATTAATTTGTCAATTCCTACCCTGTTTATGACCAAGAGTAAATCTTTTCATGAGAAACTGATGAAGACTGCAGAGAGCCTGCAATCAGCAGGAGTGTTCTTTATGCAAATCTGCCAATGGGTAGACACTTAACTCTAAATGTGATATTCCTGATGGAAAAAATTACAGGAGGACACATGTTCCTTCACAATTGATGATCCCCCCTTCTAGATTTCTGGATGCCATGGGAATATTTGTGGGGAAAGCTAATCTAAGAGATGAGATACTCAGGGCCTACTAGAGGTCTCAAAATGGAAGAAGGGGACACAGTCTCCATAAGACCAAGGAGAGAGCATAATGATTCCTGGACACAAATTCCTGTTGATTGAGCCAGTAACGACACTCTGAGGATTTCTTTCCCTGCAAGTGGCTGGAAGCTTGGCCAATTGGAGAGAAACTCAAAGAAGATGGAGATCCAGGTACAGCGGAACCTGTTGGATCCCTCCTTCTTCTGGAAGCCTGGGTTCTTACCTCATATAGGACCCAGTGAAATGATGCTGCAGCTTTACTGCCAAGTCCCTTTGCCTGGTGAGCAGCTCCTGCTGCTTCAGCAGGGACTGAAGATTTTCCTTAAGTCTTTGATGTTCCTGTTCATTAGAAGATTGTGTTTTTAGGGGAGGTTGTCTGCACCATGTATATTCACATTGATGTGCGCATGCATGCTATCTCTCTCTCTCTCTCCTGTCTTTCTCTCTGAAGCGCACTAATATGTACATGGATGCACACATACAAGGACACTACATTCCATCCATGCTTAGTTTGCCAGATAATACTAATGTAAGAAAGCGGTCACCAGGGATACGATGGAGAAAAAACTTATCTACATTAACCTATACACTCTCTACCTATATTCCAGTACAGAGGCAGGAACACAGGATGCTCTGAGTGCAGGGATATGGAGAAGATTGTGTACTTTTACTTGGTTTTGATAATTTTTCATTTTTTTTTTTTAGTTTATATGTGCAGGGGTTCAGCCTGCCTGTGTATCTGTATAACACGTGTATGCCTGGTGACCTGGGAGAACTCAGTGGAGAGATAAGTCAATGTAGTGCTTGCCTTGAAAAGCTGTGCACAGACAGGTAAACACTAGGGTTCCTTGACCCATAATCCAAGCTCTCCTAGCAAGTTTCCCAGACTGTGCATTGAAGGCTTAGTTCCTCAGCCCAATGCTTCCAAGGGCCTTCAAGGAGGGCAGCTTCCTCCTAAAGAAGCTCTCTATACCATAGGTTGCCTCAATTTAGGACCAAAGAATGAGCTCAGGAAACTAGACAATCTCTACATTCCAGAGTCTATATTAAACTTTCCTCCAATTAAGATGATTGTGTCAGCTGATTTCTTTGAGTAACAGAAGGTTGACTACTCATGGCCAAATGATTGCTTATATTATTGCATGCTTAACAATAATCTATGGACCACATGGATTGTTTTCACTCATCAATGATGGGAATCTGAAGAGTTTCTAGCTGGAGGTGTTCTGATGAGTCCTGCTGTAACCCTGTTGTGCCATATTCTCTGTGGACTCCTACTTTACATTGTGGAATCAATGCTCCACCTGAAGACTGCAGTTCCACTGTCTGAATAATTGTGCATGGCTTTTCACTGGGATACACCTTTTTACACTACTATCAATGTCTGAGAGTTTTCATTTCTCGCATCTCTCCATCAGGCTGATTTTAACTCAGTATGAAGAAATTTGGATTAAGCATTTTCTGAGTGCTGCAGACACAACATGGAATGGGGGCTTTAGAGTGTGGTGAGCTGAAGGGGTGCCCTGAGACAGCCTCTTCTCACAATTCTGCATAGCTGTGGGATTTCTGCTGTGCTGAAATGCAGCCACAAGCACCTCTGCAGTTCATAATTTCTCTGAGAATAAATCCAGGCCAAGCTCCAAGAACAAGGTTAGCTGAACCAAGGTTAGGGAAAGGGGAAATGAAAATGGCAGCAGGCAATGAGTAGAAGAACAAAACATGATGCACGTTAGTCCTCAGTGGGCAGCCATCATTCACCCAGAAACGAGAAGGACACAAACCCCCAGACAGCCTTTGCTGCCTCTCAGTAGCTTCTTTCTCACCAACATGTACACTTCACTTTGGTTTTCTCCAGATGATTTCTTTACAGGTAAATAATTCTACCTCTACCAAAACCTGAAATCCTGGGCTGTGGTGGCTCATGCCTTTAATCCCAGCACTCAAGAGGTTGAGCTAGGTGGATCTCTGGTTTTCGACGCCAGCCTGTGCTACCAAGTGAGTTCCAGGGAGGTTGCAAAGCTACACAGAGAAACCCTGTTTCGAAAAGAACAAAAACAAAAACAAAAACAACAACAAAAAAACCTGAAAAACTTCTAGCTTGCATCATTTTTCCAGTCTTTTACTGTTGTTAGATGAATGGACATGCAGAAGGAAGGGCAGTTCCATCTGTTCTTTGACTGAGGCAAAGTGCTACCAACCAGATTAGATACAATACTATCTTTTTGAAATCCATCTACATCATCCTTAAAGATGTTCCAGTGTTCCATGAGAGAGTGAACATACAAAGAGGCTCAAACACATATGCTCATAACCCACAAGGATACACATAAAACAACATACATACACACAAACACACACACACACACATACACACACACACGCACACACATACACACACACTCCCTTGTTGAATCCAGAAAGGCAAGCGAAAGACTAGAATGGTGCAGCACCTTTTCTACTCCAGGGGGAGATAGTAGCTCCTCCCTGCTGTCTACAAGCCTCTTAGACTCAGCCAAGCTCTTCTACCTTGGCCTGAACTTATTTCTCTTCCCAGGGAATTTCTTATCACCAGACTCACTGATTGTTCAGATAAGTAACAACCTCTGCACAACTGAGTTTGACCACACAAGAACAAGTGCCAGTGAAAGAGGGCAGGACATGAAGCCTCCAGATAGATCCAAGTTGACCCATCATAGTTCTTCACTATATGTACCCAGATTCCTCCACAGAAGTCATTGACAGCACCAGAGAATGGAAGTCACCAATGGTCATTCCCCAACAACTTTTACCAGATTAGAGTGCACATTATATGAAAAGAGCCCCAGGTCAGTCATAGAAGGCAACTTGGGTCATGCACAGCACTTTTCTAAAATGCAGCACTCTATACAATTATGAGTTGGAATCTGTCCTAAGAGTGAGCATCAAAATGTCAGGTTCCATGTTGTGAAGCCACTCAGACAAACTAGATCTTTCCAGGGAATTTACCTCTATGTTCTGATAGAAAAGAAGTCTAATTTAATTTTGAAAGTAGCTTCATTGTTTTTTATTAAAAGATGCATTAATTCCAAAAAAAGAAAAATTTTAAAAATTGAGAGAAACCAACAAGTCATTTCTCTTTCTGACCAAATGAACCATTTAGGAATGTGATGAAACAGAAAATGACAGGATGCTCTACTGTGAAGAGAGAGGAGATCAAATGATCTGTGGCTCTCCAGCTTAGCCAGAACAGAAATGTTCAGGTTCAATGAGACACATGGGCTGAAGGGAGTAATAGAAAAAGCAACAGAGGGCACTGGATGTCATCAACAGATGTGCCCTCAGGCAGGCATGCTCACACACATAGACACACCCCTCAAATCATCAGTGAACAGAAAGCTGTAAGGAGGACATCACACTGAATGAGGATGACATTAATAGTTGGATTAAGTCTCCTCACACTAGCTGTTATGAAGGAGTCCCACAATTCTGCATCATTTTGGACTAAAATTTCCTCGGGAAGCATGATGTGTTTCTGCAACCTATGCTGATGCAGTTGTCTCAAATCTGCTAACTTCCTGGCATAAGCTCTTGCCAAATCCATTGAGCTTCTAAATGTAAGATCCAGGATGGGAGAACTGGCCAATGCCAGTCACAACAAACAGTATTGACAAGCTGTTACTTAGGGTTCTGTCAGTGGGAACCAAGAGCTTGGCCAGGTAAAGAGCACAACATGGCAGTCTGGGCGACTAGAGTGCAAAATGCCACCTGACACCCAGAAAGATGTCTGTGAGTTCCGCCTTGCATGCTGTTTCTGCCTCTGATAACCCCTGCCATGCCCTGAGACAGAGACCCTTGACCTCACTCACTCCAATCTCTTTGGCTCCCATCATAGAAGGGCTCCTACCATACTGGCATATAGGTGAGTGATATGTGATTTACCTGTCTCCCTCAATGGACTGCAGCTTCCAGCAGAGCAGTGGGGTTTGCTTTTGAGTCATGTAGACTTCCAAGAGGATAACTCCCTAGAAAGACTTGTGAATGATCACAGAAATGAACTATTGGATGGGGTGGGTCAGGTGGATAACTGAGTAGATGGTGACCTGGGTGTGTGTATATGTATGTGTATGGTCAGACATGTGTCCCATAGAAACCAGCTCTGTAAGCTCCTTCTAGAGTCACAGAAAACATGTTTTCTGTGTAGTAGTTCTTGAAGCTGACAGGAAAATTTTGGGAGGGGCTTTCAGACACTTCACACTTAGGAGAACTCAGTCTAGGAGACAAAAGTCCAAGAGTTATACGGCAGGCTTCTTGCTGAGAGGTAAACTGACTAGTAACCCAGCCCTCACATTGGTTCAAAGGTGGAGAAGGGAAGAATTTGCTATCTGAGGTCTTTCTGTATGCTGTGAATATGTATTGCTACCTGTGGTTAATAAATAATAGGTTGCTTTGGCCTATGTCAAGGCAGGGTGGAGCCAGGCAGGGAAGTCCAGGAGAGACAGAGAAGAGACTCAGCTTTGGTCAGGGGAGTTTACTCTCCCTGTTATTAGTGACATACACCAAAAGAAATCCAGTGTGAGTGAAGTGCATGGATGGATCTGAAAACTCTTTATTCCCTCTGTCCTTCCTTCCCACTCAGAGTGAAAGCAGAGGGCCCTCAACTGAGCAGCTGCAGCCTTGACCATCCCTGGTTCTCTGCCAAACTATCCATTAAAAATCCTCAACTCTAGGTCTGCTCTTGAAGAACTCAGAGGACCAGGAGAGGCTGATTGCTTCTCAGAAACTATCCCCTCCTTAGACCCTCTCCTGAAAGGAACAGCTGAAGCCTCCCTCCTTTAGGAAGCTCCCCATGCCTTGCCCAGAACTCACTTTGCTTTCCCCAGAACCATTTATTTCTTGATTTGTGACATGGAGACTGATGGCCATCCTCCTACTGCTTCCCTCTGATCTCCTTGTGCTCTCCATCCTGTCTCCCAAGAATCCTGTTCAGTCTAGTCAGCATGTCTGTAGGTGAAAGACAAGGCACTGAACAAATGCACCAAGGACCGTTGGTGTTGCCACAACACTGGTGACATCACATAGAATGACAGGGCTCTCCAGGATACAGTAGAATGTCCAAGTGCTGAAGTCACATGGTATGGCTATTAGATCCCTGCTGCATACCTCACCTAAAAGTGACTTGAAACCAAGGTTCCATTTTCAGAAACCTCTGGGGTTGCAATGGAAGCCTTTAAGTAGATCCTCCTTCCAAAGCCAGAAATCTAGCACTCTGCTTCATTACAAACTATCTAAGCAAAGATGAATTTCTTTATATTTTCCTTCTTCCTAAAACATTCTTTTTATAATCCCATACTTCAATCCTTTTTATCTCAGACCCCATATAAACTTTATTTGTATTCAAATCTCATAACTTACTTAAACTTTAAAGTTTAATATTTTTATATCTTAAGCTAATTCCTTAGACCTAATACAATAGGTATTCAATCTCCCATGAAATACTTAATCCTTAAATTTTTATAAATATATTAATTCTTAAAATACCTTTTCTTTGCATTTATTTCATTGAGTTATTCTCTACTTGGAATTTGATAGAGTTTTTTCTTATCTTAACCAATAATAATTTGTAACCAGTTCTCTTAAATGAAGGGAACTATTTGTAACCAATTGAACTCAAATGACCCAATTCCATGGTGTGTGTGTGTGTGTGTGTGTGTGTGTGTGTAAACAAAATCTATTTTTTAAATGTAATGTATTTTTTTATAACATTTTTGCTAAGCATTACCAAGACAGAGAAGGTTTAACCTGGGAAGCCATGAAGAACTTGCCTTAGGAATGTAGGGAGGGTGATTTATATTCAGAGTATGTAGGCAGTAATCTCCAAAAAGCCCCTAAGTCCCCCACCTCTGCTTGCCTGAAGAGACAATGCATTTCACCCTCTGTGAGAGCCACAGGAGCCTCTACTGCAGGCTAATAACAACCCTGCCCACCATAGCCATGATTCTGTCCCAGAATCCCTTGAGGGAGGCATCTGCCAACTCAGGGACTCACCTGTCTGGTCTACCCACTCTGGGAACTCTTCTCCCTGCTGAGGTAGTTAGGGAAGGTGCCCGAAGGCTTCAGTTATCATAACTGCCTGGGACAATTATTTATCCAGTCATCCATCCACTCCTGTGACAGAACATAACTGCTGAGTAGGGGAAGATCATTGCGGATGGGGTAGACTCAGACCCTATGTACACAGTTCAAATACTGGTCTATCATTTCTGAGACTCAGTTTATCATCAAGAGTCTTTTATCATGAGGCTTGCATTGTGCCATCTGCAGTACTGGTGCTTGGGGAACAGAAATGTTTGAAATTTTGCCCTCCAGCCTATCCCTTCACCATCATTAAACACCTTTAATTAGGACTGACCAGAAAGCAGAAGCCATGAGGCTTGCCTACCTCCTGTCATCATGGTAGTTGATGACTTCTGAGGCTATCACTCACTGGATAGCAGTGTAACAGCAGTTGATCCTGTCCCCTATTGAAAAGTGGAGTCCTTGGACAGGTGCTGACTCTGTGTCTGTTGTCACCTTTTCTAACAAATACAAGTGGAGATTAGGAGTAGAAAATAATGGACATATCCCACTCTGAGAAAACCTCTTCCCAATCTCCCACTATCCTTTGCATTCGTGCCTCTCTACTTCCCTGAAAGTGTATCTCTCAAGGCTGGTCTCAGATTTCCAGCAATCCTTCCATCTCAGGTTCATTATTGTTTGGTTTCTTTTTTATTCTTATTTTCACTGGATGCTTTTTTCCTGCCCTAACATGGGAAGGAGGCATCTTAGAGATCTGAGGACTTAGTCAAGGGATCACTGTGTTCCCATTCCTCTATCTTTTGAGGATAGAAACCTACACTTTAGACTTGTGCCATGCCAAAAGAAAGAAAGCAGAACTGAATTAACATCTATTTCTACTGGTCCACAACCCATCAATTATTAGATATAAAACAAAAACATTGGAGAAATCTTCCTGTGATTTCTAGATGTAGTGTAAGCACTGTGCTTGAAATTCTTTTCTGTCTGCAGCAGCAGAATCTGGAAGAAGAGAAGTTACACAGTTGACAAGCAGAGATGCCTCTTTGCCGTCTCAGCCTGGATGCCTGTGGCCACAGTTGCAGTAGGAACAGCCCACCTGGAAGTCTTCCTGTCAGCATCATTGGATCTTGCGAACCCACAATTTCCTGCTCTTCACCACGTTCTGGGTCACTAGTAAGTGTATTTAGACTTACTTGATGGTGTGATTTACTGTAATCTGAAAGTGCAGTGGAAGAGGAAGGAGAAACTGAGAACTTCCATGTGCTTGCTGTCCAATGGTATCTGAGGGACTTAACGTGTGACGTAAATTCTAGATCTCCATCTGAGAATGATGATGAAACATCTGCACATTGTTAGTAACATCTTACACAACATCTGTGCTCTAGAAGCATGGAAGTTCCATGCACAGAAGGAAGCATGATCCAGCATTCCCCACCCCACTCTGATAGAGCAACTAGCCCATCATAGAGGATGAGGGCACCATCAGTGTTGTGCCTTAATACACACATGGTCATCCACACACTACATACCCATATATGTTTCCACATTCATACATTTAAGAACATGTATTTGTCTACACAATTGCATACCCACACACATATACACATTGATATATAATTTAAAATTAAATTGAATGTACAATAAATTGTCATTATAAGAAATTAAAAAAAACCTAACAAAATTTGTGGTATTGGTATGATTTTATATATCATATGCATGTTGTATGAAGAGCTATGATTTTATAAGTATCTATATGCAATACATAGTGTGTACAACCACATCTAACTGCATATACATGCATATATAAATATAAACTGAAATCCCAACTCCCAGACACCAGCCAAGGAGGCAGCAGAGCTTTCTGAGATGACAGCTTGATGTCTTAGCTCCTTCCTGCCTTCAACACTGAGTGCCTGTTTTGTTTCTTTGAAAGGTTTGATTTGTAATTCACAAGAGAAACACTTCATTTGCCTTATTTGAAATATGTAAAATGTAATATTCAAAGAGCAGAAATATGAGAAATAAACTTTGCTTTTAGTATCTAGAAATAAGTACCAAAAGCTCCTTCAATGCTTTTGTCTGTACATGTATATCATTTCAGTAGATTAACATTAATCCTGTTTTTTAATTTTTCTGTATTTTAATTGTTTTGTCTCCTGAATAATGCACTCTTCGATATAGATAATTCATGGGGTATCATTCTCCATGATGTTAGTGGCCACTACCATCTATATCACAAACATCTTCCAGTTACCTAGAAGTCCATTTGTTAATTACTTCATGTACTAGTTAATGTTTCTGTGTAGACTTAGGAACCATTGTTTACACTAGGCTTTGGAGACACAGAGGTAACTAGGGTTAGTAGCATGTGAAGGAGACAGCTTGGGTGGGCTAACTGCATGTGTTGGGAAAATTCTAGTTAAATGGGTGAAAGGTCACGACTGAAGTAATAAGAGGCAAAAATGCAGAACACAAGAGAAAGGTTTTTCAGATTCTGCATGCTGCTACTCAGTGTAGAACAACAAATCAGCTCTTACCCACTGCATGACACATGGCTGTCCTGGATTTCCACTTAGCAAGGTGAATTGTTTGACCTTGGACTTGCTCTGCTTTGGTATCAACACAGATGCTACAGGTCTAAAAGCATTTGTAACAAATACTGCTAAAAGTACAACCCTTACAAGGTATTCTGCATCTGAGCTGGTTTATACCAGAGATCCATGCCCAAAGGGTGGTCCAAAAGTAAAAATTTTTTATGAGTCCATTGTTCTCTGTAATTATGTTGGATACCTACTGTCTTAGTTAGGGTTTCTATTGCTGTGTGGTGACACCAAGCAACTACAGCAACAATCACTATGGAAAACTTTGGATAAGATGGCTTACAGTTTCAAAGGTTTAGTCCATTATGATCATGGCAGGACATGCAGGCATGCAGGCAGACATGGTGCTGGAGAAGGAGAAGAAAGTGGAGAAGGAGCTACCTCTTGATCCCACAGGCAACAAAAATGCTCTCTGACAGTAGGTGTGGCGTCAGCATAAGCGATCTCAACAAACCCCACCCCCACCCTCATACACAGTGACATATATTTTCCAACAAGGCAACACTCTATCCATGAAAGCCAGACATCCTAATAGTGCCACTGCCTGTGAGTTTTTTTTGGCTTCTTATATTCAAAACCTCCAAGATACCCTTAGAATGCATAATAAAACAGTTTTATGGAGGTGCTAACAGTAAATGTTTTGTAGAGGAGAGCACATTTTTTTTAAAATGGAATGTCTTATCATTTGGTTCTACATATCTTAAGTTCCTTGATAGAGATTCCACAACAAAACAGATTTACAAGAGAAAATCATGAACACTTACCTAGTACAAACTTTCACAGTGCAAGTCTTCCGAAGGAAGAAAAGCTCCCTACAATTGTTTAGACCTGAGATTTTTTTCAAAATTGTTTATAATTAATTGTCATTATATAGAATATCCTTTGCTTAAGAAGTAATCCTGAAATGTGCATATTTTCATATACTACTAAGTGAATATGCTAATTTACAATTTAAAAGTCAGGTCTTTTAAATGTACATTAATAGCAACATTTTAGAATTCACTTAATCATTGTCAAATTATTTAATCATAAAAGCATATAGTGCTGATGCCCAGCCACTGAGTGAGCAGGAGAGATGGAAGAAGATGATCACAGCATTATCATCTGCCCTCCATCTCCACCTCACTGTCATGTGCCGTGGGGAGCATCTAACACTGAATCCTGGACCCCTGAGCATCCAAGCTGGTACCAGGCTCATTTAGAGACATCCCTCTTGGACCTAACTTAATGAGCTTCAAGCTATCAGGGGAAGGATGGGAAGAGGTTTCTTTCACTGAAACTGTTGATATGTATGATGGTATAAGATGAGCTGTTACCCCTGTAGGTGCCTGCATGGTCTTAGAAAATGGTGCATTGCATGGTCTATGCCACCCCTAGGCACACTTCCAAGCATGAAAGCCAAGAACCAAGTGGATGACATCAATGTCTCACTAGTGACAAAGTCTCAGCAGGATGAGCAAGCAAACACGAATAGTCCATCTCCAAGAGTCCCCATGCCTCTACCAAATTGCAGTCACCACAAGCTTCACAGACTCCTGCCAATAATTATCCCACATGACACCTAGGAGCCTCAGAACATTCCTCAGTTTAGAGGTGGTGTACCATCCCAGGCAGAGGTCAGAGTGACCCATAGAGCACATAGAGATGATGAAAAGGCATCAAGACTGCTGAGGTGATGATCTCAAGTGGTTTGACTGACCGTGCAGGCAGCTAGTGACCAGTACAAGGCTACCAAAGAAAGGGAGTCTTCCAAACACTCATCTGGTCACAAATCAGGCTTCTCTCTCCAAATTCTAGAATGTGTAGGGACAGAAGAGCATGTGGCCCCAGAACAGATGGACCCTTCCTCTAGATTTCATTATGGTCCTAATCCTTAGGGTGGGCTACAGCCCTCATGTTCACCAGAGTTTCTTCCTTACCACAGAATGATGCCTTTATGTAACCCCCATATTTCCTGAAACCCCTACCATTCACACCTTAAGGGTCTTCCCTGTTACTCACATGGCATGACATTGAGCCCTGGGTATGCACCATGGATCAGGGCAAGCAGTGTGCCTTTTAGAGCATTTAGAAATAAACTGAGAGTTTATTTCTGAGTTAATGGAAAGTAGAATTTTATGAAATTGTGTCAAAATTAAAGCAATTGCCGTCAAATAGATGAATGGCAAATAGTGAGGGCTTTTGGATCACATCCTCTCTGTGTACCTTCATCAGTCTTCAGATATGAGGCTGCACATTCACTCCATGGAGGGACATGTGGTGCTTCTAACCTGCTTCAGAAAATTGTCAGGAAGTCATTCCTAGATTTTATGAGCAGTTTCAGGGGAGATCTGAGTCCTTCCTCACATTCATTCATCCACTTAAGTAAGTTCCTGTGTCAAGCCCAATGTTTTGAGATGGCATATTCTGAGGGCCATCAAGTTAGAAATAAAGCCAAAGGTCTGGGTATAATTAATATCTGTGTTCATATCGTGTTCTGTACATGTCATTTTGCATCAACATTTCAGTAATTTTGTTTTAAAAGTATTTAGAGATTGAAATATATAAGGTAATTCATCCAACTGGAATGTTTTTTACTAAGTCTTTGAGACTTTGGTATTCTAAAATGCACAGTAACCATGAAGGATATTTAACTTATGAAGTGCCTTGGAAATTTTAACCCTTGTAAGAATGTTATATTTGGTTTAGTAAGTGATTGCTGTAACTGGTTAAATGCTGAAACCTGAACTGTCCACAGAGGCCTGCAGAGCACTACTAATGGCCTTAGACCTGAGAAGAGCACGAAGAACATAGGACAGACTGTCAAAGACACAATGCTAAGAAGAACATGGATTTCATTGACTCATTCTGGAAAATTCCTTGGTGCTTTTTCATAGTCACTGGTGGTTTCCAGGGAACTCACTTACCTGCATGGCAGAGTAACTTCATGTTTGCCTTTTCCCATGAATTAACCTGGACCAGCAGTTTCTGCATCTAGACAGACAGCAAACGTCTGCCCACCAAGAATTCTTACTCTTAGGGTGAGCTCTAATTAAGAGTTTCATTCATTTGAAACGAAATTCTGCACAAAATTTTCACAATGCCCTTTAATATTAAAATATTCTCTAACTTTCAGAACCACAAGAAAACCCTCTAAGGAAGGAATCCACCAGTTGATCCTGAAAAGTCCCAGGGAAGGACAATGAGATGGGTATTTGAAAGAGCTGCCTCCTCCTTACTTGTTCATCGACCTCCATATGAACAGAAGACAGAATGGCATGGTGGGTATTGTATGTTCACTCTCTCTCTATTGTATGTATGTATGTGCTTCTCCATCTCTAAATATGTAAATAGGTAGATGTTATTATTTTAATACCAACTAGAAGATTTACATATGTAAACCCATTATATGAAAGAGTTAATTTTTTAAATAATGAAAAAGATTGCATACAGCTCACAACTGTTTGTAACTCCAGTTCAAGAGGATTTGAACCCTCCCTCAGGATACATGAAGGCAAAATTCCAATGCACATGAAATAATAAGTAAACAATTAAATATTTGTAGGAGCTAGTGTGGTCAGGACCCCTACAAGCATCCCACAGAACTAACTAACGTAGGCTCATAGTGACTCAGAGACTGAACCACCAACCAGGGAGCATGCATTGGACTGACCTAGGCCCTCTGCACATATTTTACAGTTGTATAACTTGGTCTTCTTGTGAGACTGCTAACATTTGGATCAGGGCTTGTCTCTAATGCCTGCTTTTGGGACCCATTCCTCCTACTGAATTGCTGTTTCCAGCCATAATAGAAGAGGTCATGCCTAGTCTCACCACACTTGATAGAACATGGCAGGGGGATATACACAGGAGGACCGCCCATTTCTACAGAGAAAAAAGAGAAGTTGGAATGGATGAGGAGAAGGAAGAGTGGAGGTGGGGGAGGGGTTGAGAGGAGAGGATACAGGGGAAATTGTGGTTAGGATGTAAAAACAAAAATAAACAAATAGATAAAAGCATTCATCTCAAAAGAGGGAGAATATTGTTGGTTACCATATTTAAATTTGAGATACTAAAAGCATGTCCCTCAAGGGACATTGCCACTTATTCTAATTTTATAAAGAGTTTGCAGATGTACATAATAGTTAAATCATATTAGGCATAATTCTGAACTGGTCTAATACAAAATGTGTTTGTATTGTACTTGAAATAATTATATCATGTTCGGCATTATTATGACCTGGCTATTGCTTTTCATTTGGAAATTAATCATGACATAATAAGATATTATTGTGTGTCAAGTTGATAAGGGTGCAATGGTGAAGGCTATTATTCATCATAATGAATTTTTCCAAGTATGAAACGTCCTTTTTTCATTTCTTTTGATTATCTTTGGTTTGAAGTCTATTTTGTTACATATTAGGATAGTTAATAACCAGCTTGCTTTTTGGGTCCATTTGATTGGAAAATCTTTTTCTACATGTTTACTTGGAGGAAATCTCTAATTTGATGATGAAATGTGTTTCTTGTATGAAACACTAGGGTATATCCTGCTTTAGTATCCATTCTCTTAGCCTGTTTTTTTTTGGGGGGGGCGCAAAAGAGTCCATTGATATTGAAAGACACTTGACACCAGTGGTTGTTAATTCTTGTTAGTGCTGGTGGTGATATTGTGTGTGCATATGTGTAGTGTGTTTTCCTTCTTTGGATTCTGCTGCTGTGAGATTATCTGTTGCTCATGTTTTCATCAGTGTAGTTAACTTTCTTGGATTGGAGATTTCCTTCTAGTACCTTCTGTAGGGCTGGATTTGTGGATAGATATTGTTTAAATTTGACTTTGATGATTGCTTTCTCTATCTATGCAGATTGAAGGTTTTGCTGGGCATATTAGTCTGGCCTGTCATCTATGATCTCTTAGAATCTACAAGACATCTCTTCATGCCCTTCTGAATCTTAGAGTCTCCATTGAGAAGTTGGGCGTAATTCTTTTAGGTCTGTCTTTATAAGTTTCTAGGTCTTTTTCCTTTGCATCTTTTAGTAGTCTTTCTTTGTTCTGTACATTTAGTGTTTTGATTACTATGTGATTTGTGGACTTCCTTTTCTGATCTAACCTATTTGGTATTCTGTACATTTTTAGGGAGGTCCTTCTTTAAGTTACAGAAGCTTTCTTCAATGATTTTGTTAAATTATATTCTGACTTTTTAATGATAAGATTCTTCTCTTTCTTCTTTTCTGATTATTTTTTAGTTATGGTCTTTTCATGGTGTCCCATATGTCCTGGATATTTTGTGATAGATGCTTAGAAGTACAATTTTCTATCAGCAATGAAACTATTCTCCTATTGCATATTCAAAACCTTGCATCTCTTGTATTTTGTTGGTGCTGCTTGTGTCTAGAGTTCATGTTTGCTCACCTAGACTGTCCATTTCCTCAATTCCTCATTTTGTGTTTTCTTTGTGGCTTCAATTTCAGTTTTCATGCCATGGATAGTTTTCTTCAACTGCTTGTTTTTTTCTTGGATTTCTTGACATTCATTAAAGGATTTGTTGATTTCTTCTAATTCTTTGGTTAATGTTCCTCAATTTCTTTAAAGGAGCTTTTCATTTCCTTTTTAAGGACATCTATCATCTTCAATAAAGTTGTGTTAGGGTTGTTTTCTTTTGCTTTGGCTATGTTGTAATATTCAAGTCTTGCTGTCACAGGATAGATGGACTTTCATGGAACCATATTGTTCTGGCAGTAGTTGATTCTATTTTCACACTGGCATTTAGGTATCTGGGTTTCAGATGACTAGACTGAATCCCTGAATTCTAGTTTCTCTTTGTTTAATTGTTGTTTTGTTTCATGGTTTTTCTTTTCCCTTTGGTTTTTTAGTCTTTGTGGCCTGGATTTCTGGCAGGTGGAATGACCTCTGGTCTATTTGGGAATCCCTGTCTAAGTTGGGAATTGGCCTTCTGCTACTTAACTTGGCCTTTGGTGTAGCCAGTGGTCTCTGTTCCTCTCATGGGTTTTGACCTGCACCTGAGCAGCTGGAGACTGATGAGGCTGGTATGGCTTAATGTTCAAGTTCTTTAAAGGATTACTTGACAGTTTTACTTCATCTGAATAAGTAGATAACTATTTAACTTGCATTGTACTAGAAAAACAGTAGTAATTAACTATCTGTGCAGGGCTTATCATGTGTTATTCATGGCAGACCGTAGGAAGGGGATGTCTAAAGAGGTAGTGTCCTTCTTGGCACTATAATAAAGCAGAATGAGTTAGGCTACACACAATGCCAGTGCATTTTGTGGGTTGAGTACAGAAGTAGTATATAATTGAAGAACCTGAAATGTTGATTCATTTCCTCCCATAGGTCAGCAGGTGTGTATCCCTTGTCCACTGAAAGAGTATTCAAATCCTGAAAGAAACAACTTCCTTCCCAAGTCAGTGACATTCATGTCCTTTGAGGATTCTCTGGGCATGGCTCTGTCCTCCACAACTCTGTGCTTCTCTGTCAGCACAGCTGTAGTTTGGGGATCTTACTCAAACACCAAGACTCACCCATTGTTAAGGCCAATAACCAGATGCTCAGCTTCATCCTGCACATCTCTGTCCTCTTCTGCTTTCTATGCCACTTTCTCTTCATTGGCTTCCCAAGCACAGCCTCCTGCAAATTGCAGCAAATTATATTTGCACTTGTGTTCACTCTGGCTCTTTCCACTGTTTTGGTCAAAACTATAACTATAATTCTGGCCTTTAGAGCCCTGAAACCAGGGAAAACAATGAGAAGAATGTTTGTCTCAGGCATCCATATCTCTGTCATCCCCATCTTAAAGATGGAATAATTGCATATAGATCAAGCTGATAGCCAACAATCGTGTAATTATGCTTCAGACATGATCAACAAGAGGTAAATCATAAATAGTAATGTAAACCTAGATAACTACTCAGGGCTGGTGAACTTACAGATGTTGGAAGAGAACCAATAAGCATCACTTCACTAAATCAGCATAATCCCTAACTATACTCTAAATCTTTGTAATTTTCCCCACAGAAAACCCTGATGAAGGAAACAGACAGAGACTGTTACAGAAAACCTCAACCAATGAAAATGTAGAGTTGTGGATTCCTGTCTCAAGGTAATATCTACAATACAACTCCATAACCTAAAACTTGGGAATCATTGAAGAAGAGGAAATGGCAACAATTTAAGAACCTGAATAACAAGTAGTTTGTTCTGAGGTTGTGACTCCCAACAATATCAGACAATACACTCATATAATCCCAACAATATAACTGCCTAAGCATGAGCTTAATGAGGCTGACATCAATAGACATGTTAACAGAGATGAGAAAAATTCCACATGGCCTCAAATCCACTAAGACATTTATAGACAACTAAGACATATTGAGAGAAGTAGAAATAGTCTTCTGTTGTTCCTTTAGAGTGTGTGAATATTTGTCACTGTGGTTGCTTTAATAAAAATTAAATGGCCAACAGTTATGCAGAATGTATATCAGGGTTACTGAACAGAAAGAGTTCTGGGAATAAGAAAGGCAGGTTTGCCGGGCAGATGGAGAGGAAACAGTATGGGCATTACAGATAGAGTAAAGAAAAACAAGCCATGTATAAGAGTGTAGATTAAAAGATGTAAGTTACTTTATGTTGTAAGAGCTAGTGGGACAAGTCTAAGATATAGGCTGAACTTTTATAATTAATAGAGTATCTGTGTCACTTTTTGTGAGTTGGTAGTTTAAAGAAAAACCTGTCTCCATAAGGAACCCCACTTCAGGCCATGCACATCCACATGAGGCCTGAAAAAATTTTTAAAAAGCTCAGAAAACAGATTCAAATGTGGCTTCCTGATGACCACAGTTTGTCAGGCAGGATCAGTGGCACACAGAGATGCTGCTACTGACCACTGTCTGTGGACTGGAGCCAGCAGCCAGGACCATGTGCTAAGGCTGAAGCAACCCATTGGATGACATAGCAGTTTAAGATTTATCTCATGCAATCAGAGGAAACACAAGGTGCTCAATAAAGACATATCCAGAGAGAAAAAAAACCTCTAAACATATAACCGTGACTTTAAAAAATCTGTGTAGAATTTAAAATGATAGAAAATAGGTATAGACAGTCAAAGGAAAAAAATAGTTTATAAGTAACAAAATAAAGGCTTTAAAAGAGATTAAAATAATATAAAAACTATAAGCCATGTATTGAGGGAAAATACAGAGTGAGTTTGGATCCTATGTAGTGTCTTGTTGACTTTAAATATTTTATTTTTTGAGGAGTGGACAATAGCTACTGATGTGGAAGGTCATCGGGAGACTGGCTCCCACATTTTATCCCAGGGTTCTCTTGAGGGGTGAAGGATAGAAATTTAAATAGAAGGATAGAGGGGAGAAACAGACAGAAACACAGGGTAGCCTCAGGAAGGCCTGGATCCTTATCCAGTGGCCCCTTCTGTCTCTTCTAAAATGCTATTTATAGGAATGCCAAGGGTTGGAGAAAAAGACCTCCCCCTGGCTCAGCCAAGTGTAGATACTTTCCAAAGACCCTGTAACCACACACATTGTCAAGCAATCCTGTAATGCAGCCCTGCTGGGCGAAGCAAACTCAGATTTCACTAGCTTTTATGGGCCTCCACAATCCCCCCTTCTTAATATAAAAAGTGCTCCTGAGGCCACATAGATGGTCTGTGCCAGTCTTAGGTCATACTTCTTGACTAATTTTACATTCACACATTCATGAAGTTATCAAGAGGTAAGTTGCCCATCTTTGGCTTCCAGCCTCTGTCAAGAGCATGTACAGAGCTTAACTCAGCTCTGACCCAGGTCCTACTAAGAGCTTGCAAACAGCCAAAGTGATCTCCATAGCTGCCACATCTCCCAGTAAAGGAGTAGAGGATAATAAAGAGGGAATGTCCTTATTGGAATGTGTCTAAGGTGATTACAGTGGTCTTAGCTGCAGCAAGCCCTTTTCCTGGATCAAAACTCTCTCCTAACAGATGTCAATAAAGCTTTCAAGAGACTATTTTGATTCCCAGGAGAAAACAGTCATTTCAAAGTATTCACTCAAGTAAAAAAAATGCTAGTTATAAAAACAGTTTTAGTTGTTTAAGTAACTCATATATACATGCATTCCTAACACAGCAGTAGAATTTCAGGGCAAACTAACACAATTGTGGGAGGTCTACCCATTTGTGGGAGGCCTATCCCTTCCTAAACAGAGATAGAAAAAGTGGAAACTCCCAGGAGGAAGGTCAAAAAGCTCCACCAGCTATGACACTTCCACTTAAGTTTTCCGAGGGCCACTGACATCATAAAATTACATTTTAAGTTATCATAAAAAATATTCAAGGGCTAGAGAGATGGCTTAGAGGTTAAAAGCACTGGCTGTTCTTCCAGAGGTCATGAGTTCAATTCCCAGCAACCACATGGTGGTTCACAGCCATCTGTAATGAGCTCTGGTTCCCTCTTCTGACCTGCATGCCTATATGCAGACAGAACACTGTTTACATAATAAATAAATAAATCTATAAAAAAGTATTCAAATATATCTGAAGGTAAAATTAAGGAAAACTTTAAGATGCTTCTAATGTGATTGATTATATTTATCCCTTTAAAAATAATGTTATTTATTTTGTCTGAACTAGACAGATATTTATTAAATAATAAAAACAATACTAGTATGAACTTACATTTAACATTTACATTTTCAACATTTGTAATTTTTTTTCTGAGACAGGGTTTCTCTCTGTAGCTTTGCACCTTTCTTGGAACTAATTTTGTAGACCAGGCTAGACTCGATCTCACAGGAACCCGCCTGGCTCTGCCTCCCGAGTGCTGGGATTAAAGTCGTGTGCCCCCACTGCCCCAACATTTATACTTTTTAAAGACTTCTATTCATCATTTAGTCTTACATTCAACATTTACATTTTTTATAAACCTATATTCTATTTTACAAACTTTAACCCATATCTATAAGAGATTTCTTAGAAGAATTATTTACCAAACTTATATTCAAGAGGAAACTCTATTAGCAAACATCTAGAAAGACTATCTCAATAGAACTACTAACACTACAGGAAGTACACAAATCATTTCTAGAGTTAGGAGTTTATAGTTATGTAGATGTATCCTGCTTGTTAAATAAGAAACACAGAGCCAGTTGCAGAGTTAAAAACCATGAGGTCAGAGCAAGAGCGGAAAACCTTACCCTTCACTGCTTCTGTGGTTCCTCCTCTCCGCAAGAGACCTACTTCTGTGCGTCCTGTCTATTTAAAGACTTTCTGTTTTGTTTTCTCATTGGTTGTAAACCCAGCCACATGACCTCCTTGTCGCTGCCTGTTTGTACAGACCTCCAGGTCGTCTATGGTTGGTATTGAGATTAAAGGCGTGTGTCTGCCATGCTGGCTGTGTCCTTGAACACACAGAGATCCGCCTAGCTCTGCCTCCCAAGTTCTGGGATTAAAGGCGTGCTCCACTACTCCTCAGCTTCTGCTCTGGCTTGCTCTGACCTCAAGGCAACTTTATTGACATACAAATAAAATCACATTTCAATACAAATAAAATATCACTATATTTCCCCTTTTCTATTTTAATAAAAAGGAAAAATTTATAACTAATAAAAGAAAAACTATATACAAAAGTACAATAACTATATATACCATATATACAAACAATAAATACCTAAACAATGTCTAGTCCATTTGTATTTGACAAATTCAGAGAAAATAATTCCATTATCTATCCTATTTTGGTAAGTCCAGAATGTACCTGATTCACTTTTTATCCTAACTTATATAGCTAACAGAACTGTCTTATAACGTCTTTCAAATTTATACACTTACAGCTCTTAGTGAGTTTTTCTGAAATCCTTAACAAAGATAATTATAACTATAACTAACTGATCTTCAACTCCCTCAGAGACCCAAGAAGGAAATAATATTACCTAATAAAAAATAAAAACAAGAAGTGCATGCAAGCAGCTTCAAAAAAAAATGCGAGTTGACAGAAACAGCCAGCTGCCTGGACAGTCACCTGAGGTTTCTCCACAGTGTTGGGGCATCATTTTCAGCCTAAAGGCTTAGCGTATCTGACAGACTCTTTTGTGAACTAAGATGTATACAAGGTCAACAGTTTGACCTCACATTTGGTGAGAGCAGTCCATGTACCAGAAACACCTGAATTCCGTTAGTGTCATGTCATGATTCAGGATTTTAAATTCTGGAAATTATTGATGTCTTTTCAATTTAGCTGTCCATTTTTCTTGGCTGTGTATATGTGGCTTCATCTTGGCATCCTGTTCTTCTCCACATCTCTCTATTAAACGCCAGTCTGCTATTGAGAGAGATGAGCTTAGTTATTCTTCAAGAATAACTGTTTCATCTGCTGTTCCATTGCATATCAGAAGCCATTGGCCCACTCCCTGTTCAGCTGCCTTCAAAGAAAAGGGCATGGTACCTTTTACAGATTGCAAAGGTCACTCACTTCAGGGATGGTGCCATATTGTCCTGGCTTCAGAAGATGACTTTTGTTAAAGCCACAACCACACTTGTTTTGGCAAGAATTGGTAGTCCTTGGTTTCATGTCCTGTCTGTCCTGTTTGTCAGCAGTTGATTCGAGGATACTTTGTTGTCCAGTGGCTGACTTTTGCCACAATGAAAGTTAGCTCCATATGCAGTTTCTTCAATGCCCATATTTTCTCTGAAGTAGATTGGTACTGCCAGGAGCCGTCATGTCTCATAGTCATAGCAAAAAAGAAAAATTCTTAAGTTATTAAAACATTTTAAATGCCATATTCTGTAGATCTCTGAAGGGTTTGAAGATGACCTGTCTATCTAAAATATATCTGTCTGATCTTGAAAACACACCTAATATGACTACAAATTCAATTGTAATGTCTAACCACTAATTTTCATTTCTATATATCCTAATAGTTGGTAATACTAACATTCAAGGATTAGCAAATTGCATTACATTGTTAAATGAATGGTATAAATACAATGTCTCGAACAAGATTAGAAATACGTATATGGTGTATTCTAACAATCTCAATCTCAATAATAATAATTTGTATACAATATAAAACAATCCAATTGAATGTAAAGTATTTAAAACTAGTAATTGTCTTTTTCTTTTTTCTTCTTCTTCTTTTTTTTTAACAAGCACCTTTTGCCTAGAACTTTTCCTAACCCTTAACAACAACTTGTAACCAACCCTCCTAAAAATGAAAACTATCCCAGACCCAATACCCATAAAAAGACTAAAAAACCACCCACCCCACACCACACCTTTGGGAATGTGGGGGTCGAATTCTTAAAATTGCTTCCTGCTGGGTATGGGCAAAGTTATCTTTATTCTGAAAAGAAAAATTTTGGGTTAATTGACAAATTCTAGGAAAGATAACTATATTCTTTGTTATCCATAATGCCAAAGTTCAGGATTTATCTCAAGTCCTTATTCAAGCAGTCTTTGAAACTGGATCATCTCAGCTAGCCATCTCAGAATTGCTCTAAGCACTTTGTAGTCCAAAGCTGATCTGTAGATGATGTTTGTCAGCTTAGTGATATTATTTTCCACGTGGAATTGTCGTTGTGGGGCCCCATCTTCTTCCTGGAGATTTCATTTGATGTTAGGCCTGGCCGTGATTTCCTGCAGAAAACTGAAAAGAGACTCGAACACAAAGACATGTATAGGCAGCTAATTGAAGCCTTTTCTCTAGAATTAATTAGTACTCTATATGACCATTATTATCTTAACAAAGTTTAATATATATATATATATATATATATATATATATATATATATATATATATATATATATATATCTTGTAAATTTTGATATAAAATTCATACTTTAAGAAAAGTTTAAAGAATCAGAATAGAATCAAAGAATTGAGATTAATAATAGAATAGTCCCTTAATTAATTTGGTTTTCCTCCTGTCCCATGTCAGAAGATGGCTCCTTCTTCTGGTATGATACAGGGAGTTTTCATTTTCCTTTTAACAACATGCTTGAGTTTAAAGGAGGAGAGAGCCATTCTCCAACTCCAAAATCAGCTTGAAGCTTTAATTGAACTGGGACTACAAGAAGACTAAGAGTATTAATTTTTTAGAGAAGAGCAGAAACAAACATTTAGGAAGATTTATGAAATTTTGTAGATGATATACCAATAGGCCATTTTACTCTTTTTCCTGGGACAGATGATTTGTCCTTTTTCTTCAGTTGTCTCATTTGTCCAGTGTTCTTCAGATTCCTTAGCCTTCATTCTCCTAAAAGACAAAAACAAAAACCCTTCCCCAAGACTAATTTTGGGGAGGTTCCCTTTTGGCAAGTTACATCTGATTAAATGAAAAGGCATGTATTAATGTTATAAGTGAGTTTAAACTGGATGGTCATGTTGGTTGATGAACTATCACCTCCTCTAATTAAGAGGTCTCTCTTGTTCAAATCGAACCTTTATCAGTTTTGATGGTACCCACAGCTTATCTTCTCCTGCAGAAACAAAAGCAAAACCTCGTCCCCAGCGTAACACATGCCCTGGTTTCCATTCTGAGGTCAGCACATCCTTGAAGTATATAGGCTGATTTAATTCTGTTGTTTTTTCTATTAACCAATGTCATTAGCATTGAGAAAATTCAGAGTTAATAGAGCATTGTGCAATCTATTTCTGGGGGTTTTTGTTACCCTTTTCTGTTTATTTATCATGTCTTTTAGAGTTCTGTTGGATCTTTCTATAACTGCTTGGCCTGTAGGATTATGTGGTATACCTGTAATATGCTTTATATTATAATAAGCAAAAAACTGTTTCATTTTAATAGAGACACATGCTGGAGCATTGTCAGTTTTAATTTGTACAGGATACCTATGATGGCCATAACTTCTAGCAGATGAGTGATTACAGAATCAGCTTTTTCAGAACTCAAAGCAGTTGCCCATTGAAATCCTAAATAAGTATCGATAGTATGGTGTACATATTTCAATTTTCCAAATTCTGCAAAGTGAAACACATCCATCTGCCAGATTTCATTCCTCTGAGTACCCTTTGGGTTACATCCTGCTGGTAATGGTGTCTGATTGTAGAAGGAACAAGTAGGACATTTCTTTCCAATTTCCTTGGCTTGTTGCCAGGTTATGGAAAAATCCTTTTTTAAACCTTTACTATTGACATGATGTTTCTTATGAAAATCTGAGGCCTCCAGCACATTTCCTATCAATAATTTATCAATTTCATCATTACCTTGTGCTAGAGGGCCTGGCAGGCCAGTATGGGATCGGATGTGAGTTATATATAAAGGATGACTCCTTTCCCTGATTGTATCTTGTAATTGAATAAATAGTGAAGTTAATTCTGAAGCATCAGGGATAAATTCTGCAGTCTCAATATGTAATACCACTCTTTCAGCATACTGAGAGTCAGTAACTATATTGAGAGGTTCTGAAAAATCCATTAATACCAACAGAATAGCATACAATTCCGATTTTTGAACTGAATTATAAGGACTTTGAACCACTTGACTTAAATTTTCTGATTTTTAACCTGCCTTTCCTTGTTTGTTGGCATCTGTATAAAATGTCCGAACTCCAGATATGGGTTTTTCACGTATAATACGAGGCAAGATCCAATCAGCTCTCTTTATAAGATCAATTCTATTGCTTTTAGGATACTTGCTGTTAATTTCTCCCAAAAAATTACTGCAAGCTCTTTGCCAAGGTTCACTTTCTGTCCATAATTTTTCAATGTCCTCTTTAGTTAAAGGTAAAACAATTTCTGCTGGGTCTATTCCTGCTAATTGACAAAGTCTCAATTTTCCTTTCAAAATTAAGTCAGGGATTTTTTCCACATAAGTTTTTAATTTTTTATTTGGCTTATTTGGTAAAAATATCCATTCCAATATAATATCTTCTCTCTGCATTAATATTCCTGTAGGAGGCTGCCTAGAAGGTAAAATAACCAAAATGCAATCCAGCTTTGGATCAATACGATCTACATGTCCTTCATGTACCTTTTTTTTCTACCAAGGCCAATTCTTTCTCAGCCTCAGGTGATAATTCTCTTGGTCTATTTAAGTCCTTGTCACCTTCTAAGGTTTTGAACAAATTATTCAGTTCATCATTTTTTACCCGAACAATAGTTCGTAGATGAGAAATGTCCCCAAATAATCTTTGAAAGTCATTAAGAGTCTGTAGGCGATCTCTCCTAATTTGTACCTTTTGAGGTCTAATTTTTTGTAGCTCTATTTTATATCCTAAATAATTAATAGAATCTCCTCTTTGTATCTTTTCAGGAGCAATTTGTAATCCCCAGCAAGGCAATATTTTCTTTACTTCTTCAAACATTCTTTCTAAAGTATCTGCACTAGAGTCAGCTAGTAAAATATCATCCATATAATGATAAATTATAGATTTAGGAAATTTTTTACGTATCACTTCCAAGGGCTGTTGTACAAAATATTGGCACAGGGTTGGACTATTCATCATTCCCTGTGGGAGGACTCTCCATTGAAATCTTCTAACTGGTTGAGAATTATTGTAAGTAGGCACCGTGAAAGCAAATCTTTCTCTGTCTTTTTCTTGTAGGGGTATTGAAAAGAAAGAGTCTTTTAAATCGATAACTATGAGAGGCCATCCTTTAGGTAACAGAGTAGGCAAAGGAATTCCAGATTGTAGAGAGCCCATTGGCTGAATTACTTTGTTAAGTGCTCTAAGGTCTGTTACCATTCTCCATTTACCAGATTTCTTTTTAATAACAAATACAGGAGAATTCCATGGGCTGGTAGATTCTTCAATATGCTGAGCATTTAACTGTTCTTCTACCAGCTCTTCTAAAGCCTGGAGTTTCTCTGTTGAGAGGAAGATGGGCATTGAAAACACTTCATATCTTATCTTCACCTTGGCAAAAATAGCCATATGGGCTAGAAACTGTTCTTGCCTGGACTGCTTGATCGACTGGACATGCAGGACCCATAGAAAGGTGACCACTAAACTTTGCTTGACAAAATGGTCCTTCAGGTTCCTGCTTTGCAGAGGAAACTGCCAGACATTCTACAGGACACTGAGAGAAGTGATCAAGAGACTCTAGCCCTGTGGGATGAAGACAAATGCCCCAACTTTACAAAGGAACATTAGGTGACTGACTGTCCAGGCTTCCAGCTGTCTCTGTCTACTCTTGCAAGACTCCTGAAAAATGCTTGCATCCTTCTCCCGGTTCTCAGGTAATATTATATCCTTCTGAGGTCTTTGATGTGGTTGAAGACTAGATAGTTATAATTTCCTCAATTATGATAAAAGATAAGTTAGATATAAAACCTTAGACTCACAAATATAAGATAGATATGATATCTTCTTTAATATTATAACTGTAATTCTTGCTTGATAATTTTTTTCTTATATGTAATTGTACTATGTAAAAGTTAAAACCTTCCTAAAAAAAAAAGAAAAGGGGAAGTGCTGTGGATATCGCTCTGTGTAAATAAAGTTCTGATTGGCCAGTGGCCAGGCAGGAAGTATAGGCGGGACAAGAGAGTAGAGAATTCTGGGAAGTAGAAGACTAGAGAGAGACACCGCCAGCCGCCACCATGAAAAGCGACATGTAAAGACACCGGTAAGGCACAAGCAATGTGGCAAAGTATAGACTAACAGAAATGGGTTAATTTAAGATAGAAAAGGTAGATGACAAGCACCCTGCCATGGCCATACAGTTTGTAAACAATGTAAGTTTCTGTGTGCTTTTTTGGTTGGGTCTGAGCGACTATGGGACTGGCAGGTAAGAGAGATTTGTCCTGACTAGGCCAGGCAGGAGAACTCTAACTACATAGTTAGCTTTGATATCATTCTGAAAGTTTTCTTCAGAGTTTAAAGTCAGAGCCTAATTTATTAGCAGTTCTCAACTTGACCAAGGGTAAAATTCTCTCTTCGTAATTTGTTAAGCTGTTCCTTAAGATTTCCATGGGCTTTTTACACTATGCTAAGTCCTTGAGAATTATAAGGAATGCCTATTTTATGTTCCATTTACCATCTTGCTTTTTCATAGCAGATAATTCCCACGTGATAGGCAACCTATTCACCTGTTTCACATTCCCTGGAGACAAGCTAACAAAGCTTGTGGAAAAAATAGTATTTTGACTTGAAAAAAACACACACTAAAAAACAGACTTTTGGGGCAGTGTAGTACTGGCAACTCTGTTACTGACTTCATTTCTCAAACTGCATTTCTCTATATCATCACTACATTTCCCAAGCTACTTTTTGAACTTCATTTCCCAGGTTGCCTTTCTGGGTCTGAGAGAACACTCAGCTGCAGCCAATGGCAGCCTTTACTCTCCCAGTTTTGTTCACATGGTCAAATTCAAGTTTCTGCTCTTTTATCACAGGAGGTTTTTAAGTCAAGATTAAGTTTTTCATCTGTCACCATCCCTGGAATGGATGGCACCTGTCTGAGTGTGCTTAGACAGGTGCTTGTTGCCAGAAGTGAAAAACCCCTTGGAGCTTTCTCCCCCTCCTTACCAGATCAGTGAAAGTAAATGAAAGTACTTGAAATATTTTCCAATGAGATTTTTTTCTAGGATAAATCCTCTGCTTGTCCCTATTGTCCACTCCTCCAAGTTCTAGTGTCCCTGATGCCTTAGCTGAGGCTGTTTAACTGCTACTGCCTTGAAGGAGAGACATATTAGCAAAGAGGATTTGGGATATTCCAAGGTGGTTTAGATGTTATTTCTAGGTGAATCTAATTTTGCCCTGACAGGAAGCAAAGAGATCTGAGAATTAAAGACCTGAATGCTTTTCATTTTTTAGCAAAAGTTTACTAGGTTTTTCCCAAAACTTCTTTTCTCTATTCCTTGTTTCATGGCCAATAAGAAATTGATTTTTCATACAGTGGTGACGTCAGCAGAGTGAAGAGTTTTATTTTGTCTGCAGCTACCTCAGGGAACATTCCTTCCCTGTATCTCAGGGCTTAGATCTAATTTGTCAACAGGACAAAATCTTCCACAGGAATATTTTTCTGCCTGTTTACTTTCATAGTATTTTTTCTTGACTCCAATTCTCAAGAGTTTGTGCTCATAGTCCTATAGTTGGGAATCAAGGACATCAAGACCTCTGTCTTGTTGCTTTTTTTATTCTACTTTACCCTATGTTTCTTTTTACACAATATTCTCAATTCTACTCTTATTCTAAATTTCTCCTTACACTATATTCCTATATTCTATCTTACATTTTTTCTTTATATTTATAGATATAAATGAAGAGAGAGAGAAAAGAAAGAAACTTGGATAGAGAGAAATATATACTGCAGCCTTACTTTTTAACTTCAGCATTCTGCTGCCTATCTTTCCCTCTCTAGAATAAAATACATTTTAATTCCTTATCAGGCATGTCTCATTATACCCCCAATGCCCCCTAACACTCCATTTGCCAAGACCCTGGTCCCTGTTCAGGTGCCATCTGTGGGAGGTCAGTTGGGAGACTGGCTCCACAATTTAACCCCAGGTACTTGAGGTGTGAGGGATAAGAAATTTAGATAGGATAGAGGAGAGAGAAACAGACAGAAACACAAGATTGCCTCAGGATGGCCTGGATGCTTGTACATTGGCCCCTTCTGTCTCTTCTAAAGTGTTATTTATAGGAATGTCAAGGGTTGGAGCAAAAGAAGAAAAAGCCAAGTGTAGACTCTTTCCAATCACTTGGCAACCACACCCTCTAATGCAGCCGAGCTGGGTGAAGCAAGCTCAGATCTCACTAGGAAAAATTTATGGGCCTTCACAGACTGAGAGATATTGGATTATGATAACTGCTAAATTAAACCAATCTGTCTATCTGTATATCTATCTATCTATCTATCTATCTATTTATCTATTTTTTTATAATTTAATTTTATTTTACATACCACCCATGGGTTCCCCTGTCCTCCCCCCTCCCGCCCACCATTCCCATCTCCTCCAGCACAAAGACTCCCCTGGGGATTCAGCTCAACCTGGTAGATTGAGTCCAGGCAGGTCCAATTCCCTACTCCAGGGCTGAGGAAAGTGTTCCTGCATAAGTCCCAGGTTCCAAATAGCCAGCTCATACCCTAAGGACAGGTCCAGTTCCCACTGCCTGGGTGCCTCCGAAATAGTTCAAGCTAATCAACTGTCTCACTTATCCAAAGGGCCTCATCCAGTTGGGGGCTCCCCAGTTTTTGTTTCATAGTTCATGTGTTTCCATTAGTTTGGCTATTTGTCCCTGGGCTTTTTCCAATGTAGGTCTCAACAATTGTCTTAATTTCAAAATGGAAGTCAAAAAATATGTTGTATTTGTAAAGAGGTTATGTTTTTGTTTCCACAGAAGACAAAAGGCTGTGGATTCATTGATGTTTGATAGAGATCATATTTTATCAGGGCAAACCTCTTGAAAATCTTGGTTACATACTAATGAGATAAACCTAAAAAAATACAAGACAGCTGACACATATTTTACCTGCTGAAATATAAAAAAATACCTTTGGCTGCCTTGTACACATTGCACTTTCCATACTTTTGTTGATGCAGATATATATGTTACCTTTTAAAGTTTGTGTGCTTTTAGAACAAGGAGACAAGACATCAAAGAAAATGGGTGGCCCAGGTGATCCAGCCTCTCAGAATGTTTCAGCTGTGATTTCTTCAGAATTCTGCATCCAGAACAGCTTCAAGGCAGTTACCTGAAATGGTCCAGACTCACACATTACTGTAGGTAGGACCTAATCATTTTCCTAATTTTCTCAGGATTCCCAAAAGATGACATCACACCCAGACAACAGGAAGCAACAAAAAATACTGTGGCAACATGCCCAAAATATGGGTGGGTTTTTTTGTCATTTGTTGGGTTATTGATGTTTGTGATCATAAATAACAGTACATATTGTTACTAGTCATGGTCAAGGAAAAAGTTAAACACAGGAGATTAGATTCAGAAATCTCTTTCTTAAGTGGAAAAAGGGAGAATATAGTATAGAAGTGATAGGATAAAAGGGTGGATTGCTGAGTGGACTTTTGAATAAGACTAGTCTCAAATATTTGACATTGGTGTGGATTTTTGTATATTGATACAAATTTAAGGTTATTTTTGTTATACTATACGTATTTTCTGTTTTTGTTTAAGGTATTGTACCTATGCAACTCATTTAAAATTGTAATGTAAAGTTTTAGTCCTTGAAAGCTATTTAAGATAATAAAGAAATATAGGTCAATAGTCATCTGTAACAATCAAACTTATAGTGATATTAGGTATGTTTCAAGGGACACAGAGATATATCTTAGATAGACAGGTGATCTTCAAACACTTCAAAGACCTACTGAATATGGCATTTAAAATGTTTTAATAACTTAAGGCTTTTCATGATAGTGAGACATATATGCTCCTGTCAGCATCAATTTACTGTAAAAAACAATGATGACATTGAAGAACCTCCATTGGAGTTTGTTTTCTTTGTGTCAAAAGCTATCCATTTGGATAAGAAACTGCTCTTGCCTCAACTGCTGACAATGGGCTGTCCAAATGCACAAGCTGTACACAAATGAAAGTGTCTGTTGAACTTTGCCATGAACAGTAGGACAGTCCTTCAAAATTCTTGCTTCACAGGAAAGTCTGTCATGTGTTCTTGGCTTGTAGGCCAAAGAGGGGTGATCTAACATTACAGAGGAACCTTCAGTGACTCTTCAGGCATCCAGCTGTTTCCGTCATTCTCTTAGTTTTAGAAGTTGCTTTCTCTGCACTTGCTATTTTCTCTAAATAGCTAAATGGCCAATAGCTAGGCAGGGGGTATAGCAGGCAGTGTAGGACAGAGAGAGTGGTGGGAAGAAAAAAAGGCAGGCTCACCAGAGACAAAAGGATGGACATTACAGAGTAAAGATAGCCATGCCATGTAAAAGACTTAGATCAAAATACATGGGTTAATTTAAATTGTAAGAGCTATTAGAACAAACCTAAACTATAGGAAGAACTTTTATAATTAATAATAAATCTCTGTGTCATTGTTTGTGAGTTGCATTGTAAAGAAAAATCCATCTACATTCTTCCATGTGGAAAAGCACACCAAATGATTACTCAATGATCATTTACCAACTAATCAGTCCTGAAAAGTAATTTCAAGTAACATTATACAGACTGAGAAGCTTGTACTTGTGTGTGTGTGTGTGTGTGTGTGTGTATGTAAACACATATATGTAACAAAAATAAATGGCCATACAGGATATGAATGAATTTGAGTAAATTCAGCAATAGGTACATGGGAAGTTTTGGAAGGGGAAATGGAAAATGAGCAAATGATATAATTATATTGTAATCTCAAAAAGTAAATTAAAATATTATTAATAACATTTCTTTGTTTATATTTGCAGCTGACAAGTTTAAATGGAAATTATATTGGAAAAATAAAGGACAAAATACATTGAACTTGTTTCTGTCTTAATCAGTATTCTATTGAGGTTAAGAGATACCATGACCATGGCAGCACTTACAAAGGAAAAATTGTAATTAGGGCTAGCTTACAATTTCAGAGTTTTAGTCCATTTCCATCATGACAAATAGTATAGTAGTATGCAGGCAAACATGCAAACATGGTGCTAGAAAAGTGTTGGGATCTCAGAGGAAGTGTGGCCTTATTAGAGAAGGCATGTCCTTGTTGTAAGAAGTGTATGACTGCAGTTAGACATTGGGAAGAGAAGTGGGGAAACTGGGACTGGCTTGGGGTTCTGAACACAGAGCCTACCCCTAGTAACATACTTCTTGCAACAAGGTCATGCCTTCTCCACACCTGCTAATCTCCATTAAGCTGGGCCATTAACTCATAACCAAGCATTCAAAGGTATGAGCCTGTAGGGGATATGGTTATTCAAACCACCACAGTTCCTTAGTTGTACTTTCTTGGCCTGTATTTTCTATTTAAAACAAGATTAAAGGGATCTAAGTGAGTTAAATAGGAATAAATTTTCAGCAATTTTTAAAAAAGCAGCCTCACACCAAAAAGCAAAAAGAAATCAAGAATTAGTACTCATTGTTTGGGAATAACTCAATGTTAATGGACTCCATTCCACATCATACTGATAGAAGAAACATTCAATTAGAAAATAAGGTCCCCCTCACCAACCATTACCCTAGGGACCAGCAACCACTGGAGCCACATGCACCTCTTTCACTGATTAAGAAGAAGAGATAAGGCCCCAAACTCCTGAATGGACAGCTCAATAATCTAACCCTAGGCCTCAGGGGCACATTCCATGCCCCTCCCACCCAGGCACAGAAGCTCCAGAGACCAGGGCAACAGCCTCCTCCCCTTGCCAGCCATCCCCCTGCAGTAGCAGTGACCACCAGAGCCACATGCCCCAATGGCACAATTGGGAAGAAGAGGTAAAATCCCATTTTCCTGACTGGACAGCCCAGTACTCTATCCTCTAGGCCCTGGAGGCACGTTATGTGCCCCTAGCCCCACAGCTACAGCAGCCCCAGAGACTGGGCAGCAACCTCCTCTCTAGCACCCTTGGCAAATCTCTCACCCCTGCACGGCACAGGTGATTGCTAGAGCCACAGACCCACCTTCAGGGATGGAAAGAAGAGAACCCAGAGCCCTACCTGTAGGACTGAAGGAAAATGGGTAGACAGCAATGTAAGAACATATTAGACAACATAAAGAGCACAATGGAACCACCAGAACCCTGCAACAGCAAGACCTGAATATCCCAATGCAAATGATCCCAAAGAAAATGACCCTAAAAACTTTTTATGAAGATGATAGAGGCCCTTAAAGAGTAAATGAAAAAATACCTAAAATAAATGGAGAAAAAGACAAACAAAAAATGGAGGAAATCAATAAATCCCTTAAAGAAAGCCAAGAAAACAGAGGGGGGTAAAAACAGGTGAAGGAAACAGTTCAAGACTTGAAATAGAGGCAATAAAGAAAACACAAACTGACAGAATGCTGGAAATGGAAAATCTATATAAACAGGAGCTACAGAGGCAAGCATAACCAACAGAATACAAGAGATGGAGGAGACACTCTTAGGCATTGAGGATATGATAGAGGAAATAGATTCACTTGTCAAAGAAAATGTTAAATCCAACAAGAGATTAATAGACATCATCCAGGAAAACTGGGACACTATCAAAAGACCAAAAAGGAGAAGAATTCCGTCTCAAAGACATGGAAAATATTTTCAACAAAATCATAATAGAAAACTTTCCCAACCGAAAGAAAGACATGCCTATGAAGGTACAAGAAGCTTGCAGCTCACCAAATAGACAAGACCAAAAAAAAAATTCCCTTGACACATAATAATCAAAACACTAAACATATAGAATAAAGAAAGAATATTAAGAGCAGGAAAGTAAAAAAAGTCAAGTAACAGGTAATTTCTCAATGGAGTCTCTGAAGACAAGAAGGTCCTGAACAGATGTACTGTAGACACTAAGGGACCATGGATGCCAGCCCAGAATACTATAGCCAGCAAAGCTTTTAATCACCATAGATGGAAAAAACAAGACATTCCATGACAAAACCAGATTTCAACATTATATATCCACAAATCCAGCCCTACTGAAAGTACTAGAAGGAAAAGTCTAACCCAAGCAAGTTAGATGCAACCACCAAAATGTAGGTAATCAATAACCTCACTCCAGCAGAACTCCAAAAATGGAAACAAATACACTACTAACACCAACAACAAAACAAAAAATAACAAGAATTAGCAATCACTGATCATTAATTTCTCTTAATATGAATGGACTCATTTCACCTATAAAAAGTCACAGACTAAAATAATGGGTGAAGAAACAGGATCCATTTTTCTGCTGTATACAAGAAACACACCTAAATCTCAAAAACAGACATTATCTCAGAGTGAAGGTTTCAGTAAAAAATTTCCAATCAAATAGACCTGAGAATCAAGCTGGTGTAGTTATCCTAATTTCTAACAAAATAGACTTCAAACTAAAATTAATCAAAAGAGATGGAGAAGGACATTTCATATTTATCACAGGAAAAAATCCATCAAGATGATGTCTCAATTCTGAACATTTATGCCCCAAACACAAGGGCACCTACATGTGTAAAAGAAATATTACTAAATCTTAAATCACGCATCAAAGCCCACATACTAATAGTTGTAGACTTCAACAACTCACTCACAACATAATACAGGTCTGCCAGACAGAAACTTAACAGAGAAATAAGGAAATGAACCGATATTATTATTGTCAAGAAAGAGGAGGGACTGTAAGAGCGTGAATTGTTGAGACCAAGATTGCAAAAAGCTCAGGGACAAATATCCAAATGAATGGAAGCACATGAATTATGAACCAACGGCTGTGGAGCCCCCAGCTGGATCAGGCCCTCTGGATAAGTGAGACAATTGAATAGCTTGAATTGTTTGGGAGGCATCCAGGCTGTGGGACCAGGACCTGTCCTTAGTGCACGAGCTGGCTGTTTGGAACCTTGGGCTTACACAGGGACACTTTGCCCAGCCTGGAAGGAGGGTCTGAACCTGCCTGTACTGAATCCACCAGGTTTAATTGAATCCCCAGGGGAGTCTTGGTCCTGGAGGAGATGGGAAAGGAAGGGAGGGGCTGGGAGGAAGGTGGGGGTGGGGACAGGAGTGGGAGGACAGGGGAACCCATGGCTGATGTGCAAAATTAAAACACAAATATAATAATAATAAAAAGAGAAAAATTAATCATAGTAGATGGGGGTAGGCGAGTGTTCTACTCAGTTAAAAGTCATTGACAAAGTAATTATTTAACATATTTATTAATTAAGTGGCTAAATGAAAGAATATGTTACCTGATGATTTATTAAAAAATACCAGTGTCACATGAATTCATGGAATTCATGAGAATCATGTTATTAAAATATACCTTACAGAAATTAAAAAAAAATAGACCTCAAACACACAAACAAACAACCACACAGATGAAGCACTAATCACATTAACTCCTACAGTTAAAGGAATTACACAACAATGGCTACAGGTTTGCACAAGGAGCTCCCAATAAACACGTTTCCATGGCATTCTGCTGTTTTTAACAAGGACCAAGAATGCCAGAGCGCTTCTGGTGCCTGGATGGTCATAATGTCAGGGGAGGCTGTGAGCATGGAAGAAGAGAGAGAACACTGTCCATCTGGTGCACCTGCATGCTAGGTGGCTTGAAAGAATAGAGAAGTTAGATAGACTCTTCCATACAGAAACACAAAACTATGCAGATAAACTCATACACAGAAAAATCAATATATACAAATACCTCCTAAAGCTGGAAGAGTGGATGCAGAATCTTTGCCCACATAGACACCCTGAAGGAGCAGGCAGATTGAAATAAGGGCCCATAACTCACCCTCACTGACCACCACAGGACTTCCATGTAGTCAGGAGAGGTCAGAGCCTGGAAACTTTGCTCCATTACACCCACTGCTCCAGCTGAGCATTGTGACCACATTCAGGACTGAAGCCTTCCTTATCCCTTCATAGGACCATACTTGCTTGCAGTATTCTGACCTGCAATGCTCCTGGCACACAAGCCAAGACCCTGAAACAACTCCACCTGAAGTAAACAGACCATGCCTAAAATTGTCAAGGAAGCTTGGGCCACCTGGAATCCTACTAGAATTCATGCAAGGGGTAGGGCATCACCCTCAATTAAACCTCACACCTGCAGGATCCATTTCTCCAGATCCCAATATCTCAGCCATCACTAGGTGTGTGGCCCCGTTCCTTAGCACAAAGGATCATCTGAATGACTCCAAATTCATTTCTGCTGTGTTGATTCATATTGAGTAATTCATGGAGAAGTGAGAATCAAGATTTACTATGGTGTCTAGAGTTCCGGCCTGGGCTTCCTCTTCATGACAGACTTTAAACTGTGATGAAATAAACTCTTTGCTCCCTTCCTTGATTTGGTCAGTGTTTTCTCACAGCAGATTAGTAAATTAATCTATGTACCTGGAAATAGTTGTGTTCTTTGTTAGCTGTTGTGTGAAGCAGGGACTGGATATGGACTCCTGCCTGGGTGAGAATTGCCAATCCTATTGTGCAAGCATCTCCAGTACCAAGGGCCAAGGCAACTGCCACTATAATGCATGTGTCATGAAAAATAGGATTTCCTCATAATATAAGAACTGTGGGAGGAAACTATTACTCCCTATTTGATGTCCTACAGAGCTATTGTTATAAAAACAGCATGGTATTGGGAGAAAAGACATTGTGATGAATGGCATGAATAGCATGGAATTGAAAATTCAGACATAAATCCACACACCTAGGAACTCCTAAAAGCAGTGTACAAATGACACTCTCTCAACAAACCGTGCTGGTCAAACTTGTTTCCTTCATGTAGAAGAGTCCAAATTGATTCACTTATCACACTGTACAAAAGTCAATCTCAAATGGATCAAAGAGATCAATATAAAAACAGATACAAATAACCTGATAGATGAGAAAATATAACCTTGAGCACATTGGCACAGAAAAACACAACACCATTAGAACATAATTTTTAATAAATAAATAGATTGTACTTCATACAAGTGTAAAGCTTCTGCAAAGGACACAATCATTAAGACAAAGTGGCAGTCTATAGAATGGATCAAGTTTTCTATCAACTACAGACCTGTAAAGGGGATAATATCTAAACCATATAATGAAAACTAAAAACTAGATATCAGATAAACAACTCATCCACTTGAAAAACTGATTAGAAGTCCAAACAGAAGCTTCCATAAGATACTCAAGTGGCTGAGAAATACTTAAAACAAATGGCCAACATCCTTTGCCATCAAGAACATGCCAATTCAAACAATACAGAGATTGCATCTGACATCATCACAATGGCTTAGGTCAATAAAACAAGTGACAGCTCCTGCTGGCAAGGATGTGGAGTAAGGGGAACACTCACCCATTGTTGGTAGGAATGCAAATTTGTCAGGCCACTATGGACACCAGTGTAGTAGGTTCTCAGGAGATGGGAATCAAATTACCTCAAGATCCAGCTATACCACACTTGGGAATGAACCCAAAACCTGTCACACCCCACCAAAGAGATGCTTGCTAAACCATCTTCATCCAGGTGAACTGTCTCTACTTCATCCTCTGTGGAAGTCTTTCTTTCTTTGCCTGACAGAGACACACATAGTTTACAGATCATCTAACATCACAGGTCCTTGACAAAGTGGAGAAAGGAATCCCTGATGCCTGCTGGGTGGCTGCACTGAGAGGTCACGAGGAACCCTGTTGGAACACCAAGGGCTCTCATGATGGTGACTGCAGAGCCAAAGTAAGCAGAGATGAGACACAAAGGCAGGAGAAGTTCTACTAACTGCAGCATGTAGTGAGAGCCTGGGCAGTGATTAGAAGACAGTGTCTTCCTTGTATGTAGAAATGAGATGGATTTTATGCAGGGGCATCTACATATTTTGAGATATGAGTCAGTTCTGAAAGATGTTCATTGTAGGAGGACAGGACATTTTTAAACATGGTCAGTTCAAGGTCATGTATCCCACATTTTTTAGTGTTAAATGAGAGAGGACTGGGGGAGAGAAAGAAGCACTGATTGACTGTATCAGTCATGGCACCGAAAATCTAACTTGACACTGCCTGACTAGAGACACCTGCTTAAGACTGCACTAATGCTCGTTGGAGCAGACAAGGACATGAGAGAAGAATATCAAGATTACAAATGCCATATGACCAACTGGACAGCTCTGCTGATGTCCATGCCATTATTTCCTCCCATTGTGTTTACTTGTGTTTCTATAAATCTGATGTTAAATAAACCCTGCCTGATGTAAGAAGATCTTTGCCAACTGTTAGACCACACATGAGGAAAATTAGTAGTAGAGTGAATGGACACAAGAATGTGAGAGAAAAAAATTAAAAATCACTATGGATTTTGCCAAGCCATGATTGGACCATTGCACGTGACATCACATGGAGTCCAAGTGATGTAAGCTAAATATCAGCCAATAACAGGGCGCCACCTAGGGCTGGGTTTTGTCTTTGTACTTCAGAGAGCAGTTAGATATCTGAAGAGCAGTTGGATTCAGTTGTTTCTGCTAGATTTGGACTTTTCAAAACCTCTAGGAGTCTCAACTTAGTGAGTACATTTCCAAGTTTTCAGTTTGGGCTTTTGTCTTTTGGTATCTATCTACTCATGACTTTATTGACATGACTAGTTTGGGTTTTGATTTTTGCCTGTAAGTTCTTTTTTCTCATTTCACCTCATTTTCTTTAACCAACTTCTTTTCTTTGTCATTTTTGCCTTTGTTCTTACGTCATTTACACACATGGTGGTATAGATTGTCTCTATGGCATGAGGCATGTGCCACCGCCACCTGGCTGTATTTTCTACTTTTTATGAGAGGAGGGAGGGAATGTCCAGTGCTTACAGAAGGACAGTGATGCTAGGACAGATCTTTCTTTCAGACAAAAGCTCATTAGACTGGACTGGACCCTTATTGGGTGTCTGAAGGAGTTTTATTCCCACAAAAGCATGTCTCCATGAACTTCATGGTTTCTGAGGGGAAAGGAGTTGCTTCAACAGCAAGAAACAGTCTTGGTTAACATAAGAACTATGCTAATGTGACAGAGCATGGGATCTGGAATTTATGCTACTTGGGGAACTCATTGATTGCCTTCATGGGGTTGGTGTGAGAGATAAGGTCAATGTGTGACGTTGTGACAGCAATGAATCTATGTGGCTTCTGGGAAAGTAACAGGATTGGGGTTGGGAGAGACAGCAGCCCTCTCTGATAAGGGCATTTGTCCTTGGAGACAAGAACATGAACAGAAAAAAAGGATTAATAGGCAATTTAATAATTTAACAGAAAAATAATTTTTAAAAAATCACTTCGGTTTTTGCCAAGCCTTGATTGGTCCATTGCATGTGACATCACATGGATTCCTTGTGAGGTATGCTAGATACTAGCCAATCAAAAGGCTCTGCCTGAGGCTGGCTTTTGTCTGTAGTTCAAAGAAGCAGTTGGTTGGTGGGAGAGCAGTTGGACTCAGTTGTTTCCCATACACTTGGCCTTTTCTCTGATCTGTTGTATCTGGACATAGTAAGTTTGTTCCCCACATTCTCTGTTTGGCCTTTTGGCAATTGGCAATCTTTATTTTTTTATTAAAATTTTTGGTGTAGGTGTTAAATTTCCCTGTAGTTCCTTTTTTTCATTTCAACCTATTTTTCTTTTTTTAAAATTATATTTGTGTTTTAATTTTACATATCAGCCATGGGTTGCCTGTCCTCCCCCTCCCGCCCGCCTTCCTCTTTGTCATTTTTGGCTGTGTTCTTGTGTATTTTACAAAGTTAGTGTTATATACTACTGAATAGGATGAGGAATTTGATCATGACTTTGATATCTGGATGTATTCTATCTTGATCATATTTATCTGCTATATTTCACCTCCTGACCCATTGAATTGGACAAGTACTTTGTCAGTGGTATAAGATGCAGTCAATTGGAACTATATACACAGGTTATTCTCCTGCCTACTCAAGACCTGGGGTGGACAAAATCTGACACTTGTGTTTGTGGAACTGGCATGTTTGTAATAACACTTTCACTGATTCCCGATTCCTTCCTGAAGTAGGCATTCCATTCCACTCATGTCTGATTTAGGACTTAACTCAGTGTGGTGTGTATGCTGTGTTCTTTGGCAATTTGTGTCTGTTGACGAATCTTGAGTGTTCCTGCTTAAAGACGTCTGGATCATGAAGTCTGGTCTTATTAATGTGGTGTTGAATTTGATGTGAGCTAGCAATTACACTCATTCAGCATTGTTCAACCTGTCAGCCAAGGATATTGCCCTGTACTATATTTGTTTTTAAATGTTTTACATGGTTTGGAAATTAGGGAAATAATTCTTTTTTGAAATGTGCTTGAAAGTATGCCTTCCCTCAGTTTTATGGACTACTGAAATACTTGCGGATCATTGCTGCTAGTTTTTGAGATTGGACAAGTTGATTTCCAGTTTGCAGGTTTTGGCTCCTGGGATTTATACATGATATTTCATATTTATATTTATGCCTTCATTTTTCTTTATATTTATTCTTCTTTCATATAGCACGTCCTGACTGGATCCTGCATTCATCCCAGTTGCCCTTCACCTCCTCTCTCTACTGGATCCACTGCTCCTCGGTTTCCCTTGAAAAAAGAGCAGGCTCCAATGTGATAGCAACTGAACATGAAATGACAAGATACAATAAGATTATATTTAAATTTTTGTTTTTCTCTGGTGATAATTTCTGCTTTTATATCAATTTCCCCATTATATGTGAGTCAATTTTCATTTTTGTAAATTCAGTCATTTATTTCCATATGGGATTTTTTGTCCTATATAGAAAACATTTTCAAATTTACTGGACTAAATATATATATATAAAACACATAATACATATTATATGTTGTATATATGTATAATATAATATTTATGATAATCATGTGTATTATAATACATGCTAAACGTTATATTATAATGTATAATTCCTTTGGTTTAGAGTTATAATTTATTATACTATATTACATAATCCTACTTTTAATAATCCCAACTGTACATTAAGTGTAATACATTATACTATATACACATTCCCATAAGCAATAAAACGATTCATTCTCATACATGCTTGTACTGTACTTGATAATATTCCCCTGCACTATGATAGTCCCCCACCATATCTGTGTGACTGATACTGTCACTTTTACACAAGCCTCACCCTCTCCTTCCTCATGACCAGGAGAGACAAAGTAGATCCTGTTTCTGTTTGTGGACCTGTTTTGTCTCCTGTAGAACTCTATCTAGTTTGGCTACTTTCCTTATAACACAACAGTTCTCTAGTCACTCTGCTGAGTGTGGATTCTTCCCACAGTCTCCTTATGTGCTATGATGCTGTTCCATTTGTTACAAATATTACTTCTGCCATTCTGACCATGAAAGAAGGGCTCTTTAGTGTATTGGATGATGGAGGTGATGTATCCCAGACTCTCATGAATGATCTTTACATCTACGTTCTTCAAGGAAAGGAGCTCATACTTGCTCCACTCCTTGAGCTTACTTGGTGGTGGGATCAGGCTAACACTGCACAGGGATGAGTTTGGATGAGTGCATTTGGTTTCTCTTCCTTGAAGTATTTTCTACAACACTGATCTTCATTCTTCTGTAAAGCTTTGCATGATACAGGGGATCCATCAGATCTGGGCTCTGCCTTATTTGGAGCAGTTTTGGTTGCAATTCCAAACTTGTTGCTCATGACTTAAGTGTTTAAGTGTTTTTCTTATATTACTACAATATTCCCACGTGTCTAAGAATTCCTTTCATATTCTCTAATTTCCTGAGCTATAAAAACTGTAACATTCCATGAAAGACCCTCTGGACTGTAGTTGCATCAGTTACAACATCAAATTTTCGATAGTGTCATTTGTATCTGATCTCTCATGATCAGCTTTGATGAGGAGTTTGCATTGTGGCACATCCTTGGAAAGCAGCAGCTCATTCTTTCAGGGATCTCGGGATTTTCCTTTGCATGCCAGCTTCACTTATACCAAACTCTGATCTTTGTTAGGATTCCTCATCCACTGCTTTGAGCTTGGGTTCCTCTAGGATTTTTACATCCTTGCAGAGCATCATTAGATTGTTTGGGATGCCTCAGATTTCATGACAGAGAATTCCAATCTATAGCCTTCCCTCCTTAAACTGCATTCATTTTTTTCTTTTAGCGTTGTGTGGCTCTGAAATTTCCCACAAGATAAAGTGGTTGAAATTGACCAGAACACCATGGGCAGCCACATGGAAGAGGACATTCTCGAAAAGGATTTCAGGATGTTGATATCTCTAGGCTGTGGTTCATTCGGGGAGGTGAAGCTGGCCTGCCACCTTCCCACACATACCCGGGTGGCTGTCAAGGTCCTTGAGAAAAACACCAACAGTGTGGCTGACATCAGCACTGAAGTGAATATCCTTCAGTCTTTAGAACACAGGAACATCGTTGGATTTTTTCACATGATCGACACACTGACAAGTTCTTATCTGATTATGGAGTATGTGGCAGGAAAAGATCTGGAGAGCTGCCTCAGGGCCCTGGGCTGTCTAAAGGAGGAGGAGGCTAGAGGGATTTTCCAGCAGGTGGTGTCAGCGGTTCACTTCCTCCACCAGAGACACATTGCACACCGGGATATCAAATTAGAAAACATCCTAGTCGATGCAGCAGGAAATGCAAAGCTTTGTGACTTTGGTATGGCAATTCAAATCACGAAGGGGCAGAAGTTGGAGGAGCTCTGTGGCTCATTGCTCTATTGGGCTCCAGAGATCTTGGCCAAAAAACCCTATGATGGACTGGCAGGTGATATGTGGAGCTTGGGTATCCTCCTGTATGTCCTGGTCACAGGGCACTTTCCATACATGGAAGAAACCCTTGAAAGAATGCGCAGGGTCATCATCACCACAATATGTCCCATTCCCTACCATCTGTCAAAACCCTGTCACTTCATCATTACCCGACTACTCATGGTCACCACTGGGTACCGATTCACAATCTCTCAGCTTGTGGAACAAACATGGCTGGGCCCCTTTCAAGAACATGTCCTGCCTGCCACCAAAGAAATCCTGCCCATGGCCGTGGAGACTATGTGCACCCTTGGCTATACCTGTGAGGAGATTGTATCAACCCTAACTCACAGGCAACAAAATAATCATGTAATGGCCACATGCAACATTCTCAAACACCAACTGAGTTGTGGGGACAGCACTCAGAAGCCCTGGTTAACTAGCAGCTCTGCAGGTCCTGTTCGCCTCCCTCTCCCCTTGAAGAGATCCAGTGAACCAACATTTACAACCAGTTCACAAGCTGGGAAGAGTCAGTTTAAGGAGGACGCTGTGGAAGAAAGAGGCGAAAGATGCAGAAGCCACACGATGCCCCACAGATCCTCCTTCCTGGAGGTGATGTCCACTTCAGACAACACAGTCCTAGAAAGAGATGCTGTTAGGGCTGATGTCATCAATGCTGCTACAGAGGACATTGCAGTCAACAGGAATTCCGTTGACCCCCTGCCTGGCAATCTCTCCTCCCCTGAATCAATCTTGGATGCAAAAGCCACAGGATTTCTGAACCTGGGCTTCTCTGAAGAAGATTCATCTCAGGGACCAGAAGTTACCAGTGACCAACCCCAGGTGACACCCACCACATCTGGATCCAGGCCATTCAGGTTCTGGAAACTGGTGAGGAAGCGAATTTCCCATGAACTGAGAGCACTGTGCTGCTGCTGCTGCCGACCCACCCCAAGGTGAGCCTCAAACCCTTGCAACAGGGGATTCAAGTAAAAGAGGGACAAGGGAGACCTCCAAGGAAAACAGTTGGTTTGGCCACACAGACCAATTCCTACATTGTCTATTCAATACACTATTTCTATATCCTTTTTAAATGAAAAGTTGTTCCCACTCAGAGTGCCCAGAATTTCAGATATGTGGTCCATTAGATGGCAAATCCACAGCTTCCTGTTCATGTAAAGTCCTGGAAGGTTGGGGAAAAGCAGACTGCCTAGCATGGGGACAACATGTTGGGAAGGAAGGGCAGCTATTTTGTCTAAAGGGGGCAAGGGGGCAGAATGGAGGAGTCTGGAAGAGAAACATGGCACAGAACTTTTATCTGCCAAGGACACTAATAGAGGTGCTATCATATTTCTTTCTGCTTTGAAGTGTGGAAGTTGAAATGGCCCAATAGAATCCAGGCCGGGTGAGGAGCCATGGAAGGGAACTAAGACAGCTCGCCATAGCACCAGCTCCCTCCAACCCACGGCAACAGGCTCCTGCATCGATCCTCCAGCTGAGCTGCCACTTTCCACCTCCTTCAGCTTACTCCAGCTCCAGCACTGTTGTTGGATGGAGAGGTGGTGTTAAGGCACATGGACCCAGTGACCCTCTACCTTCCTAGCTTTGCTTGTGCTTGTAGGACCGCTCACACTGCATGGAAAACTGCAGCCTCTACAACCAGGAATGACTTCATACCTGTCTCGGCTGCTCATCATCTTGATCACTTTAACCCTCCAGCTTATTCTGTGGCTGTCTTTTGGAAAGAACAGTAAGAAATGTGTAAGTCCTGGAGATTGGAGATGGGAGAAAGGAGATAATGGGGGCTTATTTAAAAACAGGATGACAGGAAGAGGGAAATGAGAGGTGGTATAGATTAAGAAAAAGAGTTTGTCCTGAAGAATTTCCTGTCCACAAAGTAACATGAAAGAGATGTGTGTGTTTCCCTGTGCCAGGGGCCGTGGACATGCTAGAGCAGGTACAGACCTCCCCTGAAGTGCAGAGTGGGAGGTGCTAGGAATAGCCAGCCCTGAGGAGGAGGAGGCCTGCTCTGATGGTTTCTAGCGAATAACATGTGCACATGTAGGATGCTGTCTTGGAAATAAATCCGGTTCTTTCCTACAGAGCTGGGGTGCAAAAGGAGAAAGATGCAGCACTATTGGTCAGTGGAGTCCTGTCTTCCTCAGTGCTGAGTAAGTCCTCTGTGTTAAAGTCACCAAGAGATTGCCTTTCTTTATTCTTTCGGGTTTTATTTGGAGAAAGTGAAATGACCTATTTGAACAAAAGTCTTGGTGTGATGTAGTGCAACAGGAAGGATCCAGGCTGGAAATGTGTGTCCTGTGTGATGATGTGTTAGGGCTACAGGTTCCAGTATCCATCCTTAGGTAGAGGGTCTCAGCTACCATCTTCCCCATCCTTCCCCTCACTGCTTTCTGACTGTCTTTCAGAAGAACTGCACGAGCTGGAAATCCACTTTGAAATGGGAGAACGGAGATAAGGGGAAGAAGAGGGTAAAGGAGGTGGAGAGCATGAAGAGGAAAAGAGAGTAGAGTCTGTCCAGAAAAGTTACTTGTAAATGAGTCAGGAGAAAAGGATGTTTTGCTGGTCAGGGGTCTTGAAGAAGTGAGACCAGGAACAATTGTCTCCAGCAGAGCAGAGTGAGAATCTGGTTACAGATCTGGTACTCTACTGTCAGCCATGAGGAGGAAAGGCCCTTTGCTGAACGTTCTTAGATATGTCAAGTTAGAGAACTATGAGGCTGATTTGGAAAGGGATTCCCATTCTGGGCTACTGATGAAGGGTGTGGCAGGGGAGATGGGTGGCTCCATCATTCAGTGGGGTCCTCTACTGGTCTTGTCTGACATGGCCTTAGGCAGATCCGATGACATCTGTGTCTTTGTCTCCATAGTCTCCTTCATCCAAGCTTCCCATGGTGCCACCCACCTCCAACAATGGTCCAACAATGTTGCATTGTTTTCCAATCCCTTGGAGGGATTTGAAACTGCACTTTGGCCTTACCTTAACATTGTTCTGCACAAGCATGGGAAGGTAAGTAGGCAGTGCCAGGCCTGATACTGAGTATTATCTCTACAAGGTCAGCATCCACGGGACTTCTCTATGACCAATGCCCTCCACTGGGGACAGGCTTAAAGGAAACCTTGATCATCATGAAACTCTTGATGACAGCCTATGCTGCAGTGTGAAGCAATGGTTGAGTGTTGTATCTGAACTGTTTTCCAGGACAACTTCCAGGTAGGGATAAGCTCACTGATTCAGCAAGGGATAGCATCCATGGTAAATTCCTATAAATATTTGAGGGAAAGGAGGCAAGTTCTGTGCTTCTTTCATCCTGACAGGGTCAGAGATTGAACTGGAGGTACTGTCATCCATGATGGACCATAAACAGCAGCAAAGTCCAAGTCTAACATTTAGAATAGATGTCTGTGTCCACCAGTGAATAGATACCTGGATGTGAGGATTGCTGTCATGAATTTTTCTGGGGACCCAAGTCAGTGGACTGGAGGAGGTATGTCCTAGCTGATACATCCTTGGAAACAAAGCACAGAGCATGCAAATTCTACTCTCTCACCCCTTTTACAGGATCACTACCTGCAGTCCAGGCATATCCCATGACTTCAACCTGACCAATCAGGAGAGTCCAGATAGGCTACCTGGTCTGATTGATTGAGTTCTTTCCATCTGAGCCATGAGATTATAGCTGAGGACTCAAGGTGGGTCTCTGAGACAGTTGGTGCCTGTCTTGGGATGTTGAAGGCAGGGCTCTCACTTTAAGGACTCTAGTGGCAGCGGCAATGCATGAAGACACATATTCTAGATAGGAGCTTCCAGTTCTACTAATCTGTCACCCAGATCCTGTCTGCTTGTCTGCTGACTTCCTTGTCTACTCTTGCTCATGGGCCCCAAAGAGCTTTTGTTTCTTGTCAAAACTTCTTTGGGTTGGGCTTTAGGCCACTGAACGTTGTTCATATTCTCTGCCTAAGGGAGAGACCTGAGCATTAGGTTTCTTAATTCTGATCCAACCAGGATGCTGTGCAGCACACTCTGGACATTCAGTGATTGTAGAAGTGATCAGACCCTCCTAAGAACATTGTAGACCATCCCAAGAAGACCACAGTCCAATTCCATGTCCCTAGTGTTCTATTGTTCATGTTATGGTGCCTACAAACCTCCATATTTTGTGTATGAAAAAAAGATAGTGATATTAATCTTTTAGGACATGCCTGTCACACATAACACAGTCATTATCCTTGTATTTGTTTTCTGAAAAGTGTCTAAATTTCAGTCTTGAGGGTGAGTATGTGTTCTTGCCCAGTATGCTATTCATCTCTCTCTCTCTCTCTCTCTCTCTCTCTCTCTCTCTCTCTCTCTCTCTCTCCATATATATATATTTGTGTATTCATTCCATGTGGCCTTCACATCAGGTATTTTGATCACATTCATGTCCACATTACTTCACATCCTCCCTCCATCCCTACACCTGACCTAATAAAAGAAAATTTAAGAGAAAAAGGAAACATAAGACCAAATTAAAAAGGGGGACACTGAAATGTTTCCTCATGGAAGCTGCAGTGACTGAGTGTGACAGAGAGAGTCACACTGTAAACCCTTCTGTGTACACATCCTCATTTGTTAGTGCTCATTGCAGTGTCACTGGTCTGGTTACAGGCATCGGGTGTCTACTACACTAATTTGGTATTGGATACTGTCATCTCTCCTTTGCAATTGGCACATTGACTTGTTTCTCTGTATGTGCATGCAAATATAAAGCTCTGACTTCAAAATCACCAGTGCCACAGTACAAATTTGCTTCTAAATAAAGTGACTGGTTGATGTGGAGATGGAGAGCAGAAGATGAGAACCAGAGATTGCAGAGGCAGCAGGAAAGAACTGGCTCAGGGAGGAATTTGGAGAAGATGGAAGAGAGAGATGGAGGAGTCATGGGGAGAGGGATGCACAGTAGGTCTAGCTTAAGTGCTGCATAGTTCAAGTTCCTTTAGAGTCCCTTCCACATGTCCTTTCTCTTTGAAGTGATGAGGTCTTTACATCAGGAGACACAGGGTGTGGCCTGAGACAACAGAAGTAGGAGCTCTGCAGGAAATACAAATGGCAGTGTGCCCACTTCCCCAGCATGAAGGGTCTGTGTCCAGCACAGGAGGAGGTAAGCCAGCTACCACAGGGTTCTCTCCAGGGAACTCTAGTTATCAAGGAAATATGATCCAGGGCTGGTGCTTCACAGCATCCTTGTCTGAGGGAGTCAGGAGCCAATACTAGGTACAAGTTACCCATGAATGTGCAGACCCCGTGGACTAGTCTGCAGGGGAATCACTAGCAGTACTCATTAATCTGTCCACTCTTCATGTGTCTGGTCCTTGTAAAATGTCTCCCCATGTGAGGACAAGAAGCTCCTGTCTCTCTTTCCTCTCCCTCCCTTCTTTGCTATTGTATTTGAGCCTCATTTATCCCTGTGTCCCGCCCATCAGTAAAGACACATTTCTCCTGCAAGCTGGACTAGTTTATGAGTTTGTGAAGGGGCCTCACTGTAGGGAGTTTAATCTGAACCATATTTGTCTCCTAACAGGAACGTGACAGCAAGCTGGATGAAAATGGGTACCACTTTGGATGGAATCCTGGGACTTTGATCCAATTTGAAAGTGAGTAGGGCTTACCTAACCTAGGGCACAGTGATAAGAGGTGGGGTCAGCACTCTTAAAACTACTTTGTACCCAGGTCACACTGGACACAGTGGTCAGACGTAGACAGCCTTGTTCACCATTTAACTATGGCTTCCAGATAGGCTGTCTGTTTGTTTGTCCTGTTGGGATAATTGTCTAAGGTGTTGTTAGGTGCACGTAGTAGGCAGACAGCCTCTCCACACAGTGAAGCATGGCCACTCTGTTGGGGATAAATCCCAGTGCTCATCTGTGTAGCACATGGCTGAAGGCATCACTGAGATCACTATATAATAGGCTGTAGTCGGTGATTAGTTTTGGTTTCTGGTCTAAATTTGATTCTGGCTCAGAAGTTAGGAAGAATGAGGCTGCTCAGGCAGCACTGCCTCAATCCAAAGGGTGGGTAGGTGGTCATAGAGATTTGGAGGACAGAGAGAGAGAGAGAGAGAGAGAGAGAGAGAGAGAGAGAGAGAGAAGAGAGAAGAGAGAAGAGAGAAGGAACCCTAGCATGGCAACAGAGGGATATTGAGGTAACTTGGTGTGGTGGAAATCTCTCCTCTCTGAACCTAACACCAATGAGAAGGAACAGTCTGAATCAAAGGTGGAGAACATGTTCTCACACCTGTATGTTGTGACATCCATTCTGTCACTGGCCACTGACTTAGTTTGTGTTGGGTTCCAGATCCTGGAGCATGGGATTCACACACCCTAGTTTGGGAAAGTAGCCAACAGACAATGACCTGCTTGCTCCTCAGCACATGCCTCTTCTGCTTGTCAGGGAGTGACCACTAAGACAGGTTTCACCCTGGTGCACTGAACTGAAACCAGCTTATGGAAGGGAGTCTTGGGTACTGTATTTCATGTGGACCAGGACTGTAAGCCATGGTGATGATGGTCTTTAAGAATGTGACTCTCAGAGTTGATGCCCAAGAGGCCTGGTGAGTATAATGTGAACTTTTCATATTGCTGGCCATTGCAGTGAGCATGTGGTGGCTTTTAGATGGTTATGTGAGAGAAGTTAGCTTATGATCAGGTTCACACCCTTAAACTTTCCTCTCCCCATTGCCTGCCCCCTGTGGGAAGCAGTAAGAGATGCAGACAATATATGCCATTTGTACCAAGATCTTTCCACACACTACCCCAAAGTTCTTCAGTAATAACTCACCTCCCAGTGGAGAAAAGTGAGTCGAAGTGATGCCCAGCATCTTGCTCTTTTGGACAGAGCCTGACTGGTTTGGACTATTTAATTTACTCCCAGGTCATTGACACAGACAAGATGACTAATGTTGTAATAGACTGGGTCTCCTGTAGTCTCCGAAGTTAACTCCAGAACTCTCATGGATCATCCTTTTCTCCTCAGATCTGCAGGTTGTGGTGGATATGTTCAGACAAACCTCGTCTTCTCCATATGTGCATCCTGTCTCATCTAGGCAACTGTTCAGTGAGCTGGGTGCTGGAAGCACAGCGACTAGAAACAGACATGTTGGTGGAAACTGCTTTTCCTTCTTGATCTTAGAGCCTGTTAATGGGACAGTAGCAGAGCAGCTAGGACAAACCAGTCCCTGCAATCAGGGCTTTCCCCAGAGTCCCCACTGAGTTCTCCCTGAGGAAGGTCACATAGGAAGCAAAGGGACATGATTCCTGCTTCATTGCGTCCTGAACTCCACCAAAAATATTAACATCTATTTTCTGAATAAAACAGGTCTAGGGTGGTGAATGACTCTTTCTGGTCTGACATAAGCTTTTCCTTATAGGTGCCTGGACATATCCCTAATCCTGGACACCGAGAATTCCTGTCCTGACTATGCACAAACTGATCATTAGTGACATGGTGGGAAAAGAGCATGCCTCTGACCTTCCCTGCCTAGCATACTAGCATGTATTGTCTGAGCTGTAGAGGAACAAGAGGTTCCACACTGCAACAGGAGGACATGCTGTGGAGGGCAATGACATGGTTGCTCTTCCACCATCCAAGTATGGACAACCACCCCAAATCATCAACAAGATCTGGGAAATCATCAGGAGAGTCCCCCAGTGGAAGCCTCTCAGCGGGTACTTACTGTTGAATTTTTACCCAACATAGACCCCTTTGCATTTTGATACTTCAGAAAGTCACCTATGCCTCTCTGTCCTCACAGATAATGCAGAATACCTGCCTGAGCAAGAAAAGAAATACGTCAGAGGAGCCATGGGAATTAAATATGCTCTTCATCCTGAACTCTAGAGTGGATCTAGTCTCACGCACAAACATAAGATGGAACAACCAACTGGACCTAAATCTAGAAGAGGTGGCAGAGGACAGCAAAGGTCCCTCCAGACCCCGATTTTCTTCTTCCAGGGCTTCCCACCAAGCCTCAGAGATCCACAAAGGGATACAGGGAAGTAATGAAGACTAGACACAGGGAACAGAACAGAAAGCTCAGAAACAGACCCAGCTGAAATCTGCCAGCTGTTTTTTTACTCACCCAGGAAAATCAATGCAGAGAGAATTTGTCCACAAATGACTAAGAAGAAGATTAAAAACAAGCAATAAGGAACCCATGAAAAACAACACACTCACCATTTCCATTGACTCCAAATACAACACACTATAATTTTCACAAGAATTTATAGAAGATGACTACATAAGTTCCAGTCTCATAGAGAAGAGGATTAGAAATAACACGGAGAAGATGAACTGTGGACTCAGGAGCCCTTCTGCTACCAGCCATGAAAATACAGAGGCCGGAGCCTGGATGAAGAAGACACTCACCTAGGACAATTAGAGAGAGCCTGGCCCATCCCAGCAGACAACAGATCCATGACAGTGAACGTGTGGCTCTGAGGACGTGAAGGTTTAGTGTGTGTTGTTTGGTGTGAGGACGGCTGAAACCTATCACATTGTGTGGGATGGAGATGAGCTGTCCAGCTGATCTGATAACAGCACTTAAGGATGGTCCAGTCAGCTGGGAAAAGCAGCAGGTCTGACGCCTAGATACTCACATGTGCTACGCATGCAACTCCCCTTGTTAAAACTTCCATACAGTGTCAGTGTAAGGACATGAAGGACACCGCTCACCAACACTCACCACATAGTTCTCTAGGTATTAGGACTAGATATTCAATTCTCTTCATCTGTCCCACACACAATGCTAGATTCTAGACCATGATAGACAAGCCTCCAACCACAGTGTGCTAAGACATGGGGAAAGGTATCAGGCCCTGTTGGACATGTGACCACCTGACAAGGACAAAGGTACTACTTGGTTCAAACACTCAGGAATCTTCCTGCAGTGACATACAACACTAGGTATGCAGCATGGGACACTACAGCCATGCATCCTCACTTGAACTAGCATCTGTCAAACAATCTCTACATCACACATACACAGACACAGACACACACAAACACACACAAACACACACACACACACACACACACACACACACACACATAGAAGAGACATTGTTAAACACACCCTCTCACATACCTCTCATGTATTTGTAGGTCTGGAACCAGAATGGAACCCACACAATGCTTTATTAATAGCTACTTATTAGGTCATACAGGAAGCTCTCTTGCACTTGTACCCAAATACTCTGCTAGAATTGGTCCCCAGTTGACACCCTAATATCATTGAAATTCCGCAGACACTGCTAGGATTCAGGCCCTCTTGAATATCACACTCCACCACCACAATCTACAGTGTTTGTATCAGGGTCCCCAGGATACCACATTCCATCCACCCATATATCCCTGTTAGATATCAGAACTGCTGGGCATTTCAAACTCCATGGCAATACCTACAAGGCTAGCTGAAGGCCCTGGAATGCACACATCACCCTGCAGTTGCCCCACATGCCCTGCTAGGTGTCAGACTCTGCTGGATCCCTCAATGCCTCACACACACTCTGAAGTATCAAGCATGCTCAGACATCACTTTGCACAGGGCCAACCTACTTCATAAGGAATGATCAGACCTTGACACCAGCTCAGTCATAAGCTGACACATACTCAGTAGGGATTGTGCAGGGCTTGACACCCCGTTCTTCCATTGCTCCCCTCTGATATACAGTTATGGAACACACTGGACATGACACCACCCCAGTGACCACATCCACTCTCAGTACCATGTCCAGTTTGACCTCATACACCACATTAATTGACAGATATCATACCATGCTGGAAATGTCTCTCCAGGTCAGGTGTTCCACAATATTTAGAAATTAGCATTGCGGGACACACATCTGCTGAAGACCCACTTACATTGCTAGGCATCAGCTTCTACTAGAATCCTTCCTATGCTATACAATGTGCTGGGTCTCAGGTTCTACTGCTAGTTACTGGGCCAAGCTGGATAATAACCCTTTTCCAAACCATAGTGCATATAAAGTGTGGGGTGTCAGGTTCACTTGAACACCAGGCTCCATCACATACCAACAATGTTGTCACACACAATTACCCCCAATATACACTACTGGCCCAGTGAACACTGCAATTTTAAAAGCTTGGCTAACACCTCCATCACTGACATATCAAGTTTCTTGCAATCAGATGCTTTCCTCCACTCTGCAGGTTTCAGTCATGCATATTGAAGTATATTTTATGCGTATACAATAAATGGCTTCAAGCCTTACCCAAAATAGCACCATTCTATTGACAACATACACTACCACACAGGAGCATGGGTCTAAGCACAGCTAAAAATTAGCAGTGCTTTTGTGGCAGCAGTATGGGTGTAGGAAGAATAACTTATTAGATGAGCGTGTTGTCATGCACAATATCAGGGTTAGGACTGGGGAGTCCTGAGGATGTGATACACAGTAGGGGCTCCAGGCCTCAGGCAGGTGTCCAGCAAAGCCTTAAACCAAGCATTGTGTCTCAGGCTATAGTGGCAAGGGGAGGAGTGTCCAGCAGGGCAGTGGTACATGGGTTGGTTTGGCAGCAGGACTAGAGGGCAGTAGCTAGCAAGGTCTGATGTGTGGGCAGCCCCTAATAGTGGGATGAGTCTCCATGGGAGAATCAGGGGGATTCTCTGCAGGGTGTCTTATGAACACAACAGTGTATATTAGGTGAAAGCAGTTGGGAGCTGTCTAGATCCACTAGGACATGGCACCTAGCAGTCTATGTAGGATTCCGGGGGGGGGGGTTTGCAACAATGCCTGTTCAATAGTAATATATGTAGAGCAGTGCTAAAGATGATGATGTTATAAGGAAAAGTATGTGTGCACACACGTGTGCTTGAACTAGTGTTGAGTGGTAGGAGAGTGTGCTGCATTGTCATGGAGATAGCTGTCTTAGAGAAAATTAGTCAGTGACTAGGCAAAGAGAAGCCCAGGGTCAGTATATTATTAATGAAGTTGATCAGAGAAAGTATCTTCAAGTTATGGACTTGAGATATTTTGGAGAATAAGGGTAGAACACAAGAAATGTGAGACTTGATCAATACAGGCCTATGGGAGGAATTTGACTTTATTTTTACTGTATCAAGAAGCCAAGTTTTCTCTTTGCCTACAACACTAGGTGTCATCATCTGTAAGGTGTCCCCACACTTAAATTTAAACCCAACCCCACATTGCTAAGTGTCTGGTACTACTCTGAAAAGTGTCTCTACAGCAGGTGCCAAACACACATGCCTAGGTGTGAGGTCCTGCTAGGTCAACTGTCCATGTAGAAAATGCTTCTCTCATTCAGTTGGGAAGCATGTCCTCCATGAGATCAACAACCCAATGGCTAAAGCCCCATTACAAGGCTGGGTATCTGGTCTTTCTAAGGATCCCCTTACCTACAGCAGCAGAAGCCAAAAACAGATGCCCACATACAATAACACAAATGTCAGGGTCTAGTATCTATCTCTTCCCTTCAACCACATTTACATACATGGTTAGGTCACATTCCTGCTACGAATCACCACAGCTACAGCAGTGATACACACCCAGATCTAAGTGTCAGACCCTGCTGGGCACCTCTTCCCCTACATCAGAGGGACCATAAAGTTACACTGCTAGTTTTCTAGCACTGGTACCCCTCCCCTATAGTCAATTCCTGGTACACAGCCACACACAAACACACTCAGGCACACATGCTTGTATGATTCCATGCACATGCTCATGAATTCTCATCTAGCTGTCACGTCAACAAGGTTTCCGCCATTCAGCCAAAGACCTATTTACAAACAGCCATCTGTGTGCTGGCCTAGGTGTCATCCCCTACAGCCAAGCACATACACAGAGAGTGACAGAGAGACAGAGACACAGAGACAGAGACAGACAGAGAGATACAGAGTCCAAGGTCAGGTTCTACTGTTCACACTCCAAAAGAAACAAAGCTGTTTACTTATGTCAGGTCATGATAAATACCTCTTTTCCTATATTCACAGTGCAATATTCTTACACAGCTAGTTTACCTTTATGCACACTCTCCCCTATAATCAAAGACCATGTACACAGTCACACACACAGAAACACACTCAGGCACACATGCTCTTACAAATGCCTTCATGAATTGAATGCACTCTGAGGTCCTAGAGGACAGCCACCATACAAGGAAATCCTCACATATACTTCTAGGTGTTAAGTCCTGTGAGTTAGAGGTATCACCCATACAAAAATCAACCCCACATACACCTCTAGGTGTTAGTTCCTGTGAGGTGTCCCACATAGAGCCAAAGCCCTATTTATACACAGGCAGCAAGGTGCTTCTGCTGCTAGTTGTGCATTACCTACCAAAATATCTCTCTCTGTCTCTCTCTCTCTGTCTCTGTTTCTGTCTCTCTCTGTCTCTCTCTTCATCCATCCCCATCCCTCTGTCACATACACACACATATATATGTACATCTAAGCCTCTATACTGTTAGGTATACAATTGCTTAGAGCCAAAGACTCCCAATACATGTAATTTGACTGGTCCTTAAGGGTTTTTGTCTTCATTATAGTCAAAGCCCTCATCAACACCACACACACACACACACACACACATAGTGAAGTTTTGTGACAGGTTCTGTTAGATATTCAACTGCCTTTGAGCCAAAGCATCTAAAAGAGGACTTGGTGTCAGCTTCTGTTAGGTCCATCCATCCCAACAGCCAATATTCTTCCTACACAGCTTGGTATCATGGCATCCTAGAGTTCCACTGCCATACAGTAATGTCCCATGCACAGGGCTAGGCATCACATCCTGCTAGGCACCCCAGACTCAGTCAAACACCCCAGGCGCAGCTCATATTCATATAGGCAAGTGTCAGGCTCAGGTATTTATCTATAGCCTTACAACTAAAGTTCCACATACACAAACAAGGTTAGGTTTTAGGATATTCTAGGTACCATCTTCCCCAAAGCAAAACACCAGGTTAACACAAACATACAAATGCAAACATGCACACATGCACACCTACAAACAATCAAGCATGCAGGCCTGTAGGAACCCTTCCCAGGATGTGAGTCCCAGGAGTTTTTCCCCTAGCCACATGAATGGAGGTATGGATTCAGGAGAAGGTTTGGCACCTACCTCTGAGTGTGTGGCATTGTTGTGGAAGTGGGGGATTCCTCACAAAATTACAAGTAGTCATGTATGTGTTTATGGCTTTGTCTGTAAGGGTGGGACTACAATGTTACCATTTACACCTAGCCCTGTGTAGAGAGCTAGGGATTAAAATAGAAGACCATCAGGACCTTACTCTCTTTCTCTTTCTCTCTCTCTCTCTCTCTCTCTCTCTCTCTCTCTCTCTCTCTCTCTCTCTCTCTGTGTGTGTGTGTGTGTGTGTGTGTGTGTGTGTGTAGGGTTGTGTGTTAGCTTGGTGAAGTAATAACTAGTAGGTCTTGACACCTACCCTATAGCCAAAGACCTTTATTCACATATATGGATATATGGCTCACTATCAGTTCCTGCTGGATAAACCCTCCCTTACAGCCTAGCCAAACTGACACAAATCTCAGAACCTGCTAGAATGTCACACTATATTGGAAAGACCCACCCAGGACTAGGGTATCATGTCCTCCTCAGTGTCACCTTCCCTAACACAAAACTTCAAATATATATTCATGGTGAAGTGTCACATCATGCTAGGTCCCCTAATCTCTACAGCCAAAGTTAAAGGACACAAAGAGATGGAGTTAGGTTATTCTGACTGCCCCTGCCTTACAATGAAAAATCCTGTCTCTCTTTTTCTCTCAGTCTCACTCATGGTCAACACAACTATGTGTCTGTTACTTCTAGACATTTCCTCCCCATAACAAAAGTCCCACATACACACACAGGGCTATGTTTTTATTCCTGCTAGGTACAATCTCCCTAGGATGACCTCAGAAGAACCTCTAAGATAACATGTTATCTATCTGAGTAAGAGGAATTAACATACAGCCAAAGCTAGACACAAAAACCTAGGTGTCAGACATGTTTGGTGTCAGTTCCCCTCTGTGTAACTCCTTGTTTTATACTCACTTCAGAAGTTTGGGAGCCAGCAACAATATCATCTACAAATAATGAAAGTTTGACTTCTTCCTTTCCAAGTTGCTTCCCCTTGATCTCCTTTTGTTGTCTTATTGCTCATTTAGTGCTATGAATTTTCCTCTTAGCTCTGCTATCATAGTGTCCCATAAGTTTGGGTATGTTGTACATTCATTTTTATTGAATTCTAGGAAATGTTTAATTTCTTTCTTGACCCATTATTGATTCCTTTGGGCATTGTTCAGTTTCCATGAGATTGTAGGCTTTCTGTAACTTTTGTTGTGGTTGAAATCTAACTTAAACCCTGGTGGTTTGATAAAATACAAGAGGTTATTCCAAGTTGTTGTGTTTTTGTGTTTTTCTTTATATGTGCTGAGATTTGTTTTGTGATACAGCATGTGTTCAGTTTTAGAGAAGGATCTATTGGGTGCTGAGAAGAAGGTATATATATTCTTTTCAGACATCTCCAATTTCTTTTTCCAGGGCTTTAATGTTCTTGTCATATAGGTCCTTCACTTGCTTAGTAAGAGTTACCCCAAGGTATTTTCTATCATTTGTGGCGATTGTAAATGGTCATTTTATCTCTGATTTCCTTCTCAGCCTGATTGACAATTGCATATAGGTGGGCTACTGATTTTTTTTGAGTTAATTTTGTATCCTGCTATGTTACTGAAGGTGTTCATAAGCTGTATCAGTTCCTTGGTTGAATTTGTATATTATCATGTCATCTGCAAATAAGGCAAGCTTGACTTTTTCCTTTCCAATTCGTATCCCCTTAATCTCCTTATGTTATCTTATTGCTCTGGCTAGAACTTCAAGTACTATATTGAATAAGTATGTGGAGGGTGGGCAGTCTTGCCTTGTTCCTAATTTTAGTGGAATTGCTTTGAGTTTCTCTCCATTTAATTTGATGTTGGCTGTTGGCTTGATGTAAATTGCCTTGATTATGTTTAGGTATGTTCCATATTCCTGATCACTCCAAGACCTTTATCATGAATGGGTGTTGGATTTTGTCCAATGCCTTTTCTACATTTAGTGAGATGATCTTGTGTGTATTTTTTCTTTCAGTTTGTTTATATGGTATATTACATTGACAGATTATTTTATGTTGAACCACCCTTGCATCCCTGGAATGAAACCTTGATCATGGTGGATAATTGTTTGGATGCATTCTTGGAGTCTGTTTGCCAGTATTTTGTTGAGTATTTTTGCATCAATGTTCATGAGGGAGATTGGACTGTAGTTCTCTTTCTTATAGCATCTTTGTTTGGCTTAGGAATCAGGATAATTGTAGCCTCATAGAAAGAGTTTGGTAAAGTTCCTTCTGCTTCTATTGTGTGGAAAAATTGAAAGAGTATTTGTATTAACTCTTCTTTGAAGATCTGGTAGAATTCTGTGCCTAAACCATCTTGTCCTGGGCTTTTTTTTTTAGTTGGGAGACTTTTAATGACTGATTCTATTTCCATAGGGGTTATTGGATTATTTAAGTAGTTTATCTGGTCTTGATTTAACTTAGGTATGTCCAGAAATTTTTCCAATTCTTTTAAATTTTCCAGTTTTGTGGAGTAGAGGTTTTTGAATTATGACCTGTTGCTTCTCTGGACTTCCTCATTGTCTGTTGTTATGTCCCCCTTTTCATTTCTGATTTTGTTAATTTGGATGCATTCTCTCTGGGATAAGAGACTATGATAAATGAAGACCACATGAGAATAGGAAGAAGAAAATGCTAGAGAGGTCCCCAGAAATCCACAAAGATACCTCCACTGTAGACTACAGACAATGGTCAATAGAAAGCCCTAACTGACCTATTCTGGTGATTAGATTGCCAAACACCCTAACTGTCATGCTAGATATCTCATCCAATGACTGAGGGAAGCAGATGCAAAGATCCACAGCCAGGCCCCAAGTGGACTTCCAGGAGTCCTATTGGCCAGAAAGAGGAGGGATTGTATGAGTGAGAATTGTTGAGACCAAGATTGGAAAAAGAACAGGGACAAATAGCCAAATTAATGGAAACACATGAACTATGAACCAATAACTGAGGAGCCCCCAATGGATCAAGCCCTCTGGATAAGTGAGACAGTTGAATAGCTTGAAACCTTTGGGAGTCCCCCATGCAGTGGGACTGGGACCTGTCCTTAGTGCATGACCTGTCTCTTTGGATCCTGGGACTTATGCAGGGACACTTTGCTCAGCCTGGCAGAAAGGGACTGGACCTGCCTGGACTGAATCTACCAGGTTGACCTGAATCCCCAGGGGAGTCTTTGCCCTGGAGGAGATGAGAATGGGGGTGGGCCGGGAAGAAGGTGGGTGGGAGGGGTCTTGGGAGGGACGGGAGAGGGGAGGACAGGGGAATCCATGGCTGATATGTAAAAATAAATTAAATTATAAAGTAAAATAATTAAACAATTGGCTGACAGTACTCTGCAACATGGGAGTGCCCTAATGGCACAGCTCCCATTAAAACCTGCATCTTGTGAGCAAGAAACTTGATGGGCAGGGACTTGACGACTGAATGTATGTGGGATAGCCTGGCAAAACCAAGAACTAAGTGGGTACATGGAGATCCACAGCTGGATTGGATTCCGTCCTGCTGTCTGCCTATGTGGTCCACCTGTGCCTCATTGTCCTGTGAGGCTCTAACACCTTCCTCTGGCTTTGAAGTGGCTTCTGGGGATTCCAACTCATAATAGGTTCCCTGCCTGCTGAGCCGTCTCTCCATCAACCCCCACCCTATAAAGAAATGCTGAGGAGCTGCTGAGCCTTTGTGGAGGAGGTCTATGGTGTTCATTCTGGTGAGGGCAGTCTCCTCAGAGTCTGGATTTCTTCACAGCCCGGGTTCTGGTGAGGCTGAGGTGAAGACAAACCTGCCTTCTTGACCACTGTCTCCTCTTACACCAGGTCTAGTGAGGCAGTCTTCTCAGAGCCTGGAGTCTCCTCACAGCCCAGTTCTCATGAGGCCGTGATGCCCGCTGTGTAGTTCCAGGATGGCAGGATGCAGTTCTGCAAGAATTATAGGCTTTCATCCAGACAATTATACGCTTAACCATTTCCGTATTTCTTTACTTCATCTTAGTACCTGTGGGATCTGCAATATCCCTTTCTCATTTCTTATGTGAGTAACTTTAATAATCTTTCATTTTTCTTTGGTAGTGTGCCTAGAGATTTTTCAGTGTTATATAGATATATGTCTTTTTTCTTACCTCTTTTCCATGTTTGTTTTCAATTGATTGAATTTTAAAAATTGACTAGGGGATTCTTATTCACTTTCTTTTCAGTTCTTATATGAAATTTATGTCACAGATTACAAATCTCCTTAAGTCAGGTGTTAAGTGTTTCATATTTATAATCCAAGCCCTTGGGAAACAGGATTCCATGAGTTTGAAAACAGTGTGGGTTCTACATGTAGCTCTGGCTGCACTGGGCTTTGGTACAGATTGAGATCTTATTGTAGAACATACACACAAAATCCAAATGTATTCACTTTCATATCAAGTCATTTAATGTTTTAGTTTTTCCTAATTACGGTTTAGCGTTTGTACAGATTTTGTTATGTTTTATTTCCACTCAATATTTTACTTTCACTGTGACTTTTTCTTTTAATCTGTTGAATATTTTAAGAATGAAATGTTTAATTTTCATTTATTTGGGATTATCAAGATACTATTCTGTTATTAATTTGTGTTATAATTTCCATGTAGTCAGATTGCACACATCACTTTATATCTGGTTCTTTATGTTTATGTAAACCTGTTAGTAGCTTGTACCATGGAGTATGTTGTGTGACTTGTGTGTTCTGAAAATGTTGTCTTAAGATGTCATTTGAGGAGGTGTTCTGTAAATGTCTTTTAGGTGAAATTGATTGACAGCAGTGTTCATGTTCTTCTTGTCCTTAATGACTTTCTCTGCCTTTAATTCTTTCTTTTCTCTTTTTAGAGTAGAAGATCTTAATTTGGTTATAATTTAAATTTTTTCTTATTACCAAATCTTATCATGTGGATAAATCAGGAGTTAAATGTAATTTTCTATTCTAAATACAACATCTTGAAGCTTTGTTAAACAGGAACTTCTGTCCCCATGTCAAAATTGCACTGAATTATTCAATATTTTCATGCTTTTTAAAAGTTTAAAAGCTCATTCATTTGACAACTTCATATTGTATAGTTCATATTAACAAATGGTAGAAAGTGACAGTGAATTTTTTTATTGATTCTTTGGGAATTTCATACCATACACTCTAATCCCAAACCTCTCCCAGTCCCTCCATATCTGCCCCTGCCTCTTGTAGAGTCCCACCACAAATGACAGCAAAAAAGGAATAAAAATAATATAAAAAGAAACAATAATAAAAAAAGAAGAAAACAGGAAAGCACTTTTCTCCACAGCCCCCATCTTCCCCACCTCTCCATCATCTCTCCATCATCTTAGTGTCATTGGGTGCTGCTGTGTATCATGCAGGTCTAGACTTGATGGTGTACCGAAAGCCAGGGGCCTTGAACCTGACCAACATCCCATTACACAATGAACCTTTGCAAGGGAAGCTATTGGACTTTCCCTTCTTTTATTCTGTCAACTCCCATCTCCAACTTTAATTGTGGATTTGTCAATTTCCATCCACTTTTTCATCCAGGTTGGAGGATTTGTAGTTAAATTTTTTTTTAAGTAGAGTGTTCTGTCTGCCTGGAAAATTGATCCCTTTTTACCACACAGATGTATATTATACTATTTGAGTTATTCATAACAGATACTTTCCCTAGTAAAACTTACTGTTCAGTGGTTTACTTTGGTAGTAGCATAGGTACTAGTGCGTTTTTAAGAATTCTGCCTTTTCCTGCCTCATTACTCTGACAGTCTGCCCATATATTATTTTTCTGTTCACCATAGAGTGAAATCCTGTGTGGTTGTTTATCTTCTCTGATGATTTCTCACATCTAGACCTTTACGTTTAATGCAGTTACATGGTTAGTTTGAGTCTTCTTTCTTGATTGTTTTAAGTTTACTGTTTCTGTCCAAAATGTCTTTTGTGTCTGGTTTTGGCTTCAGTTTATCATTCTATTTATCCCCTCACCTAGCTTGTCATTTAGACATCTTTTTAAAAAATTAATAGCTGCTTTTCAGTCACCAAAGGCCCGAGAGCTACTAAACTCAGAGCTCCTTCCTTGCTAACATGCCAGAAAACTACCGACTGCAGGAGCTCATCCATTGTGTGTTATATCAGCTGAGCCAAATAATAGTCTATATTTTACTGATTATTTGTGCCAAAATTTCTGTCTTTTGTTATGGTGGAATTCAAGACTTCTGTAAGCCTCTCTTAATTAAATACACACGATGAAGGACAATATGGTGATGGAATTTAGGCACACTGTAACTTTCAGTGACTAAAACTAATGAAATGCTAAGAAATCCCTTATAAAGTTTAAATTTTATGCACACTTATTTGTTTCAATTCTGTACAACTTAAGTTTCTTGCATGATCCAATTATTTTATATTTGCCTGGCATTATCTTTTTATGGTTCTGGGTTACATAATGACTTCATAGTACTTATATTCCGTTTGGTCACAGTCCTTTATTCTTACAACTGAGAGTATAAGAATGAACGGTCATCATGTACAGCATGAATGCTAGCCTCTGCCTCCCTGGGTCCATAAAAATAAACGGAGAAATTAGAAATAAGGCTTTGAAAATTGCCTATATATATTTAGACCTGTACATATGTACACATGAGTGCAGTTCTCTCAGAGACAAGAAGAGGCTCCAGATTCCCTGGAATTAGAGCGATATTGGTGTTTGATTATTGGTCACTGTGGTGGGTGATAGGAACTGAATTCAAGTCCTTTGAAAGAGTACAGTGTGCGTTTTTCTGTTAGGCCAACTCTAGCCCCATCATTCAAAAACCTTAAGAGATGTTTGGAAGGTAGTAAAAATGTAGTCATCACGTTTACTTGTATTAAAATATATGAGCCCTTATGCAAATAAGTAGTTCCTTTTCTGTTTTGTTACTTCTAAAATTAATCTTATTATTCTGTACATTTTAATTTTATAAAATAAGTCATTTGTTTTTGTACACCAACTTGTTTCCCAGTTATACTCCCTCCATTTAAAATATTTCCCCTCACACTTCCTCAAAATTTTGTAGCCTATTTTCCTATTTTTCTAAATTCCATTTATGAGAGAAGATATGTGTTAATTGTTTTTGGAGAGTTGTCTGTTTCCAAACTAGATGATACATAGTTGGATCAATTTTCTTGAGAATTATACAACTTTTTTCTATAAGTTTTAGTTTGAATGATCTTGCATTATTTATGCATATTGTGTTGTCTTTAGTCATTCATATAATGGTGGTTATCTGAGCTCATTCCCTGGATCATCTATTGCAGGTAGTGCAGTGATAAAAATTACACACAAATTTACCCTTACATATATAGTGATTCAGTGTAGTTCATTTCGATAAATATGCACACCCAGGAGTGATATAGCAGGCATGTCTATGTTAAATTTCATTCATAACCATCATTTTAGCATCCACAGTACCTGGAATGTTTTACTTTACAATGAATGTAGTGTATATGTTCATTTCCCACCTCCTTTGCAGCATTTCAAAAATTAGATTTGGTGAAAAATGTAATCATTTAAAAGACACTTAAAGATGGAATTATGGGGCAATCTAAATATTATTTTACTAATATGGCAAATGGGTCTGGGGACCCAAGAAAATGACCACAGAATCTATAGTAATTGAGCCAGGCTATAAGTCCTGCTGAAACTTATTCTAATAGAAATGGTTGCCATGCATTATTCTGAGTGGTCAAAGCTTGACCTCATATTACTGCCTGACTGGTTACCTCAAAGTGGTCCACTTGGTAAGGAGAATGTACTTGTGAGTACCTAGTTTAACTTTGCAGCCATATTTGTATTTCATATATTTGTTGGCTTTTGAGGTACTGTCTCAGATATACTGATTGGGAAAAATGGTTTTCAGCATACAGAAATTGAAACTCTGCTCTCTATCTTTTACCACACACAAGTTCTGCACTAAATGTGTCATAGACCTGATACCCTGAAAATGCCAAAGGACACAGTAGAGAAAATACTCCCACTTCTAAGCACAGGTAAGGATTTTCTGAGTAGGACTCTTGCCCAATAGTAAATAAGACCAAAAATCAACAAATAGGATCTTATGAAATTAAGATTTTTATTTCAGCATAAGAAAATATAAGTTGAGTGGTAGCATGGAGAATATGAGAAAATCACTGGTGTAATACAGTCATGAGAGTTATTGTGTAATTAACTTCCTTCTGATCTGGTGAGGCCTGCCCTATAGGAAGGAATTGGGACCTGCTACTGTGAATCTGGTCAAAAAACACATAGCCCTTTAGATGATGCTATATTGTTACTTAGTGTAATAGCAATGGCTTTGTAAATATTTTAGTTTTACAAAAATATCTCTTCAGCTCTCAGTCTTGGCCAGAGGTTCTCTTTCTGTGTTATGTAGCAGCAAATGCACTGCCTCATAACTTCAAAATGTTGAAATGACCATGAATGCTCATTCCTAAATGGGACCTGTAGATCAACCACTTCCCCTAGGCATAGGAAACATCCTGGAAGTGGGTCCTGAGTGTCCTGACTGAGTACGAGGGAACTGCTCTGACATGCTTTCCTTTGGAAATGACACAGCCATTGCTCACTCACAAGAGCTGTGACCACCTGCAGCTTCTGGTGACCATGTTCAGGACTGACTGTGAACATACCACTCTGTTCTGAACCAGAAAGCTGGAAGAGGCAGCCTGCTGTGGGAAGACAATGCCTACTAAGCCTCTGCCTCAGTACAGAAAATAAAAAGGCAGCTAGAAGTTGGCCATTAGTATTACTTATCAGTTCCCCTTTCTTTATCTTTCTGCCTCCCAGGGAAGACTGTGATTCCTATTCCCTCAAATTAATGACTTTATTGACGGTAATACAGGAGTGTAGGTATGGGATTACTTATAGGAATATGAATAACTCTAATGTGTGGCATCACAAAGGCTCACATTAGAATGGGTGACTCATGAGGACTAGAACTCTGAATGTGTCTGCATGACTTGTTTGCAGGTGAATGGGACAGAAGGTCTCATTTCTTCAGTTCTCCTTAATTATCACCTATTTAATCTTGGAAGTGGAAGGGCCTTGTTAATCCCATAAGTTTCAGCTTTCCCAGTCATGGTTTAATTGCTGGGTATTATGAACCTCTTCTCTTTTTCCATAGAACTTTCTAAGACTTAAGGAAATAGTCCTGCTCAGGGAAGAGCACACCAGTTGGATACTCAATATCAAATGGTCATTCCTGAAAACATATATGCTAGCTATACAGAATGACTGGTTTACATTTAGGAAATATAACTATATGGATATATATATATATATATATATATATATATATATATATATATATATATATGTGTGTGTGTGTGTGTGTATATATATATATACATATATACATATATATCTTCACACACACACACATATATATAGATATATATGTAGCAACAATCAATGAAAATAGAGGTCATTAATTAGAAATAGAGCAAGGAAGAGTATAGAGAGTGTTTGAAGGATGAAAGAGAGGAGAAAATCGTGTAATTATGATCTCAAAAATAATATAAACGTATTTCATGTCATAAAAAGGAAAATTGTTACACCACACTTCACCATTTCCTTAAAATGTTAGTTGTTTCTACCAGTTCATATTCTCCCATGGAGTTCTGCAAAGGCACTAAAAGCAAACACCAGTCCTGAAGTCCCTGGTGAATCAACCATTCTATGTTAGACTTCTTCCATAATCACAGCCCAGTGCTCCATCATGCCCAGTGAACTGGCTGTAAAGCACTGCTTCTCTAATATATATTTTATCAGGAAAACCCCATCCTTCCTTCATCATCTTCCAGTCTGCAAGAGACTGCTGCTTGTGGTAACCAAGCATCCCCAATGTTTCCGGTGAGCCAGTCCATCAGGAAATAATTTCTCTCAGATTTCATTCGATTTCATAGCCTGTATTTCAAGGAGGTATAAATAAGTACATGACCTACTTTTCCACTTCTCTAGCACTCAGATTGATCTCATCTTTTCTCATAGCCTACAGTCCCATGAGCCATGCTTTGAGAGGATGTTTCATTGATATTTTGAAAATCTTTTGTAATTCTATCAGTTGAGGGACAGAATACCCCCTGACCAAGACAGTCTCTTTTTGTAAGCCATTTTAATCCTCTGAAATGCAAGTCCTAGCATGAATTTTCCTTTTCTCTCTTTAAAAGGTTAAACTACATGACATCTTCTATCACCTTTATTCCAAACAGAGAATTACATCCTAACTATATACAAGTGTACTGAATTTTGGCCTAAGGAATTTTAATGGATACAGCAGTTTCATATATGATCTTGATTTTTTATCTTCCATGAAACTTCTGACTTATGATTAACTCTATTTTCTGGCTTTGTGTATATCCTTCCATTTCTATTTAGAAAACTACAGATTTTACATCTTGACAAAACTTTATATAGTGAGAAAACTTTTTTATGAAATTCATGGCAGAGAACTAATAAACACTGAATATACCAACTCATTATTATATCTCAAGAAATTTGTCATGTAAAAAAAAACTAAGATGATGTGTTCACAAGTTATTGAAGTGTCAAGTTTTTAGATGTAGGTTTTCAGCTGGTTTTAAGGAAAATTGCATTTTTTTTAACAAACACACTTTTACACAAGACTTTTAGTGTCACAGTGTCAGAGTTCAAATGAATGTCACATTTCAGCAAGTCCTGTGGAAGATATAAATTTCAAAGATTTTGGTTGGGATAATATGGAGAATAAAACCCAAAGAGAAAAGTTTATTTGTTATAATGTAACTAGCATTATAAGTCCCTATAAAAACTCAGGGAGGCAATAATGATTATAATATCCTGCATTAATCAGGGAAGATCAAGAAGAAGGAGAAAGAGAAGAGCAAGAGTATTAGTAGGAGAACATGGATGCATGTATGGAAGGATGGATGGATGGACGGACTGATAGACGGACAGATGGATGGATGGACGGATGGATGGATAGAGATAGCTGATGAAAAGATAGATGATAGATAGATAGATAGATAGATAGATAGATAGATAGATAGATAGATAGATAGATAGATAGATAGAAAAACCTCCAACAGAATACATTTCAACCATAATGATGTTAACAAAGGTGTTATCAACTACCTATAGGTATGACTGAAAATACCTAAGGACTGGGCATCCCCAGGCTACCCCCTGTCACCAAGAACAAATACTTACAGGAAGAGTGATGTCCCAGTCCCAGTCCTGCACTCAAGGTAGAGGAAAGAGGACTGGCTAGTGAGAGGGCTGGTTCTCAGAAACCTTAGTGGTCACTGACATGCAGGAATACTTGGTGGCTCCTGCCCTGCTAGTGGTTGTTATTGAAAATGTGAGACTCTCTAGCTCTGGCTAGAGGACTTTCTTATGTTAACCAATAATAATTTGTAACCAATTCTTTTAAATGATGGCAAGTATTAGTAACCCTTTGAACTGAAAAGACCAAAATCCATGTATTGTGTGTGTGTGTTTGTTTGTGTGTTTGTATGAACAAAATCATATTTTTTTTAAAAGTGTAATGTGTCTTTAACATTGTTTCTTAGCATTACCAGGCAAAGATGGTTTAACACAGAAAGCTAATGATGAACTTGGCTTAGGAAGGAAGTGCAGGGGATTTAGATTCAGAGTGTGCAGTCAGTAAACTCCCAACAGCCCCTAGCTCCCCCACCTCTGCCTGCCTGTAGAGAGTGTGCATTTTCACCCTCTCTGAGAGCCACAGGAGCCTTTTCTGCACGCTAATACCACCCAGGCCCATCTTAGCCATGATTCTGCCCCAAACTCCCGTGAGGGAGGCATCAGCCCATTCAGGGCCTCTCTGCCCTCTCTGGGAACTCATCTCCCTGCTCAGGTAATTAGGGAAAGTGCCTGAAGGCTTCAGTTATCATTGTTGCCTGGGACAACTTACATTCCAATCATCCTCTCCTGAGACAGAACTTCATTGCTGAGAATAGGAAGGTCATTGGCGATGGGGCATACTCAGTCCTTATGTACACAGTTCAAATAATGGTCTATCATTTGTGAGACTCAGTTTATCATCAAGAGTCCCTTATCATGAGGCTTGCATTGTGCCATCTGCAGTACCTGGTGCTTGGGGAACAGACTTGTTTGAAATTTTGCCTTCCAGCCTGTCCCTTCACCATCATTAAACACAATGTGAAGTCGGATTGACCGGAAAGCAGAAAGCCATGAGCCTTTCCCTGCCTCCTCTCATCATGGTAGTTGATAACTTTGAGGCTGTCACTCACTGGATAGCAGTGAAACAGCAGGTTATCCTGTCCCCTGTTGGAAAGTGGAGTCCTGGGATAGGTGCTGACTCTGCATTAGCTGTTGTCACGTTTTCTAACAAATACAAGTGGAGATTAGGAGTAGAAAATAATGGACATATCCCAATCTGAGCAAACCCCTACCCAATCTCCATATGTCCTTTGCTTTCATGCCTCTCTCCTTCCCTGAAAGCTTATCTCCCAAGGCTGGTCTCAGATTTCCAGTAATCTTTCCAACTCAGGGCCATTATTTTGAGTTTCTTTTTTATTCTTCTTTTCCATGGATGCTTTTATCCTGCCCTACATGATATTTGAAGTATAGTGGAAAGGAGGCATCTTTGAGATCTGAGGATTTAGTCAAGGTATCACAGTGTTCCATTACTCTATGTTACTGCGGATGGAAACCTTCAGTTAATGATTGTGGGATGCCAAAAGAAAGAAAACAGAACTGAATTAACATCAAATCTCATGTATAAAGGAAAAACTGGAGGGAAATTCTTCCTGTGATTTCTAGATGAAGTGTATGCACTGTGCTACCCTCAATGCCAAACATGATTTAGGGAGGGTGGCCTTAATTAAACCAGCTTTCTAATCACAGGGCTTGAAATACTTTTCCTGTCTGCAGTAGCAGAATATGGAAGAAGAGAAGTTATACAGTTTCCCAGCAGAGATGCCTCTTTGCTGTCTCAGCCTCGATGCCTGTGGCACTAGTTGCAGTAGGAACATCCCACCTGGACCTCTTCCTGTCAGCATCATTGGATCCTGGGAACACACAATTTCTTGCTCTTCACCATGTTCTGGGTAGCCAGTAACTGTTTTTAGACTTACTTGATGGTGGTGATTTATTATAATCTGAAAGTGCAGTGGAAGAGGAAATGAGAAACTGAAAATTTCCATGTTCTTGATGTCCAGTGGTATCTGAGGGACTTAACATGTGACATAGATCTAAGAATACACTGAAACATCTACACATTGTTAGTAACATCTTAGACAACATCAGAAGCATGGAAGTTCAATGCACAGAATGAAGCATGATCAAGCCTGACCCACCCCACTGTTATAGACCAACTAGCCCATCATAAAGAATGAGGGCACCATCAATGTTGTGCCACAATACACACATGTTCATTCCCACGCTATACACATATATATGTGCCCACATTCATACATTTAAAAACATGTATGTGTCTTTGCACGTGCGCGCACACACACACACACACACACACACACACACATAGAATTATACTTTGAAAAAATAAGAAATTAAAAAGAAACAATCTTTGTGGCAATCATATGTATGTGTATGGTATGCATGTTGTATCCAGAACTATGAGTATAGATTTGTGCATATTTTTATAAGTATCTATATGATATACCTAATATTGTACAACCATATCTAACTGCATATATATGTGTATATAAACATAAACTTAAATTGAAATCCCAATTCCCAGACACCTTCCAAGGAGGCATAAGAGCTTTCTGAATGTCCGGCTTGTTTACAAACTATATGGCCGTGGCAGTCTTCTTGTTATCCACTTGTATCTTAAATTAACCCATTTTTATTAATCTATACTTTGCCATGTGGCTTGTGGCTTACCATTACCTTATATTTTCCTTGTCATGGTGGCAGCTGGCAGTATCTCTCTCACTTAGCTTTCCTGTTCCCAGAATTCTCTTCTCTGCTTGTCCTGCCTATACTTCCTGCCTGGCTACTGGCCAGTAAGCATTTTATTTATGCAGAGCAATGTCCACAGCAGATTCCTCATCCCATCTCCACGCCCCTGGAGAGTCTTCTCAATTCTGCATTTCATCAGTCTTTTTTTAAAAATAAATAAATAAATATATACATATTTTCATTTTGCATACCAACCCCAGTTCCTCCTCCCACCCATTCTCCCACCTCCTCACCTCCCTTCCACTCTATCCCCATCCACTCCTCATAGGGGATAAGGCCTCCCATGTTAGTAAACAAAATCTGACATACCAAGTTGAAGGAGAGCCTAGCCCCTCCCCATAGTATCAAGGATGATCAAGGTATCCCACCACAGGGAATGGGTTCTAAAACGTCAGTTCATGCATCTGGGATAAGTCATGGTCCTGCTGCCAGGGACCCCACAAACAGATCAAGCAACACAACTGTCACCCACATTCAGCAGGCCTAGTTCAGTCCCATGCAGGTTCCTGAGCTGCCAGTCCAGAGTCAGTGAGCTCCAACTATCACTGGTCAGCTGTCTCTGTGGGTTTCCCCATCATGATCTTGATCCCTCTTTTTCTTCTTCTTCTTCTTCTTCTTCTTCTTCTTCTTCTTCTTCTTCTTCTTCTTCTTCTTCTCCTCCTCCTCCTCCTCCTCCTCCTCCTCCTCCTCCTTCTTCTTCTTCTTTGCCTTCGTCTTCATCTTCGTGTTCTTCTTTTTGAATGCCGAATGCCATTTATTGAAGCAGGGAAGAGGTCTTAAATACTAGCTTACAGCATAATGGGAGAACCACAGAGGGCAGATTTTTTTTCCTGATGATTGAACCCTGTGCCTTGCAATTGCTAGGCAAGCACTCTACCATTGAGCTAAATCCCCACCCCCACTCCTGATGTTTTACAATCTTGCATCTAAGCTGTTGATGCCCAATATGCTGGATGCACAGACAAGGAGATTCCCTTAAGCATTCAGGAGTCTGGAATCTGGCAGGGATTTAGCATAGGGAGAATATCCAGGTCAAGGTTGGCAAGCAAGGCAACAGTTACCCAAAATGGGGGCCAGGGACCTACATGCCCCCCTTTACTAAAAAAAATGAGCTTCTGACTTAGGTTGTGTGAGATGTCAGCAGGTCACCTTTTCCATCATGGAGATACCTGTCCAGAACACAGAGGTGTTCTGTCTTAGGATGGTGAGCGCCCCCAGGCATTACCGTACCTGAATACTCATTATCATACAGGCTCATCACATGTGAGAGCTGCATATTAGCCCAGGATCTCTAAGTGGTGCTGGGCTTGCAATCTGTGTCTTAGACAAAGAAAAGACCAACAGAAGTCTTAACCCACCCATAGCCAGTAGGCTAAAGGCAACTGAACAATTCCCTTCCTTAACAAGCCTTACTGCAAATTGGAGTCCTTGTAAGATGGTATCCTGAGAGCAAATGGAACTTGCGTTTGTAAATTTATAACTTTCAAAGCCAATTGAAATGTATATAACTATTGATTTAAATTCGTCATGCCCAATAAAATGAAAAATTAATTAACTGTGGTAGCTACTTTTGCTGCCAGGGTATCCACTGTGCTAGCTTAGTAACCAGTTATGACTTGACAATCCCAGGAACAGTAGTAGCAGTGGTCTTCACTGTTATAACAGCAACAATGGCAAATTCTCTTCTGGAGCGTGTCGGTATCCATTGGCGTGGACACAACTCCAGGAACACGTACCACCAAGGCCCATTAATCTTGATCCCAGCACATCTTAAGCTGGCAGCTCTACACAAAACAACTAAGAACCATAAAGGAAAAACAGGCAGCTCACAAGGAGCAGAACTAATGGTCTCATAATGGCTACAATCAGACTCACAAATTTTAAGGTATCTTCAAAAGGGGCTAAGTGAATTTCAGGAGACCAAAAAATGTTTCACAGAGCCACTCCTAAGAAGTAGGTACTACTGCATCCTGAATAGGATTGTAAAAATGAAAAAGCATAGCTGGCATGCTACTGTTACTAAATGGAGGTCAGTGATCTTCTGTGTTATCCTTAATCTCTTAGAATGTGTCACCCAGACACCTAAGAGATTAAGGATAACACAGAAGGGGTGACACATTCTCAAACATACTTGAAAAAGCAGTTACCTCTCTTTCTCTTCCTTCACTCTTGTTCCCAGGAACTGGTCTCTGCTCTCTTCTATGCCCCTTCTTTGCCCCTTCTCTCCTATCCCCTCAATAAACCTCCCACATGAACCCTGTTGTATGGTATGACTCCTTGCCTGCTGGTTTAAAAATACATTTGGTGCTGAGATTTATATTCAGTCTGAGACATGCAGGAACCCTGCACCTGGCACACTGATGACAGCCCTACTTTTTTCCCACCTAACGAATTGCTAGGTCTCTCCATCCATTGCTGACCATTGTTTTTGTGAGCTCCAGGAAGTCAACTTGGATCCACCTCAAACAGCCTGATGGTTCCACAGAGCCGAGACAGAGAAGTGTCCAGCTAGTTACCCCAGGACTTGGCAAGCACCCAAGATTTCTCAGGTCCCCCAAAGATGTTTGATGTCCCCCAGACCAGCAGGAAGCAGTCTTGAGAAAATGACACCCTCATCCCAGCCTCTACTGCTACTCCTTTCTAACTCCTCACCTATTTATAATAAACAGAAGGGAGGAGTATTGGCATTTGGCATTTGTACTGGCCTGCTCTTAGGGTCCTGTCAGGATATATCCTCTGCTGCAGCCGCTAAGAGCACCCTCTGTGCATTCGCTATTTTTCCTTATAAAAGGGGGCCTTGTACAATTCCCGTCTCTTTCTCTTCCTTCGATCTCATCTCCAGGTACCAGTCTCTATTCCCTTCCCTGCCCCTTCTTTCCCCTCCTCTCAATAAAACTCCCATGAAAAGAAAAAAAGAAAGATAGAAAGAGAAAAAGTAGTAACCACACATTACCTTCTGGAGAATCCAACTGCATGGCTGTAGTTCCTTGGCTTATGTTAATGCTTTCCAAAGCTGGCCCTATTGGGCTTTCAATCCCCATTGGCATTGGAAAAGGAGAGTTTTCACACATGACCAATAGGCTTCTGCCATGGTGGCCTTCAGCTATAGCCACAGGGCGAACTCAGCACTCAGAAACACAATGAGGAATTTCATTGTCCATAATAGTGTAATGTGTCATTGAGGGTTGCTTAGTAATTGAGTAATACCAAATCTTGTTATAAGCAACAGTCATCCTAGGGTCCTCCATTGTTCTGATTGTTCTTCGCTTTTTATCTAGAATCCATTTATGAGTGAGTATATACCATGTTTGTCATTCCAGGTTTGGGTTACCTCACTCAGGATGATTTTTTCTAGTTCCATCCCTTGCCTGCAAATTTCATGCTGTCATTGTTTTTCTCTGCTGAGTAGTACTCCATTATACACATGTACCACATCTTCTTAATCCATTCTTCAGTTGATGGGCATCTAGGTTGTTTCCAGATTCTGGCTATTACAAATAATGCCGCTATGAACATAGTTCAGCATGTATCTTTGTGGTATGTTTGAGTATTCCTTGAGTATATGCTCAAGAGTGGTATGGCTGGGTCTTGAGGTAGTTCCATTCCAAATTTGGTGGTTGTACAAGTTTGCATTCCCACCAACACTGGAGTATTGTTCCTTTTGCTCTGCATATTCTCCAACATTGACTGACTTTTTTTTTGGATCCAGCTTATTTGGTGTTCTGTAAACTTCTTCTATCTTCATAGGTATTTCTTTCTTTCAGTTAGGAAAGTTTTCTTCTATGATTTTTTTGAATATCTTTTCTGTGCCTTTGAGTTGGTATTCTTCTCCTTCTTCTATCTCTAGTATTCTTAGGTTTGGTCTGTTCATGGTGTCCCAAATTTCTTGGATGTTTTGTGTTATGACTTTTTTTTCTTTAGTGTTTTCTTTGACTGATACATCTATTTCTCTATTGCGTCATCATTGTTCCAGATTCTCTAGTCCATCTCTTGCATTTGATTGATTATGCTTGTTTCTGTAGTTCCTGTTTGTTTAGTCAGGATTTCTAATTCCAGCATTTCCTCAGTTTGTGTTTTCTTAATTGTCTCAAATTCATTTTTCAGATCTTGGATTGTTTCCTTCCTCTGTTTAATTACTTTTTCTTGGCTTTCTTTGATTTCTTCCAATTTTTTGTTTGTTTTTTCTTCTATTTCTTTAAGGCAATTTCTTATTTCCTCTCTAAGGGAGTTTTTAATTTCCTCTTTAATGGAGTTTTTCATTTCCTCTTTAATGGAATTTTTTATTTCCTCTCTAAGGGAGTTTTTCATTTCCCCTTTAAGGGAATTATTTATTTCCTCTTTAAGGAAATTTTTTATTTCCTCTTTAAGGGAGTTTTTCATTTCCTCTTTAAGGTCTCTATCATCTCCTTAAAGTCGTTTTTTGGGTTGATTTCTTCTGATTCTTCTGCCTTGGTATGTTTAGGTCTTGTAGGTATAGAGGCACTAGGTTGTGATGTTGTTATATAGGACTTCATGTTCTTGCAATGGTTTCTACTAATCTCTTCCTCTGTTTGGTGTAGGCAGTGTCTGTGTCTGATGGTGCCTCTCTTGTTCTAATTGTTAGTTTCGTTCACTAGGATTTCTTTGTTAAATTTGTGGTGTTGGGCTCTGTTTCTACGGGATCAGCTTAGTCAATTTGGTGTTAGTGGGTCTGTCTCTGGGAGCAGTTGTTCCTGTTGGTATAGGGTGTGCTTATGGTTTCAGCGGTTGTTAGGTTCATAGGGATTTTTTTTTTTTTTTTTGGTATGTGCAGTAGGGAAAGGTAGCTGTCTGGTCCCTGGGACTCCAGTGGGTAGGGCCTTGGAGTGAGAGACCTGATCTGGCAGTCTGGAGATGGGAGCTTATCTGTTCTCCGTCAATGAAGTATATACTTACAATTCTGGTGATCTGGTTCAGTGGCTGGGTGGTTTGTTCTTTTGAATTCTCAGGTCACGTTTTGCTCATTAGTCAACTTCTCAGCTTCTTGTTTCCTCAGGCAGCAAACTGCAGGTTTCTGATTCCTCTCCTGCATGGATTTCAGCTGAGTAGTGTAGTCTCAGCAACACCTCCAAGTTGTTGGGTTTCACAGGATCTTGGGCCCTCGGTTCGCCTCAGACATTGGGCAGATCCATTCTGGTCTCATCCCACAGAGATGGCCCCTTCCCCAGGTGCTAGGATTAAAGGTGTCCCTGTTTTGAGCTCTTGATTAGGAGCCTCTTTTCATTAACTCCTCAGCAGGTGGTAGCTCATTTACTGGTTTTTATTACAATTGCATTTAGGCCACAGCCCCACTGCTGGGCCTGCCTGCCTCTACAGCCCCCAACTACTCTGCCTGCTTGCCTCTTGGGCTTTGTCCAGCCCTGCCTGCCTCAGAAAGTCTTAATAGGTATTGTCAACTAGCAAATCTGTTCCAATCCAACAGTCAGTGAAACTGGGGCAGGATCCTGAACCTATGAGAGCCCTCAATGAGTGTGTGACAATTAGCATGCCTGTCCTTACAGGTTTCAAGAAACTTCAGCATGTGGTGGGAGTGGTCCAGTCCACCTAATACAGCACACATGGCTGGGAGGACAAGGTCAATTGCAGGGACTGGAGAAATGGCTCATCCATTAAGAGCATTTATTGCTGTCTCAGAAGATCCACAGGACAGCTAACAACCCTCTTTAACTTAAATTCCAGGTGGAATCTGCCCTCACCTGGCCTCTGTGGGAATTGCATGTACATGGTGACCAAACCCCCATCAGTATAAATGAAAGCACCACAAAATATCCCAATATGTTTTGCAGGAAATTATCTCTTCTTCTCGATTATCATTTATGTTATATTTCCAGAAAACCAGTGGCAGATTGCTTTTCATTTCCTGATTTCTTTTATATAATATTAATGAATGCTCTTATTTTGAGTGTTCTAGAGCAATATACTTGGGTTTTCCTTTAATTTGTTCTACATGATGATTTGGTGACATGTGTGTACAGTGTACCACATTTTACTGGCATCTAAATACATGACTTCAAGGATATAATATATCTAGTTCTTCTATTATGTAGTGGGCATCCATGGAGTACATAAAGCCATCCACATCCAAGGAGCCATCCCTCTGTGTAGCCCTGAGACCCATGGCTAGGAAATCCTTGTGAGACCAAGATTCATGTAAATTACTGAGATACATCCATGCCTGTGAATTCAGAGTTTACACGTATGTGAAAACTCACCTAAGTGAAGAAGAGTCTCAGAGTGAAGTTTGAAATTACATTTTATGCAGAGAAATTGATTCATTTTACTCAATGGGGCTTTCAAAACAGGAGTCCTTATATACAGGGTATAGCCTTAGCAAACTATTAAAACAATGACAAGAATAAAAGAAATAACAAAAATTAACAAAACCTTAAAAAATAAAGAAAACCAAAATCCAAAGCATAAATATTCCAATATATCAACCAAAAAAATTAAGAAAATTTCAGGGTCATTTGGAATTTCATATGGGAGAGCAAATGAGGTGAGGAACTGGTTTCTTCTCTGCCATGAATTATCTTCAGCAACACTCCCACATGACATGGCATCAGCTTCAGCGCTGCACTAGAGAATCTGATACATTTGGTGTGATCTGTGTGGATGGCAGTGTGACATTAACACAGTCTTCCTTGTCAGATTTCCATCATGTATGGAGTCAGCTTGCCAAAGCCCTTGATAGGAAGCTAACAGAAAAACTCTTGCTCACCCACCAGTCCTCTTCCTTGTTGCTTTGGTCCACACTGGGTCATTGTGCTGATGGATGTCAGGGTTCTTAGTAATTTGTCTTGTGTTCTCTGAATCTCGGACTATTTCTGATACAATCTTTCTCTGGGAATAGTGAGCCAATGGATGTGGATCAGATTGTGGCAGGATCACCTGATGGTATGGTGATATTTGCCTCACTAGTGAGTTCACAGCTGAAAAGAGGTGGCTTCTTCTGAGGAGGCTATGAACCTGGAGTGTAGAATGTCATGCCTTCAAGGTGTCTCAGTCTTCTTACAGCCTTCTCAGTTTTCCTAAGAGGTGCTGTCAGGGAAAATCAGCAAAGAAAATATGATTCAGAAACAGTTTTGCTGTGCCACTGTAAAGAAAAATCAGGGCCTATTCATCACTAGTAAACAAAATTTGAGGAAGAAAACACACCCCATGAACACCCTGGCTACTGGGGATGGGACGAAGTGGGGGCTTACTTGCCTGGAACATAGTGTTTCTGCCCCAGCAGCTCCATCTGCAGGAGGCTCTCTTCCTGGGCTGTGGTCTGCTCAAATTCCTGCTGAAGGTTTTCAAACCTAGGGGAGGAAGGCAGCTGGGACACAAGCCTGCTGGGGACCTGCCATGTCAACTTTTGAGCCCCCACCAGATTTACTCAGCTAGACAATCAAGCATTGCGTTTCAACTGAGTTCATTCTGTGCTTCCCCTATGGAAAAGAGTCACAGAGCACCTGGGCAGGATATTTTTTCTCAGCTTTTAAAACCTGCTACAAGTTGAACTGGTAAATATACACTGTGCTGTCTTGGAAAAAAGAGCACGTTTCTCCAACAGTCCAAAGACATCATTTTGGAGAAATATCAATATGTTAAAGTCTGGGGCACAGTTCAGGAAAGATATATCTTCCCTTGATTAGATTCCAGGTGAATGTGAACTTCCTGGAAAACTCTATGCCTGCCCTCTGGTGGAGCCTACACAGTAATGCAGAGAAGGCTCTGCTTATTCCTACAGCTCAGAACCCTGCATGGATTAACTTGTCAACTCCTACCCTGTTTATGACCAAGAGTAAATCGATTTATGAGAAACTGATGAAAACTGCAGAGAGCAGTCTAAACGTGATATTCCTGATGGAAAAAATTACAGGAGGACACATGTTCCTTCACAATTGATGATGCCCCTTCTAGATTTCTGGATGCCATGGGAATATTTGTGGGGAGAGCTAATCTAAGAGATGAGATACTCCGGGCCTACTAGAGGTCTCAGAATGGAAGAAGGGGACACAGTCTCCATAAGACCAAGGAGAGAGCATATTGCTTCCTGGACACAAATTCCTGTTGACTGAGCCAGCAATGACACTCTGAGGGTTTCTTTCCTGCAAGTGGCTGGGAGCTTGGCCAATTGGAGAGAAACTCAAAGAGAATGGAGATCCAGGTATAGTGGACCTCTTGGATCCCCTGCTTCTGGAAGCCTGGGTTCTTACCTCATCTGGGACCAAGTGAAATGATGCTACAGCTTTACTGCCAAGTCCCTTTGCCTGGTGAGCAACTCCTTCTGCTTCAGCAGGGACTGAAGATTTTCCTTAAGTCTTTGATGTTCTTGTTCATTAGAAGATTGTGTTTTTAGGGGAGGTTGTCTGCATAGTGTACATTCACAGGGATGTGTGCATGCATTCTCTCTCTCTCTCTCTCTCTCTCTCTCTCTCTCTCTCTCTCTCCCTCCCTCCCTCCATCCCTCCCTCCCTCACATGTACATGGATGCACACATACAAGCTCACTACATTCCATCCACGCTTAGTGTACCAGATAATTCTAATGTAAGAAGAGGTCACCAGGGATGTGATGGAGAAGAAAGTTACCTTTATTAACCTATACTCTCTACCTATATTCCAGTACAGAGGCAGGAACACAGGGTGCTCTGAGTGCAGGGATATGGAGAACATTGTGTACTTTTGTTTGGTTTTGATAATTTTTCTTTTTCCTTTTTAGTTTATATGTGCAGGGGTTCAGCCTGCCTGTGTGTCTGTATAACACATGCATGCCTGGTGACCTGGGAGAAGAACTCAGTGGGGAGATAAGTCAATGTAGTGCTTGCCTTGATAAGCTGTGCACAGACAGGTGAACACCAGGGTTCCTTGACCCATAATCCTAGCAAGTTCCCCAGAATGTGCATTGAAGGCTTAGTTCCCTAGCCTAGGACAACTGAATGGCAATGGACCAGCACCTTGCTCTCAATCAGTGCTTCTAAGTGCCTCCAAGGAGGGCAGCTTCCTCCTAAAGAAGCTCTCTATACCATAGGTTGCCTCAATTTAGGCCCAAAGAATGAGCACAGAAAACTAGAAAATGTCTACAATCCGGAGTCTACATTAACCTTTCCTCCAAGTAAGATGATTTGTCAGATGATTTCTTTGAGTAACAGAAGGTTGACTACTCATGGCCAAATGATTGCTTATATTATTGCCTGCTTAACAATAATTCGTGGACCACATGGATTGTTTTCACTCATCAATGATGGGAATCTGAAGAGTTTCTAGCTGGAGGTGTTCTGATGAGTCCTGCTATAACCTTGTTGTTTCATATTCTCTGTGGACTCCTACTTTACATTGTGGAGTCAATGCTCCACCTGAAGACTGCAGTTCCACTGTCTGAATAATTGTACATGGCTTCTCACTTGGCTACACCTTTTTACACTACTATCAATGTCTGATAGTTTTCATTCTCTCAACTCTCCATCAGGCTGATTTGAACTCAGTATGAAGAAATTTGGATTAAGCATTTTCTGAGTGCTGCAGACACAACATGGAATGGGGCCTTTAGAGTGTGGTGAGCCTAAGGGTTGCCCTGAGACAGCCTCTTCTTACAATTCTGTATAGCTGTGGGATTTCTGCTGGGCTGAAATGCAGCCACAAGCACCTGTGCAGCTCAGAATTTCCCTGAGAATAAAGTCCATGCCAAGTTCCAAGAACAGGGTTAGCTGAACCATGGTTAGGCAAATGGGAAAGGAAAATGGCAGCAGACGATAAGGAGAAGAACAAAACAGGATGCAGGGAAGTCATCAGTGGTCAGCCACCATTCACCCAGAAAAGAGAAGGACACAAACCCCCCAAGCAGCCTTTGCTGCCTCTCAGTAGCCTCTTTCTCACCAACATGTACACTCTACTTTGTTTTTTCCCAAGGATTTCTTTGCAGATAAATAATTCTGCCTCTACCAAAACTTGGGCTGTGGTGGCACATGCCTTTAATCCCAGCACTCGAGAGGTAGAGCTAGGCAGATCTCTGTAGGTTTGACACCAGCCTACAAATGAGTTCCAGGGAAGTTGTAAAGCTACACAGAGAAACCCTGTTTTGAAAAGAACAAAAACAAAAGAAACAAAAGAAAAGAAAAAAAACCTGAAAAACTTCTAGCTTGCATCAATTTTCCAGTATTTTTCTGTTGTAAGATGAATGGACATGCAGAAGGAATGGCAGTTCCATCTGTTCTTTGACTGATGCAAAGTGCTACCAACCAGATTAGACACAGTACTTTCTCTTTGAAATCCATCTACATCATCTTAAAGATGTTCCATTGTTCTGTAAGAGAGTGAACATACAAAAAGGCTCAAACACATATGCTCATAACCCACAAAGATATACATAAAACAACACACACACACACACACACACACACACACACACACTTGTTGAATCCAGAAAGGCAAGGGAGAAGACTAGAATGTTGCAGCACCTTTTATACTCCAGGGGGAGATAGTGGCTCCTCCCTGCTCTCTACAAGCCTCTTAGACTTAGCCAAGGTCTTCTGGCTGGCCTGAACTTATTTCCCTTCCGAGGGAAGTTCTTATCACCAGATTCACTGATTAATCAGATAAGTAACAACTACTGCACAACTGAGTTTGACCACACAAGACCAAGTGCCAGTAGAGGAGGGCAGGACTTGAAGCCTCCAGATAGATCCAAGTTGATCCATCATAGTTTCTTCACTATATTTACCCAGATTCCTCCACAGAAGTCATTGATAGCACCAGAGAATGGAAGTCACCAATGGTCATTCCCCAACAACTTTTACCAGATTACAGTGCACATTATATGAAAACAGCCCCAGGTCAGTCATAGAAGGCAACTTGGGTCATGCAAAGCACTTTTCTAAAATGCAGCACTCTATAAAATTATGAGTTGGAATCTGTCCTAAGAGCAAGCATCAAAATGTCAGGTTCTATGTTGTGAAGCCACTAAGACAAACTAGATCTTTCCAGGGAAGTTACCTCTATGTTCTGATAGAAGAGAATTCTACTTTTATTTTTAAAGTAGTTTCATTGTTATTTATTACAAGATGCATTAATTCCAAAAAAAAGAAATATTTTTAAAAATGAGAGAAACCAACAAGTCATTTCTCTTGCTGACCAAATGAACCATTTAGCAATGAGATGAAACAGAAAATGACAGGATGCTCTACTGTGAGGAGACAGGAGATCAAATGATCTGTGGCTACCAACTTAGTCAGAACAGAAATGTTCAGGTTCAATGAGACACATGGGCTGAAGGGAGTAATAGAAAAAGCAACAGAGGGCACTGGATGTCATCAACAGATGTGCCCTCAGGCAGGCATGCTCACACACATAGACACACCCCTCAAATCATCAGTGAACAGAAAGCAGTAAGGAGGACATCACACTGAATGAGGATGACATTAATAGTTGGACTAAGACTCCTCACACTAGCTGTTATGAAGGAGTCCCACAATTCTGCATCATTTTGGCCTAAAAATTCCTGGGGAAGCATGATGTGTTTCTGCAACCTATGCTGATGCAGTTGTCTCAAGTCTGCTAACTTCCTGGCATAAGCTCTTGCCAAATCCATTGAGCTTCTAAATGTAAGATCCAGGATGGGAGAACTGGCCAATGCCGGTCACAACAAACAGTATTGACAAGCTGTTACTTAGGGTTCTGTCAGTGTGAACCAAGAGCTTGGCCAGGTAAAGAGCACACCATTGCAGTCTGGGAACTAGAGGGTAAAATGCCACCTGACACCCAAAAAGATGTCTATGAGTTCCGTCTTGCATGCTGTTTCTGCCTCTGATGACCCCTGCCATGCCATGAGACACAGACCCTTGACCTCACTCACTCCAATCTATTTGGCTCCCATCATAGCAGGGCTCCTACCATACTGACATATAGGTGAGTTATATGATTTACCTGTCTCCCTCAATGGACCACAGCTTCCAGCAGAGCAGTGGGGTTTGCTTTTCAGTCATGTAGTCTTCCAAGAGGCTAACTCCCCAGAAAGACTTGTGAATGATCACAGAAATGAACTATTGGATGGGATGGGTCAGGTGGATAACTCAGTAGATGGTTACCTGGGTGTGTGTATATGTATGTGTATGGTCAGACTAGTGGACAGCTTGGCCCTGCTGCTTCAACCTACCTGCTGCTGCCTTGTCCAGAGGTCATAGATCTTCTCATGGGCCTCCTCACAGAGCCTCTTTTCCTCGTCACAGGACTCTTGTAGTAAACTTTGCTCCCCCTGCTGCTTTATCTTGTCCTCTATCAACATGTGCACTTTTTCCTGCAGCTGAGTCTTTTCACTCAGGAGCTGACTGTAGAGGGTGCTGAGATATCACAAGAAATGATGAGCTCCACCTCTACCCTCCATTCTTGCCTCCTAATACCATAATTCCTGCAAGGTCCCATATCCCCATCCACAACAGCTTTGGGCTGGAGCCCACATTGGCCATGCCAGCATCACTCAGGTGCAGGACAAAGCCAGAGAAGAGCCAAATTCCAGAAAGATTTACACTACATCTGAAGACCATGACTGCAAAAGGGATCCATGGACCTCTGAAGACTAGATCTGCAACATCACACACACATACCCTGGTGCTTACCTGTTCCCATTATTGGGAAAACATGAGCATGTAGTGGGAATCCATGCCCTGGGGTAGAGAGATGACCTCTCAGGAATACATTCCATCCATGTGTCCCATAGAATCCAGCTCTGTAAGCTCCTTCTAGAGTAGAAGTTCTTGAAGCTGACAGGAAAATTTTGGGAGGGGCTTTCAGACACTTCACACTTAGGATAACTCAGTCTAGGGACAAAAGTCCAAGAGCTATAAGGCAGGCTTCTTGCTGAGAGGTAAACTGACTAGTAACCCAGCCCTCACATTGGTTCAAAGGTGGAGAAGGGAATAATTTGCTATCTGATGTCTTTACGTATGCTGTAAATATGTATTGCTACCTGTGGTTAATAAATAATAGGTTGCTTTGGCCTATGGCAAGGCAGGGTGGATCCAGGCAGGGAAGTCCAGGAGAGACAGAGAAGAGACTCACAGGTGAGGAGATGGCAGCTGACACCCAGGGAGCAACATGCCAGCAGCCTGGCAATGCAACAGCCATGCTGCAAAACACACATGAATAGAAATTGGTAAATGTGAGATGATAGAGCTAGCTATCCTGAAACTTAAGCCATTGGCCCTACATTTTGTAAGTAATGTAAGACTCTGTGTGTTTATTTGGGAACATTTGGCTACAGGAGGAAGGTGAGACAGATTCCTCTGGACAGCAGGGTCAGGCAAGACTGGAGAAACTTTTGACAACAAGAAGCAGTCCTTACCAAGTAACAGAGCTCCCCCAAAACAGGCACTTACCGGTAGGAGTTGGTCTTCTCACTCAGCTCTGTGCACTTGTCCAAGGCCTCACTAATCACCTTGGGTAATTTCTTCAGATCTGACGTATCCTTCTTATGTTCTGTTTTCTGCATCTCATGCTCAGAATTCAGCCTGTGGTAGAACCTGGCTCCAGGACCATATAACCCCATGAACTTATGCCACAGGCACCACAAGAATTCAGGTTGTATTTTGTACTACCCCAGCTCACTGGATGACACAGCATGGGAACTCCTGCTGTGCTTTAGACTTGCCTCCCTGCCACAGGCCCAGGAATGGCTGGGTGGCAACAGGGAGGGAGACAGGGCTACATGAGCTCCCTCAGTAGGCCTGGAGGGGTAGACTAGCTCTCTAAGAAGGTCCACAAGTGTGGGCCTACCTGAAATCTGCAATGACATTTCCACTGTCATGAGAACAGAAATTCTTTCTCCTTACCAGGATACCCAGAACTGATAATCAGCAGTGCCATGAAGGAGGCACTCCATGAGGATGGCTTTATAAACTCCCAAGGGGATTCCAAAGAGGCTCCAGGATGAGCACAAAGCTGAGAGCAGTGACGCTCAATGTGGGGCTCCCTGGCCTTAGCACTTGCATCATCTGAAATCTTTGAAACAGGCAAATCATCAGGCCTACTATCAATCTCTACCTCACAAGAAATGAATGGACACACACACACAACACAGACACATAGAAACACACACAAACAACACACAGACACACACACATACACACTGAATGCAAGCCTCTCAGACAGTACAGAAAACACTGAGACACCAAATGCACAGCACAAAAGGATAAAAGAATGCATTTCCCCAGCAGGGCAAGTATGGCATTGGGAACCTGCCTGTGTATCAGGCAAAGGCAGACAACATGCAGGAGGATGTTTTCAGCAGTGGGATTTTTAATTGAAAGATAAAGTCTATGCTAGGGTGAGTTGCTGAGATCAGATTGGACAGGTTGGCAAGTGTAGCCAAGGCATCTATTTCGATTGTTTAAATTCGGTGTTTGGTTTCAAGAATGAGTCAGTGTCCACAAAAGGGAATGAACTTTGGGGACTAAATTTAGGAATGTAATGTAATGGTTTATCAAGAAAAAAGAAAAGTGAAAAGGGCAAAACCTGCCCCTGCCATGTTTGCAATGTTTGGGCCCCTTTGAGGGCAATTCACACATACAGAGAACTACACACAATTAGAATGTCAGAGAAATACAGGTAGTTGGCATTATCTAACAGTATAAGTAACAAGACCAGAGAGGAGGAAGGATGTACATAAGACCTTCCAGTCACACAGAGATGGACTAGAAGGACCACCAGGCCCTTCAAGCTGCTCCCAGAGCAACAAGCAACAATCAATATCTTGTCCAATACAGAGACTCAGGTTAAACTCAGAGCACCCAGCATCTCCTAAAAGCCAACACCTGTCAAGGCCTCTTAAAATGCGGGTTGTTCTCTGCCACTCTACTGCTCCTCTCTGGGGTACACGCTCAGGTTTTCATAAGCAGGAATCAGAACAGCCTGCAGGCTTCAGTTCTGCCTCTCATGTGCACTCAGGAAAATTTGTTTGTGCAAATCACCCTGCAGATTCCAGCTTCCGTGACCTGAGGACTGCTGGGATTGACACAGTAGGGTCAAGACAGTCACCAGAGAACAGGGCATGATGAATACCTGTGGTTCAACTCATTGTTGGTGTAATGGGCCAGGAATTCACGAAGTTCATTCCTGTCAATGGTCATCATCTGTAGCTGAAGGGTCAGTTTTTCCACCTGGTTCAGCTGCTGCTCCTGCTCAGTGAGGAAGAAGGGTTTGGATGATGCCTTCCTAGAAGTCCCTATAGGTACATAAACACAAGTGAATTTATACAGATGAATGGCAGAAGCCAAGATCCTGTGGAGTACCAAGAGGAAGCTTGAGGAAGATGAAATTCATTGGAATACAGTGAAGCCCTCAAAGGTCAGAGCAGATTTCCTTACGCTGGTCCCCATAAGCCATATATTTATGCCCAATCACTATGGCTAGATACCTGCCTCCGCCCCTACTGCAGCCCTACTGTCCCTTAAAGACGTATGCTAGGCGGGCCATGTTGGTTTGGAATTGTCAGCTCATACCTGATGTGATGCAAGGAAGTGCAGGAGTCCCTAATGCTTTTTACCTCCCAACCATGTTAACCTGTGTCCATGACTAAAAGGAACTGAATGTCTCAGCCCTGGGTACATGGATGGAAAATTTCCCTCCTTGATATTAACATCAGATATTAAGTGCGATAACATCCCATTCTGATACTGCATCAGTAGATCTGTGCCTCCTGTTGGCATACTTTGCCTCTCAGAATGAACTGAAGGAAGTCTCATCACAGCAGCTGCAGTCTTGACTGTTCCTGGCCCTCTGCCAATTAACCATCAGATATCCTCCACATTGGATCTGCTCTTTAGGATCCCAGATAAGTAGCATTGGCCCATTGTTTCAGATAATCACAGCGACTGAACCCCAATACTTGAAGGTCAAGTTCTAGACTCACCCCCTCCTTAGGATACGAGGGCTCCTCTGCCAATGGGTGAACTCTATAAGCACTTAGTGAATGCCTCAAGGGCAGTTGGCATTGCCACGACACTGGTGATTTCACAGAAGATGCCACAGGTTCTCCACAATACAATAGAATTTCTCAAGAAGGGACTGCTAGGGTCACTGCCAATGGCCATCACCTATTTTATAACAAGCTCTTCTCCAATTCACCAAAAGCCAAGCTTCCCTTTCCAGTAGCCTTCCAGAGACACAGGGGAAGGCCTTTAGCACCTCCTCCTTCCAATCCAAAGATCTCTCTGATTCATTAGAATCTAGCCATTTTAATTCAATAATTAATCATGTGTGGAGAGCAAAACTCATTTTCAAAACACTGCCCAGGAATGGCACTTCTCCTCCTGATTATCAGCAGCTAATAAAAATTTTAAGGATGCTAAGCAAATAGCTGCAGATAATAGCGAAGGAAGATCAGTACCATGAGGTGAACAAGTACATCAGAGAAGATCCACGGCACTGTTACAATGTATGGGGGTGGTGGAGGATTATGTGAGTCCTGTCAGAACAATGATGACACATAGGAAATGATGGAACATTTGCCAAAACCTCCAGCAGAATACATTTCAACCATTGTGATGTTAACAAAGGTGTTATCAACTACTGATAGTTATGACTGTAAATAGCTAAGGACTGAGCATCTCCAGGTGACCTCCAGTCACCAAGAACAAATACTTACAGGAAGAGTGATGTCCCAGTCCTCAAGGTAGAGGAAAGAGGACTGGCTATTGAGAGGCTGAACCTAAGAAATTTAGTTATCATTGGCATGCAGGAATACTTGGTGGCTCTTGCCCTGGTAGTGGTTGTTAATTAAAATGTGAGAATCTCTAGCTTTTGTCAGGGAAATTTACTGTCCCTGTTAGTGACATACAACAAAAGAAATCCAGTGTGATTGAAGTGCATGGATGGATCTGAAAACTCTTTATTCCCTCTGTCCTTCCCACTCAGAGTGAAAACAGAGGGCCCTCAACAGAGCAGCTGCAGCCTTGACCATCCCTGACTCTCTGCCAAACTAACCATTAAAAATCCTCAACTCTAGGTCTGCTCTTGAATAACTCAGAGGACCAGGAGAGGCCCACTGCTTCTCAGAAACTCTCCTCTCCTTAGACCCTCTCCTGAAAGGAACAGCTGAAGCTTCCTCCTTCAGGAAGCTCCCCATCCCTTGCCCAGAACGCACGGTGCTTTCCCCAGAACCATTTGACTTCTTGATGTGTGACATGGAGACTGATGGCCATCTTTGTTCTGCCTCACTCTGATGTCCCTGTGCTCTCCATCCTGTCTCCCAAGAATCCTGATCAGTCTAGTCAGCATGTCTGTAGGTGAAACATAAGACACTGAACAAATGCACCAGGGACAGTTGGTGTTGCCACAACACTGGTGACATCACATAGAATGCCAGGGCTCTCTAGGATACAGTAGAATGTCCAAGTGCTGATGTCACATGGTATGGCTATTAGATCCCTGCTGCATACCTCACCTAAAAGTGACTTTATACCAAGGTTCCATTTTCAGAAACCTCTGGGATTGCAACGGAAGCCTTTAGGTAGATCCTCCTTCCAAAGCCAGAAATCTAGCCCTCTGCTTCATTAGAAACTATCTAAGTAAACTTGCATTTCATATATTTTCCTTCTTCCTAAAACATTCTTTTTATATTCTCATACTTTAATCCTTTTTATCTCAGACACCATATAAACTTTATTTTTATTCAAATCTCATAACTTATTTAAACTTTAAAGTTTAATATTTTTTATATCTTAAGCTAATTCCTTAGACATAATACAATAGGTATTCAATCTCCCATGAAATACTTAAGCCTTAAATTTTTATAACCATATTAAATCTTAAAATACCTTTTCTTTGTATTTAATTCATTGAGTTATTCTCTACTTGGAATTTGATACAGTGTTTTCTTATCTTAACCAATAATAATTTGTAACCAATAACCAATTCTCTTAAATGATGGCAACTGTTTGTAACCAACTGAAATCAAATGACCCAAATCCATGCTCTGTGTGTGTGTGTGTGTGTGTGTGTGTGTGTGTGTATAAACAAAATCAATAGATTTTTTTAAAAATGTAATGTATTTTTTAACATTTGTGCTAAGGTTTACCAAGACAGAGAAGGTTTAACCTGGGAAGCCAATGAAGAACTTGCCTTAGGAATGTAGGAAGGGTGATCTAGATTCAGAGTATGTAGTCAGTAAACTCCCAACAGCCCCTAGCTCCCCCACCTCTGCCTGCCTGAAGAGACAGTGCATTTCACCCTCTGTGAGAGCCACAGGAGCCTCTCCTTCAGGCTAATACGAACCCTGCCCACCATATCCATGATTCTGTCCCAGAATCCCTTGAGGGAGGCATCTGCCTACTCAGGGACTCTCCTGTCTGGTCTGTCCACTCTGAGAACTCTTCTCCCTGCTCAGGTAGTTAGGGAAGGTGCCTGAAGGCTTCAGTTATCATCACTGGCCGGGACAATTTTCTATCCAGTCATCCACTCCTGTGACAGAACATAACTGCTGAGTAGGGGAAGGTCATTGGGGATGGGGCAGACTCAGTCCCTATGTACACAGTTCAAATACTGCTCTATCATTTCTGAGACTCAGTTTATCGTCAAATCTCTTATCATTCGGCTTGAATTGTGCCATCTGCAGGACCTGGTGCTTGGGGAACAGAACTGTTTGAAATTTTGCCCTCCACCCTGTCCATTCACCATCATTAAACACAATGTGAAGTCTGGACAGACCAGAAAGCAGGAAGCCATGAGGATTTCCCTGCCTCCTCTCATCATGGTAGTTGATGACTTCTGAGGCTGTCACTCACTGGATAGCAGTGTAACAGCAGTTGATCCTGTCCCATATTGGAAAGTGGATTCCTGGGACAGGTGCTGACTCTGTGTCTGTTGTCACCTTTTTGAACAAACACAAGTGGAGATTAGGAGTAGAAAATAATGGACATATCCCAGTCTGAGCAAACCCCTTCCCAATCTTCCACTGTCCTTTGCCTTCATGCCTCTCTCCTTCCCTGAAAGTTTATCTCCCAAGGCTGGTCTCAGATTTCCAGCAATCCTTCCAACTCAGGGTCATTATTGTTAGGTTTCTTTTTTATTCTTCTTTTCAATGGATGCTTTTTTCCTTCCCTAATGTGAGAAGGAGGCATCTTAGAGATCTGTGTAGTTGGTCAAGGTATCACAGTGTTCCATTCCTCTATCTTTTGAGGATAGAAACCTACACTTAAGACTTGTGCCATGCCAAAAGAAAGAAAACAGAACTGAATTAACAACTTTTTCTGCTGGTCCTCAACCCATCAAATATTAGATATAAAACAAAAACAATGGGGAAATCTTCCTGTGATTTCTAGATGTAGATGTAAGCATTGTGCTTGAAATACTTTTCTGTCTGCAGCAGCAGAATCTGTAAGAAGAGTAGTTATTCAGTTGCTCAGCAGAGATGGCTCTTTGCTGTCTCATCCTGGATGCCTGTGGCAACTGGTGCAGTAGGAACAGCCCACCTGGAATTCTTCATGTCAGCATCATTGGATCCTGGGAACCCACAATTTCTTGCTCTTCACCATGCTCTGGATTGCTAGTAAGCATTTTTAGACTTACTTGATGGTGGCGATTTACTGCTATCTGAAAGTGCAATGGAAGACGAAGGAGAAAGTGAAAACTTCCATGTGCTTGTTGTCCAATGGTATCTGAGGGGCTTAACATGTGACATAGATTGTAGATCTCCATGTAAGAAAGATCCTGGAACATCTACACATTGTTAGTAACACCGTACACAACATCTGTGCTCTAGAAACATGGAAGTTCCATGCACAGAAGGAAGCATGATGCAGCATTCCACACCCCACTGTGATAGAGCAACTAGCCCATCATAGAGGATGAGGGCACCATCAGTGTTGTGCCTTAATACACACATGGTCATTCACACACTACATACCCATATATGTTTCCACATTCATACATTTAAGAACATGTATTTGTCTACACAATTGCATACCCACACATATATACACATTGATATATAATTTAAAATTAAATTGATTGTACAATAAATTGTCATTACAAGACATTTAAAAAAAACCTAACAAACTTTGTGGTATTGGTATGATTATATATATGGTATGCATGTTGTATGAAGAGCTATGAATTTATAAGTATCTATATGCAATACATAGTGTGTACAACCAAATCTAACTGCATATACATGCATATATAAATATAAAGATAAACTGAAATCCCAACTCCCAGACACCAGCCGAGGAGGCAGCAGAGCTTTCTGAGTGGACAGCTTAATGTGTTAGCTCCTTCCTGCCTTCAACACTGAGTGCCTGTTTTGTTTCGTTGAAAGGTATGATTTGTAATTCACAACTGAAACATTTCATATGCCTTATTTGAAATATGTAAAATGTAACATTCAAAGAGCAGAAATATGAGAAATAAACTTTGCTTTTAGTATCTAGAAATAAATACCAAAAGTTCCTTCAATGCTTTTGTCTGTACATGTATATCATTTCAGTAGATTAACATTAATCCTGTATTTTAATTTTTTCTGTATTTTAATTGTTTTTTCTCCTGAATAATGCACTCTTCAGTATATATAAGTCATGAGATATCATTCTCCATGATGCTAGTGGCCACTACTGTCTATTTCATAAACATCTTCCAGTTACCTAGAAGTCTATTTGTTAATTCGCATATGCCTGTAATGACATTTAATGAAGAAAGAAGCCATAGTTTTGAAAGAGCCAGGAAAGCTGTTTGTGGAAGTTTAGAGAGAAGAAAGGTAAGGCAGAAAATGATGCAATTATATTTCAACTTCAAAAAAAAAGAAAGAGAAAAAATTCAGTTGTTTAAAAAATGAAATTTGCAGAGAATTTGATAGAACTGTTAAAATACATATTGAATAAGGTAACCTAGACCCATAAATACAAACCTTGTACATTCTCTCTCTTCTGAGGTGTCTAGCTCCAAATCTGAGTATATATCTGCTTCCATATGAGAGCTTTGCCTTGTCTTGGTGTATCTTGTTTTGTCATGTTGGAATATGTGACTCTCACAGGCCTGATCTTTTCTGAAGAGGACATGGAAAGGAGTAGATCTGAGGGAGAGGATAGGTTGGGTTGAGCTGGGAGGAGTGGAAAGAGGCGAAAATTTGGTCTGGATATATTGTAAAAGAGAGAACTTTATTTTCAATTAAAAAAAGAAAAAATAAACAGCAAAAATACAAAAAAGTACAGCGAAGAGAGTACAGTAAATTGTTGCTGTTGCTATTAATTTTAAAGAAACCAAGAGTCTATATTTTTATATTCAGTGCTATGTAAATTTTAAAAGGAGCAAAGACACCTATAATTTTACCCAACTATGAACAACACAAAATATCATCATGACAAAAATAATCTTAAAGATGCAATAATTGCATATAGATCATGCTGATAGCCAACAATCATCTAATTAGACTTCAGACATGATCAACAAGAGGTAAACAATAAATGGTAATGTAAACCTAGTTAACTACCCAAGGCTGGTGAACTTTTACATATTGGAAGAGAACCAATAAGCATCACTTCACTAAATCGGCATAATCCCTAACTATACTCTAAATCTTTGTTCTTTTCCCCATAGAAAACCCTTATGAAGGAAACAGACAGAGACTGATACAGAAAACCACAACCAATAAAAATGAAGAGTTGTGGATTCCTGTCTCAAGGTAATATCTACAATACAACTCCTGAACCTAAAACTTGGGAATCATTAAGAAGAGGGAATGGCAACAATTTAAGAATCTGAATAACAGGTCGTTTGTTCTGAGGTTGTATCTCCCAGCAATATCAGAAGATACACTCATAAAATCCCAATAATATAACTGCCTAAGCATGAGCTTAATGAGGCTGACATCAATAGACATGTTAACTGAGATGAGAAAAATTCCACATGGCCTCAAATCCACTAAGACATTTATAGACAACTAAGACATATTGAGAGAAGTAGAAATAGTCTTCTATTGTTCCTTTACAGAGTGTGAATATTTGTCACTGTGGTTGCTTTAATAAAAATTAAATGGCCAATAGTTAGGCAGAATGTATGTCAGGGTTTCTGGACAGAGAGTTCTGGGAAAAAGAAAGGCAGGTTTGCCAGGCAGATGGAGAGGAAACAGTACGGGCATTACAGATAGAGTAAAGATAAACAAGCCATGTATAAGAGTGTAGATTAAGAGATATAAGTTACTTTAAGTTGTAAGAGCTAGTGGGACAAGTCTAAGATATAGGCTGAACTTTTATAATTAATAGAGTATCTGTGTCACTTTTTGTGAGTTGGTAGTTTAAAGAAAAACCTGTCTCCATATGGAACCCCACTTCAGACCATGCACATCCACATGAGGCCTAAAAAAGTTTTTTAAAAAGTTCAGAACACAGATTCAAATGTGGCTTCCTGATGACCACAGTTTGTCAGGCAGGATCAGTGGCACACAGAGATGCTGCTAGTGACCACTGTCTGTGGACTGGAGCCAGCATCAGGACCATGTGCTAAGGCTGAGGCACACCATTGGATGACATAGCAGTTTAAGATTTATCTCATGCAATCTGAGGGAACACAAGGTGCTCAATAAAGACATATCCAGAGAGAAAAAAAAACTCTAAACATGTAACCGTGACTTTAAAAAATCTATGTAGGATTAAAAATGATAGAATATGGGTATAGACAGTCAAAGGAAAAAATAGTTTATAATTAACAAAATAAAGCCTTTAAAAGAGATTAAAATAATATAAAAAGTATAAGCCATGTATTGAGGGAAAATACAGAGTGAGTTTGGATCCTATGTAGTGTCTTGTTGACTTTTAATATTTTATTTTTTGAAGAGTGAACAATAGCTACTGATGTGGAAGGTCATCAGGAGACTGGCTCCCACATTTTATGCCAGGGTACTCTTGAGGGGCGAAGGATAAGAAATTTAAATAGAAGGATAGAGGGGAGAAACAGACAGAAACACAGGGTAGCCTCAGGAAGGCCTGGATCCTTATCCAGTGGCCCCTTCTGTCTCTTCTAAAATGCTATTTACAGGAATGCCAAGGGTTGGAGCAAAAGACCTCCCCCTAGCTCAGCCAAGTGTAGATACTTTCCAAAGACCCAATAACCACACACATGGTCAAGCAATCCTGTAATGCAGCCCTGCTGGGTGAAGCAAACTGAGATTTTACTAGCTTTTATGGGCCTCCACAATCCCCCCTTCTTAATATAAAAAAGTGCTCCTCAGGCCACATAGATGGTCTGTGCCAGTCTTAGGTCATACTTCTTGACTAATTTTACATTCACACATTCAGGAAGTTATCAAGAGGTAAGTTGCCCATCTTTGCCTTCCAGCCTCTGTCAAGAGCAGGTACAGAGCTTAACTCAGCTCTGACCCAGGTCCTACTAAGAGCTTGCAAACAGCCAAAGTGATCTCCATAGCTGCCACATATCCCAGTAAAGGAGTAGAGGATAATAAAGAGGGAATATCCTTATTGGAATGTGTCTAAGGTGATTACAGTGGTCTTAGCTGCAGCAAGCCCTTTTCCTGGATCAAAACTCTCTCCTAACAGATGTCAATAAAGCTTTCAAGAGACTATTTTGATTCCCAGGAGAAAACAGTCATTTCAAAGTATTAACTCAAGTAAAAAAAAATGCTAGTTATAAAAAACAGTTTTAGTTGTTTAAGTAACTCATATATACATGCATTCCTAACACAGCAGTAGAATTTCAGTGCAAACTAACACAATTGTGGGAGGTCTACCCCTTTGTGGGAGGCCTCTCCCTTCGTAAACAGAGATAGAAAAAGTGGAAACTCCCAGGAGGAAGGTCAAAAAGCTCCACCAGCTATGACACTTCCACTTAAGTTTTCCAAGGGCCACTGACATCATAAAATTACATTTCAGTTATCATAAAAAATATTCAAGGGCTAGAGATGGCTCAGAGGTTAAGGCTTTTCTTCCAGAGGTCATGAGTTCAATTCCCAGCAACCACATGGTGGTTCACAGCCATGTGTAATGAGATCTGGTTCCCTCTCTTGGCCTGCATGCCTATATGCAGACAGAACACTGCATACATAATAAATAAATAAATCTATAAAAAAAGTATTCAAATATATCTGAAGGTAAAAGTAAGGAAAACTTTAAGATGCTTCTAATGTGAATAATTAAGTTTATCTCTTTAAAAATAATGTTATTTATTTTGTCTGGACTAGACAGATATTTATTAAATAATAAAAACAATGCTAGTATAAACAAACATTTAACATTTACACTTTCAACATTTATAATTTTTTTTCCAAGACAGGGTTTCTCTGTGTAGCTTTGCACCTTTCTTGGAACTCGTTTTGTAGACCAGGCTAGCCTCGAACTCACAGGAATCCGCCTGGCTCTGCCTCCAGAGTGCTGGGATTAAAGGCATGTGCCACCACTGCCCCAACATTTATACTTTTTAAATACTTATATTCATCTTTTAGACTTACATTGAACATTTACATGTTTTACAAACCTATATTCTATTTTACAAACTTTAGCCTATATGTATAAGAGATTTCTTAGAAGAATTATTTACCAAACTTATATTCAAGAGGAAACTCTATTAGCAAACATCTAGAAAGAATATCTTAATAGAACTACTAACACTACAGGAAGTTCACAAATCATTTCTAGAGTAAGGAGTTTATCGTTGGCTTTGATATCATTCTGGAAGTTTTCTTGAGAGTTTAAAGTCAGAGCCTAATTTATCAGCAGTTCTCAACTTGATCAAGGGTAAAATTCTGTCTTCGTAATTTGTTAAGCTGTTCCTTCAGATTTCCATGGGTTTTCCACTCTGCTAAGTCCTTGAGAATTACAAGGAATGCCTATTTTATGTTCCATTTACCATCTTACTTTTTCATAGCAAATAATTCCCGCGTGATAGGCAACCTATTCACCTGTTTCACATTCCCTGGAGACAAGCTAACAAAGCTTGTGGAAAAAATAGTATTTTGACTTGAAAAAAAAAACACACTAAAAAACAGACTTTTGTGGCAGTGTAGTACTGGCATCTCTGTTACTGACTTCATTTCTCAAACTGCATTTCTCTATGTCATCACTACATTTCCCAAGCTACTTTTTGAACTTCATTTCCCAGGTTGCCTTTCTGGGTCTGGGAGAACACTCAGCTGCAGCCAATGGCAGCCTTTACTCTCCCAGTTTTGTTCACATGGTCAAATTCAAGTTTCTGCTCTTTTCTCACAGGAGGTTTTTAAGTCAAGATTAAGTTTTTCATCTGTCACCATCCCTGGAATGGATGGCACCTGTCTGAGTGTGCTTAGACAGGTGCTTGTTGCCAGAAGTGAAAAACCCCTTGGAGCTTTCTCCCCCTCCTTACCAGATCAGTGAAAGTAAATGATACTACTTGAAATAAAGATTTTTCAATGAGATTTTTTTCCAGGATAAATCCTCTGCGTGTCCCTGATTGTCCACTCCTCCAAGATCTAGTGTCCCTGATGCCTTAGCTGAGGCTGTTTCTCTGCTAATGGCTTGACAGGATTTGCGATATTCCAAGATGATTTTAGATGTTATTTCTAGGTGAATCTAATTTTGCCCTGACAGGAAGAAAAGAGATCTGAGAATTAAAGACCTGAATGCTTCTCATTTTTTAGCAAAAGTTTGCTAGGTTTTTCCCAAAACTTCTTTTCCTTATTCTTGTTTCATGGCAAATAGGAAATTGATTTTTCATACAGTCGTGACATCAGCAGAGTGAAGAGTTTTATTTTGTCTGCAACTACCTCAGGGAAAATTCTTTCCCTGTATCTCAGGGCTTAGATCTAATCTGTCAACAGGCAAAGCTTCCACTGGAATATTTTTCTGCCTGTTTTCTTTCATAGTATTTTTTCATGACTCCAATTCTCAAGAGTTTGTGCTCATAGTCCTATAGTTGGGAATCAAGGACATCAAGACCTCTGTCTTGTTGCTTTTTTTAATTCTGCTTTACCCTATGTTTCATTTAACCAATATTCCCAATTCTACTCTTATTCTAAATTTATTCTTACACTATATTCCTATATTATATCGTATATTTTTTCTTTATATTTATAGATAGAAATTAAGAGAAAGAAAAAAGAAAGAAACTTGGATAGAGAGAAATATATACTGTAGCCTTACTTTTTAACTTTAGCATTCTGCTGCCTAACTTTCACTCTCCAGAATAAAATACATTTTAATTCCTTATCAGGAAGCCTCATTATAGCCACAAAGTCCCCTAACACTCCTTTTTCCAAGACCCTGGTCCCTGTTCAGGTGCCATATGTGGGAGTTCAGCTGGGAGACTGGCTCCCACATTTTACCCCAGGTACTTGAGGAGTGAGGGATAAGAAATTTAGACAGGATAGAAGAGAGAGAAACAGACAGACACACAGGATAGCCTCAGGATGGCCTGGATGCTTATACATTGACCCCTTCTGTCTCTTCTAAAGTGTTATTTATAGGAATGTCAAGGGTTGGAGCAAAAGATCTCCCCCTAGCTCAGCCAAGTGTAGACCCTTTCCAATCACCTGGCACCTGGCCACCACACCCAAGGTCAAACAATCCTCTAATGCAGCTGTGCTGGGTGAAGCAAGCTCAAATCTCACTAGGAACAATTTATGGGCCTTCCAATACTGAGAGATATTGGATTATGATAACTGCTAAATTAAACCAATCTATCTATTTATCTATTTTATTTTATAATTTAATTTATTTTTCCATATCAGCCATGGGTTCCCCTGTCTTCCCCCCACCTGCCCACCATTCTCATCTCCTCCAGCACAAAGACTCCCCTGGGGATTCACTCAACCTGGTAGATTCAGGCCAGGCAGGTCCAGTCCCCTACTCCCAGGCTGTGCAAAGTGTTCCTGCATAAGTTCCAGGTTCCAAACAGCCAGCTCACGCCCTAAGGACAGGTCCAGGTCCCACTGCCTGGGTGTCTCCCAAACAGTCCAAGCTAATCAATTGTCTCACTTATCCAGAGGGCCTGATTCAGTTGGGGACTCCTCAGGTTTTGGTTCATAGTTCATGTGTTTCCATTATTTTGGCTATTTTTCCCTGGGGTTTTTAAATCTAGGACTTAACAATTGTCTTAACTTCAAAATGGAAGTCAAAAATATGTTGTATTTGTAACGAGGTTATGTTTTTGTTTCCACAGAAAACAAAAGGCTGTGGATTCATTGATGTTTGATAGAGATCCAATTTCATCAGGAAAAACTTCTTGAAAATCCTGGTTACATACTAAAGAGATAAACCTAAAAAAATACAAGACAGCTGATCCATATTTTACCTGCTCAAACATAAAGAAATATCTTTGGCTGGCTTGTACACATTTCACTTTCCATACTTTTGTTAATGTAGATATATATGTTACCTTTTAAAGTTTGTGAGCTTTCAGAACAAGGAGACAAGACATCAATGAAAATGGGTATCCCAGGTGATCCAGAATCTCAGAATGCTTCATCTGTGATTTCTTCAGAGTTCTGCATCCAGAACAGCTTCAAGCCAGTTACCTGAAATGGTGCAGACTCACACATTATTGTAGGGAGGACTTAATCATTTTCCTAATTTTCTCAGGATTCCCAAAAGTTAACATCACACCTAGAGAACAGGAAGCAACAAAAAATACTGTGTAAACATGCCAAACATATGGGTGTTTTTTTGTCATTTGATGGGTTGTAGATGTTTGTTATCATTGATAACAGTACATATTGCTACTGGTCATGGTCAAGGAAAAAGTTAAACACAGGAGATTAGATTCAGAAATCGCTTTCTTAAGTGGAAAAAGGGAGAATATAATATAGAAGTGATAGGATAAAAGGGTGGATTTTTGAGTGGACTTTTGAATAAGACTAGTCTCAAATATTTGACATTGGTGTAGAGTTTTGTTTATTGATAGAAATCTAAGGTTATTTTTGTTATACTGTATATATGTTTCTGTTCTTGTTTAAGGTATTGTACCTATGCAGCTCATTTAAAATTGTAATGTAAAGTTTTAGTCCTTGAAAGCTATTTAAGATAATAAAGAAACATAGGTTAATAGTCATCTGTAACAATCAAACTTATAGTGATATTAGGTATGTTTCAAGGGATACAGAGATATATCTTAGATAGGTGATCTTCAAATACTTCAAAGACCTACTGAATATGGCATTTAAAATGTTTTAATAACATAAGGCTTTTCATGATAGTGAGACATTTATGCTCCTGTTAGCATCAATTTACTGCAAAAAACAATGATGACATTGAAGAACCTCCATTGGAGTTTGTTTTCTTTGTGGCAAAAGCTAGCCATTTGGACAAGAAACTGCTCTTGCCTCAACTGCTGACAATGTGCTGTCCATATGCGCAAGCTGAACACAAAGGAAAGTGTCTGTTGAACTTTGCCATGAAAAGTAGGACTGTCCTTCAAAATTCCTGCTTCACTGGAAAGTCTTTTACATGTTCTAGGCTTGTGGGCCAAAGATGGGTGATCCAACATTACAGAGGAACCTTGGGTGACTGTTCAGGCATCCAGCTCTTTCTGTCATTCTCTTAGGTTTAGAAGTTGCTTTCTCTACACTTGCTATTTTCTCAAGTAATATTTTATTCTTATTGAGTCTATGATGGATATTGAAGACTAGATAGTTATAGTTTTACTATTTAATTCGTTAGCAAATTCCAGAAAAGAAACTTACATAAAAGATGTAAAGTATAAAAGGTTGAAAAACTTAAAAGTTTGAACCTGTAGGGGATACAGTTATTCAAACCACTACAGTTCCTTAGTTGTACTTTCTTGGCCTTTATTTTCTATTTTAAACAAGATTAAAGGGATCTAAATGTGTTAAATAGGAACAAATGTTCAGCAATTTTTTAAAAAGAGGCCTCACACCAAAAAGCAAAAAGAAATCAAGAATTAGTACTCATCATTTGGTAATAACTCAATGTTAATGGACTCCATTCCACATCATACTGATAGAATAAACATTCAATTAGAAAATAAGATCCCCCTCACCAACCATTACCCTAAGCACCAGCAACCACTGGAGCCGCATGCTCCTCTTGCACTGATTAAGAAGAAGAGGTAGGGCCCCAAACTCCTGACTGGACAAATCAATAATCTAACCCTAGACCCCAGGGGCACATTCCATGCTCCTAACACCCAGGCACAGAAGCCCCAGAAACCAGGGCAGCAGCCTCCTCCCCATGCCCCTTGCCAGCCATCCCCCTGCAGTAGCAGTGACCACCAGAGCCACATGCCCCTATCGCACAATTGAGAAGAAGAGGTAAAACCCCAATTTCCTGACTGGACAGCCCAGTACTCTATCCTCTAGTCCCTGGAGGCACATTTTGTGCCCCTAGCCCCACAGCTGTAGCAACCCCAGAGAATGGGCAGCAACCTCCTCGCTAGCGCCCTTGGCAAATCCCTCACCCCTGCAAGGCACGGGTGACTGCTAGAGCACAGACCACACCTACAGGGATGGAAAGAAGAGATCCCGGAGCTCTACCTGTAGGACTGAAGGAAGAAATGGGTAGACAGCGATGTAAGAACACATTAAAAAACACAAAGAGCCACATGGCACCGCCAGAACTCAGTGACCCTGCAACAGCAAGACCTGAACATCCCAATGCAGGTGATCCAGAAGAGAATGACCCTAAAAATAATTTTATGAAGATGATAGAGTCCCTTACAGAGTAAATGAAAAAAATCCCTTAAAGAAATGGAGGAAAAGACAAACAAAAAATGGAGGAAATCAATAAATCCCTTAAAGAAAGCCAAGAAACACAAGGGGAAAAAAAACAAACAGGTGAAGGAACAGTTCAAGACATGAAAATTGAAACAGAGGCAATAAAGAAAACACAAACTGACAGAATGCTGGTAATGGAAAATCTATATAAACAGGAGCTACAGAGGCAAGCATAACCAACAGAATACAAGAGATGGAAGAGAGACTCTTTGTCATTCAAGATATGATAGAGGAAATAGATTCACTTGTCAAAGAAAATGTTAAATCCAACAAGTTCTTAATATACAAAATCCAGGAAAACTGGGACACTATAAAAGACCCAACCTAGGAATAATAGGGATAGAAAAAGGAGAAGAGTTACAGCTGAAAGACATGGTAAATATTTTCAACAAAATCATAATAGAAACTTTCCCAACCTAAAGAAAGACATGCCTATGAAGGTACAAGAAGCTTGAAGCTCACCAAATAGACTAGACAAAAAAAAAACTCCTTTGACACATAATAATCAAAACACTAAACATATAGAATAAAGAAAGAATATTAAAGAGCAGTCAAGTAACATGTAAAGGGAGACCTATCAGAATTACCCCCAAATTCTCAATGGAATCTCTGAAGGCCAGAAGGTCCTGAAGAGATGTACTACAGACACTAAGGGACCATGGATGCCAGCCCATACTACTATACTCAGCAAAGCTTTTACACATAAAAGGCCACATACTAATAGTGGCAGACTTCAACCCCTCGCTCACAACATAATACAGGTCTGCCAGACAGAAACCTAACAGAGAAATAAGGAAATGAACAGCTATTATGACTCAAAAGGACCTAACAGACAACTATGGAACATTTTACCCAAAAAACAAAAGAATATACCTTCTTCTCAGCACCTCATGCGGCCTTTTCCAAAACTGACCACATACTTGATAACAAAGCAAATCTTAACAGATAAAAAAAAAAAACAAAAAACCCTGGAAAACTCCCCTCTATCATATTGGACCACCATGGCTTAAGGTTAGAACTCAACAACAACACAAATTTCAGAAAGCCTACAAACTCATGGAAACTGAACAAGAAGAAACTGCATATGGAGTTAACTTTCACTGTGGCAAAAGTTAGCCACTGGGCAACAAAGTGCTCTCACATCAAAATGATAGTGCGCTATCCAAAATGCACAAACAGGACACAAAATAAAGGACTACCAATCCTTTCCCAGAAAAGTGTGGTTGCAGCTTTGGCTACAGGTGTCCTCTGAGGCCAGGACAATGTGGCACCATCACTAAAGTAGCTTTGCAATCCAAAAATGGTACAGTGTCTCTTTCTTTGAAGGCAACTGAACAGGTAATGGATCGATGACTCCAGTGTGAAGTGGAACAGTAACTGAAACAGATATTCCTGAAAGAGTAGGTTAGCAGAGTTTAACCTCTCAATGGTAGACTGGCACATAATAATGGAGATGAAGTCACCCACAAGCCGAGAAGAATTGGATGCTAAGATGAAGCCACCTACAAGCTGAGAAGTTTGGGCAGTCCAATTCCAAAACACCAGCAATTTCCAGAATTTAACATCCTGAATCATGAAGAGACTGGTGGGATTCAAATTATTTGATACATGGAATACTCACACCAAATGTGAGGTCGAGCTGTAGGCCTTGCATATATCCTGCTTCACAAATGAATCTGTCAGATACCCCAAGCCTGTAGGCCGAAGATGATGCCCCAACATGCAGAGAAACCTTGGGGGACTGTCCAGGCAGCTGGCTGTTTCTGTCATAACTCATTTTTAAGAAGTCACTTGTTTGCACTTCCTGTTTTACTAGGTAATATTATTTCCTTCATGGGGGAGTAGAAGATTTGGTAGTTGTTGTTACAGTATCCCCATTAAGAAATTCAGAAAATATGGCAGATCTGTCCAGAGGTGAAAGTAGGGTGTTTAAGTCTCCCACTATTAATGTGTGGGGTTTTATATGTGATTTAAGAACTAGTAATGTTTCTTTTACATATGTGGGTGCCCTTGTGTTTGGGGCATAAATGTTCAGAATTGAAACTTCATCTTGGTGGATCTTTCCTGTGATGAGTATATAATGTCCTTCATTATCTCTTTTGATTGATTTTAGTTTGAAGACTATTTTGCTGGATATTAAGATGACTATACCAGCTTGCTTCTTAAGATCATTTAATTGGAAAGACTTTTCCCAGCCTTTTATTCTTAGGAGATGTCTATCTTTGAATTTGAGGTGTGCTTCTTGTATGCAGCAGAAAGGTGGGTCCTGTTTTCGTATCCATTCTTCAGTTTGTGTCTTTTTATAGGTGAATTAAGTCCATTGATATTAAGGGATATTAATGACCAGTGATTGTTCATTCCTGTTATTGATTTCATTTTTTGGTGGTAGTGTGTGTGTACATCTCTTCTTTGGGGTTTACTGCTGTGGTGTTATCTATGGCCTGTGTTTTCGAGGGTGTATCTGACTTCCTTAGGTTGGAATTTTCCTTCTAATGCTTTCTATAGGGCTGGGTTTTTGGATAAGTATTGTTTAAATCTGGTTTTTTCTTGGAAAGTCTTGTTCACTCTATCTATGATGATTGAAAGTTTTGCTTGGTATATTTGCTTTGGCTGGCATCCATGGTCTCTTAGTTTCTGCATTATATCTGTGCAATTCCTTCTGGCTTTCAAAGTCTCCATTGAGAAATTGGGTGTTATTCTCATGGGTTTGCGTTTATGTCACTTGGCCTTTTTCCTTTGCTGCCCTTAATGTTCTCTCTTTATACTGTGCGTTTAGTTGTTTAATTATTATGTGGCGAGGGCACTTTTTTGGGGGTCCAGTCTGTTTGGTGTTCATTAGGCTTCTTGTATCTTCATAGGCATTTCCTTCTTTAGGTTGCGAAAGTTTTCTTCTATGATCTTGTTAAATATATATTCTGTGCCTTTGAGTTGGTATTCTTCTCCTTCTTCTATCCCTATTATTCATATGTTGGTCTTTTCATGGTCTCCCAAATTTCTTGGACATTTTGAGTCATGACATAGTTGGCTTTAGTGTTTTCTTTGACTGATGAATCTACTTCTTCTACCGTATCTTCAACACCAGAGATCGTCTCTTCCATCTCTTGCATTCTGTTGGTTTTACTTGCCTCTGAAGTTCCTGTTTGTTTACTCAGATTTTCTATTTCCATCATTCCTTCTGCTAGTGTCTTCTTCATTTTGTCTATTTCCCTCTTCAGGTCTTGGACTGTTTCCCTCCTTTGTTTCATTGCTTTTTCATGATTTTCTTTCAGGGAGTTATTTTTTTTCTTCTGATTTATTTGTCCTTTCCTCTATGAGGCTACAGTTACCCTGATTTCTAAACCAAACAAAGATGCAACAAAGAAAGAGAACTACTGACTGATATCCCTCATGAACATTGATGCAAAAATGCTCAATAAAATACTGGAACACAGCCTCCAAGAACACATCAAAACAATTATCCACCATGATCAAGGCTTCATCCCAGGAATGCAATTGTGGTTCAACATACGAAATTCCATCAATGTAATACACAATATAAATAAACTCAAAGGAAAAAAATACCCACATGATCATCTCACTAGACACAGAAAAGGCATTTGAAAAAATCCAACACCCCTTCATGATAAAGGTCTTGGAGCAATCAGGAATACAGGGAACATACCTAAACATAATAAAGGCAATCTACAGCAAGCCAACAGCCAACACCAAATTAAATGGACAGAAACTCAAAATAATACCAATAAAATCTGGAAGAAGGCAAGGCTTTCCTCTCTCCGCATACTTATTCAGTATAGTACTTGAAGTTCTAGCCAGAGCAATAAGACAACATAAGGAGATTAAGGGTATACATTTTTGAAAGGAAGAAGTCATGATTTCCCTATTTGCAGATGACATGATAGTATACATGACTGACCCCCAAAAGTCAACCAAGGAACTGATACAGCTTATAAACACCTTCACCAACATAGCAGGATACAAGATCAACTAAAAAAATTAGTAGCCCTCCTATATACAATAGACAAACAGGCTGAGAAGGAAATCAGAGATACATCACCCTTTACAATAGCCACAAATGATATAAAATACCTTGGGATTACTCTGACTAAGCATGTGAAGGACCTATATGACAAGAACTTTAAGTCCCTGAAAATAGAAATTGAAGATGTCAGAAAATGGAAAGATCTCCCATGCTCATGGATAGGCAGGATTAACATAGTAAACATGGCGATCTTACCAAAAGCAATCTACAGATTCAACTCAATCCCCATCAAATTACCAACACAATTCTTCACAGTTCTGGAAAGAATAATACTCAACTTCATATGGAAAAACAAAAAACCCAGGATAGCCAGAAGTGTCCTGTACAATAGAACAACCTCTGGAGGCATCATGATCCCTGACCTCAATCTCTACTATAGAGCTACAGTAATAAAAACTGACATGTGGACCAATGGAATCGAACTGAAGACATTAATCCGCATATCTGTGAACATATAACTTTTTACAAAGACGCCAAAACTGAACAATGGAAAAAAGAAAGCATCTTCAACAAATGGTGCTGGCATAACTGGATGTCAACATGTAGAATATTGCAAATAGATCCAGATCTGTTGCCATACATAAAGAAACAAGTTAAAGACCTGTATGACAATTGCTTTAAGTCTTTGAAGAAAGGAACTGAAGAAGGTATCATAAAATGGAAAGATCTCCTATGCTCTTGAATAGGTAGCATCAACATTATAAAAATGGCAATCTTATCAAAAGCAATCTACAGGTGCAATCAAATCCCCATCAAAATTCCAAAGCAATACTTCACAGACCTCAAAAGAAGAATATCCTACTTCATATGGAAAATAAAACAGGATAGTCAAATCAATCCTGTACAGTAAAGGAACTTCTGAAGACATCACAATGCCTGACTTCAAGCTCTACTATAGAGATATAGTAAATAAGACAAAACAATAGCCTACAGAATTGGAAAAGATTTTTTACCAACCCCATATCTGACAGAAGGCTGATCTCCAAAATACATAAAGAACTCAAGAATCAAGACATCAAATTACAAGATAATCCCATTAGAAATGTGGTACAGATCTAATCAGAGAATTCTCAACAGAAAAATCTGAAATGGCTGAAAGACATTCAAGAAAGTGTTCAACATCCTCAGCCATCAGGGAAATGCAGATCCAAATGACTCTGAGATATCATCTCATGCCTGTCAGAATGGCTAAGATCAAAAACACTGATGACCTCTTATGCTGGAGAGGATGTAGAGCCAGGGGAACATTCCTCCACTGCAATACTGTACAGTCATTTTGGAAATCAGTATGACAGTATATCAGAAAACTGGGAATCAACTTACCACAAGACCCAGCAATACCACTCTTGGACATATACTCAAAAGATGCTCAACCACACCACAAGGACATTTGCTAAACTATGTTCATGGCAGCACTATTCATCATGGCCAGAACTTAGAAACAACTTAGATGCCCCTCAACTGAAGAATGGATAGAGAAATTTTGGTACATTTACAAAATGGAGTATTACAAAATGGTAAAAAAGAAACAAAGAAACAAAAATGATAAAAGACAATGCCATCATGAAATTTGTAGCCAATTAATAGAACTAGAAAAAATTATCTTGAGTCATGTGACCCAGACCCAGAGAGAGACAAACATGGTATGTACTCACTCTTAAGTGAATATTAGAGGCAAAGCAAAGGATAAACAGGTTACAAACCACAGCTCCAGAGAATCCTGGTAAAGAGGAGGACCCTAAAAGGAACACACATGGATCACCCCAGGAAGGGGAAAGGTTTAAGATGCCTTGGGTAAACTAGGAGCTGAGGAGTAGAGGGGAACAGATGAGAGGAACATGAGGGTTCGAGATGGCCAACTTCAGGGAAAGACAGTGAGGGAGGGTAATGTCATTTTGACCGAGTGAGCCATTATAGGGTTAGGGAGAAATGTGGTGTTAAGGAAATCTCCAGGAATCCATAAGGTGTCCCCAGCTAAGACTCATAGCAATGGTAGAGAGGGTGCTTAAACTAGCCTTCCTCTGTCCTCAGATCAGTGACAAACCTAATATTCATCATGGAACCTATATCCAGTGAGAGATGGAAGCAGAAGCAGAGACCCACAGCCAAGCACATGGCCAAGCTCCTGGAGTTCAGTTGAAGAGAGGGAGGAGAAATTATAGGAGCAAGGGGAGTCAAGATCATGATGGGAAAAACCACAGAGACAGCAGTTCCAAGCTAGTGGGAACCCATGGATACTGAACTCACAGCTGGGGAGTCTGCATAGGTCCACACTAGGCTCTCTGAATGAGGGTGAAAGGTGTGCAACTTGATGTGTTTGTAAGTTCCCTGGCAATGGGGCCAGGATCCATCCTGAGTACATGAACTGACTTTTTAAAAGCCCATTCACTATGGTGCCATGCCTTACTCAGCCTTGATGTAGGGGGCAAGGACTTGAGCCTGCTCCAAATGGTGAGACATCCTGTGTTGAATACCCAAGAGAAGCCTTACCCACTATGAGTAGTGGGAGGGAGTGGGATGAGGAGTGGTTGGGGGAGCAGGAAAAGGAGTGGGAGGGGGGAAAGTGAGCAGTATTTAAAAAGAAAACAACAATTTTATAATAATAGATAAACCTTTGAAAATAAACAAGAAAAACAAAAAGAAAATAAGATCCTCTTGCAGGTGCATGTAGTGGTATTTGCTCTGTCTATGACCTTGGGCTGTAGCGCCAGAAGGAGGTGGTGCTTCTTGCCATTTTATGTGACTTCTTAAAAGGGAAAGGAGAAGGGTGAAGATCTTTCCTGGTGTGGTTGAATTGCCAGATGGATTTGCGCCCAGTCAAATCAGAGGAAGACTTAGGCTGTCCACTCCGTTCTGTATTCATGAGTGTATTTCCACAATTTACCATAATACATTTCCCAAATAATCCTTAAGCAGACTCCAAAGGATTTATTTCATTACAAGGGCCTATACTACCTCCATGAATCTTATCCCTGGGGACTCCAGGGTGTCTTTTTAACTTATTTTCCTTCTATTAACTTCTTTTCTTTGTCATTTTTGGCACTATTCTTTTGAAATTTACAAATTTAGTGTTATATATTAAATGCATAGCATGAGGAATTTGATCATGGCTGATATCTGGCTGTACTCTACTTTGATCACATTTATCTGCTACATTTTATTTCTTGACCCATTGAATTGGACAAGTACTTTGTCAATGGGACAAGTCCCATTGAATTGGACCCATTATACAAAGGCTATCCCCCTGCCTGCTCATAACCTACAGTGAACGAAGTGTGACACTTGTGTTAGTTGAACTGGCATGGTTGGAGTAAAACTTTCACTAATTCCATGTTTTATCCTGAATTAGACATTGCATTCCACTGATGTGTGATTTAGGACTTAACTCAGTGAGGTGTGCATGCTTTGCTCTTTGGCAATTTGTGTCTGTGGATGAACCTTGAGTGTTCCTGGTTAAAGTCATCTTGATCATGAAGTCTGGTCTTATTAATGTGGTGCTGAATTTGAGGTGAGCTATCAATTACTCTTATTCAGGTTTTACCAATCTGAAGGATATTGCCTGATACTAGGATCTTTTTGAAATGTCGTATATGGTTTGAAAATTGGGGAAATACTTGTTTTATGAAATTTGCTTGAAAGTGTGCCTTCCCTCAGTTTTATGGACTACTGAAATACTTGTGGATCATTGCTGCTAGTTGTTGAGATTGGACAAGTTGATTTCCAGTTTGCTGGTTTTGTCTCCTGGGATTTAGATTTGCTATTTCATATTTATATTTATGTCTTTTGGTTTTGTTTATATTTATTCTTCTTTCATACAGCACATCCTGACTAATCCTTCCCTCCCTCCACTTCTCCCAGTTTCCTCTCACTTCCTCTCTCCATCAGATCCACTGCTCCTCTGTTTTCCTTGAGATAAGAGCATGTTTCAAGCGATAGCAGCTGAACATGGAATAACGAGATGCAATTAGATTATATATAAAATAAGGTGGGTTTTTTTTTTCATTTTTAATGTGTAAATACTTTAGAAGAAATGTTTAAGAATTTTTTCTTTGAGAATTACATTTTATTTTTATTATTAATTTTTTTTCCATTTTACATACCAACCACAGATTCCCCTGTCCTCCCTCCTCTTGTCCCCGAGCCTTCCTCCCAACTCCACCCCCATTCCCATCTCCTCCATGGGGAATCACCAGAGCCTGGTACATTCAGTTGAGGCAGGTCCAAGACCCTCCCCCTGCATTAAGTCTGCACAAGGTGTTCCACCATAGGTTCTGAGTTCCAAAAAGCCTGCTTATGCACCAGGCATGGATCCCGATCCCACTGCCTTGGGAAACCCTAGCCAATTCAAGCTAAACAACTGTCTTGCCTATCCAGAGGTCTTAGTCCAGTCTCATGGGGGCTTCTCGGCTATTGGTCCACAGTTCATGTGTTTCCACTAGTTTGGCTAGTTGACTCTCTACTTTTTCCCATCATGATCTCAATATCCTTTGCTCATAGAATCCCTCCTCTCTATCATCAATTGGACCCCTGGAGAATGGCCTGGCACTGGGCCATGGATCTCTGCATCTGCTTCCATCAGTTACTGGATGGAGGCTCTATGTTGACAGTTAGGGTATTTACTGTTCTGATTACTGGAGGAGGCAAGTTCAGGCACCCTCTCGACTGTTGCTAAAAGTCTAAGGTGGGGTCATCCTTGTGGATTCCTGAGAACTTCCCTAGCACCCTGTTTCTCCCTATTCCCATGATGTCTTCATTTATCATGGTATTTCTTTCCTTGCTCTCCCACTCTGTCCATGTTCCAGCTCAAACCTCCCCATTTCCTTATGTTCTCATCCTCCATTCCTTGCCCTACATTACCCCACCTCACCCTCAGTTTGCTCATGTAGATCTCATCTATTTCTCCTTCACATGGCTATCTAGGTGTTTCTCTTGAGGTCTTTATTGTTAGCTAGCTTCTCTGGAGCTGTGGGTTGTAGTCAGGTTATCCTTTTCTTTACATCTAGTATCCACTTGTGAGTGAATACATATCATGTTCATCCTTCTGAGTCAGAACATGGCTATGCTTTCTCTCCCTCTCTCCCTCTCTCTCTCTCTCTGGATTCCCACCTCAGATAGAGGTGCTTTCAAATGTCAGGGTCTAGTAATTACCTCTTCCCTTACAGCCACATTTACATACATGGTTAGGTCACATTCCTCCTAGGAATCACCGCAGCTACAGCAGTGCTGCACACCCAGATCTAAGTGTCAGACCCTGCTGGGCACCTCTTCCCCTACATCAGAAGGACCATAAAGTTACACTGCTAGTTTTCTAGCACTGGTACCCCCCCCTATAGTCAATTCCTTGTACACAGCCACACACAAACACACTCAGGCACACATGCTTGTACGATCCCATGCACATGCTCATGAACTCTCATCTAGCTGTCATGTCAACAAGGTTACCACCATTCAGCCAAAGCCCTGTTTACAAACAGCCATCTGTGTGCTGGCCTATGTGTCATCCCCTACAGCCAAGCACATACACAGAGAGCGGTAGAGAGACAGAGACAAAGAGACAGAGACAGACAGAGAGATACAGAGTCCAAGGTCAGGTTCTACTGTTCCCACTCCATAACAAACAAAGCTGTTCACTTATGTCAGGTCATGATAAATACCTCTTTTCCTATATTCACAGCACAATATTCTTACACAGCTAGTTTACCTGTATGTACACCCTCCCCTATAATCAATGACCAGGTACACAGTCACACACTCAGAAACACACTCATGCACACATGCTCTTACAAATGCCTTCATGAATTGAATGCACTCTGAGGTCCTAGAGGACAGCCACCATACAAGGAAATCCTCACATATACTTCTAGGTGTTAAGTCCTGTGAGTTAGAGGTATCACTCATACAAAAATCAACCCCACATACACCTCTAGGTGTTAGGTCCTGTGAGGTGTCCCACATAGAGCCAAAGCCCTATTTACACACAGGCAGCAAGGTGCTTCTGCTGCTAGTTGTCCATTACCTACCATCAATCTCTCTCTCTGTCTCTCTCTCTCTGTGTCTCTGTTTCTGTCTCTCTCTTCATCCATCCCCATCCCTCTGTCACATACACACACATATATATGTACATCTAAGCCTCTATACTGTTAGGTATACAATTGCTTAGACCCAAAGACTCCCAATACATGCATTTTGACTGGTCCTTAAGGATTTTTGTCTTCATTATAGTCAAAGCCCTCATCAACACCACACACACACACACACACACACACACACACACACACACACACAAACACACACACATAGTGAAGTTTTGTGACAGGTTCTGTTAGATATTCAACTGCCTTTGAGTCAAAGCATCTAAAAGAGGACTTGGTGTCAGTTTCTGTTAGGTCCATCCATCCCAACAGCCAATATTCTTCTTACACAGCTTGGTATCATGGCATCCTAGAGTTCCACTGCCATACAGTAATGTCCCATGCACAGGGCTAGGCATCACATCCTGCTAGGCACCCCAGACTCAGTCAAACACCCCAGGCGCAGCTCATATTCATATAGGCAAGTGTCAGGCTCAGGTATTTATCTATAGCCTTACAACTAAAGTTCCACATACACAAACAAGGTTAGGTTTTAGGATATTCTAGGTACCATCTTCCCCAAAGCAAAACACCAGGTTAACACAAACATACAAATGCAAACATGCACACATGCACATCTACAAAAAATCAAGCATGCAGGCCTGTAGGAACCCTTCCCAGGATGTGAGTCCGAGCAGTTTTTCCCCTAGCCCCATGAATGGAGTTATGGATTCAGGAGAAGGCTTGGCACCTACCTCTGAGTGTGTGGCATTGTTGTGGAAGTGGGTGATTTCTCACAAAATTACAAGTAGTCATGTATGTGTTTATGGCTTTGTCTGTAAGGGTGGGACTACAATGTTACCATTTTCACCTAGCCCTGTGTGGAGAGTTAGGGATTAAAATAGAAGACCATCAGGACCTCTCTCTCTCTCTCTCTCTGTCTCTCTCTGTCTCTCTCTGTCTCTCTCTCTGTCTGTCTCTCTCTCTCTCTCTCTCTCTCTCTCTCTCTCTCTCTCTCTCTCTGTGTGTGTGTGTGTGTGTAGGGTTGTGTGTTAGCTTGGCGAAGTAATAACTAGTAGGTCTTGACACCTACCATATAGCCAGAGACCTTTATTCACATATATGGCTCACTATCAGTTCCTCCTGGATAAACCCTCCCTTACAGCCTAGCCAAACTGACACAAATCTCAGAACCTGCTAGAATGTCACACTATATTGGAAAGACCCACCCAGGACTAGGGTATCATGTCCTCCTCATTGTCACCTCCCCTAACACAAAGCTTCAAATATATATTCATGGTGAGGTGTCACATCATGCTAGGTCCCCTAATCTCTACAGCCAAAGTTAAAGGACACAAAGAGATGGAGTTAGGTTATTCTGACTGCCCCTGCCTTATAATCAAAAATCCTGTCTCTCTTTCTCTGTCAGTCTCACTCATGCACAACACAACTATGTGTCTGTTACTTCTAGACATTTCCTCCCCATAGCAAAAGTCCCACATACACACACAGGGCTATGTTTTTATTCCTGCTAGGTACAATCTCCCTAGGATGACCTCAGAAGAACCTCTAAGAAAACATGGTATCTATCTGAGTAAGAGGAATTAACATACAGCCAAAGTGAGACACAAAAAGCTAGGTGTCAGACACTTTTGGTGTCAGTTCCCCTCTGTGTAACTCCTTGTTTTATACTCACTTCAGAAGTTTGGGAGCCAGAAACAATATCATCTGCAAATAATGAAAGTTTGACTTCTTCCTTTCCAAGTTGCTTCCCCTTGACCTCCTTTTGTTATCTTATTGCTCATTTAGTGCTATGAATTTTCCTCTGAGCACTGCTATCATAGTGTCCCATAAGTTTGGGTATGTTGTACATTCATTTTCATTGAATTCTAGGATATATTTCATTTCTTTCTTTATTTCTTCCTTGACCCATTAGTGATTCCTTTGGGCATTGTTCAGTTTCCATGAGATTGTAGGCTTTCTGTAACTTTTGTTGTTGTTGAAATCTAACTTAAACCCTGGTGGTTTGATAAAATACAAGAGGTTATTGAGTTGTTGTGTTTTTGTGTTTTTCTTTGTATGTGCTGAGATTTGTTTTGTGATACAGCATGTGTTCAGTTTTAGAGAAGGATCTATGGGGTGCTGAGAAGAAGGTATATATATTCTTTTCTGACATCTTCAATTTCTTTTTCCAGGGATTTAATGTTCTTGTCATACTGGTCCTTCACTTGCTTAGTTAGAGTTACCCCAAGGTATTTTGTATCATTTGTGGTGATTGTAAATGGTCATTTTATCTCTGATTTCCTTCTCAGACTTATTGACAATTGCATATAGGTGAGCCTCTGATTTTTTTGAGTTAATTTTGTATCCTGCTATGTTACTGAAGGTGTTTATAAGCTCTATCAGTTCCTTGGTTGAATTTTTGGGGTCACTCATGTATATTATCATGTCATCTGCAAATAGGGTAAGCTTGACTTCTTCCTTTCCAATTTGTATCCCCTTAATCTCCTTATGTTATCTTATTGCTCTGGCTAGAACTTCAAGTAGTATATTGAATAAGTATGGGGAGGGTGGACAGTCTTGCCTTGTTCCTGATTTTAGTAGAATTGCTTTGTGTTTCTCTCCATTTAATTTGATGTTGGCTGTTGGCTTGATGTAAATTGCCTTTATTATGTTTAGGTATGTTCCCTATTCCTGATCACTCCAAGACCTTTATCATGAATGGGTGTTGGATTTTGTCCAATGCCTTTTCTACATTTAGTGAGATGATCTTGTGTGTATTTTTTCTTTCAGTTTGTTTATATGGTGTATTACATTGACAGATTATCATATGTTGAACCACCCTTGCATCCCTGGGATGAAACCTTGATCATGGTGGATAATTGTTTTGATGTGTTCTTGGAGTCGTTTTGCCAGTATTTTGTTGAGTATTTTTGCATCAATGTTCAAGAGGGAGATTGGACTGTAGTTCTCTTTCTTTATAGCATCTTTGTTTGGCTTAGAAATCAGGATAATTGTAGCCTCATAGGAAGAGTTTGGTAAAGTTCCTTCTGCTTCTATTGTGTGGAAAAATTTAAAGAGTATTTGTATTAACTCTTCTTTGAAGATATGGTAGAATTCTGTGCTGAAACCATCTTGTCCTGGGCTTTTTTTAGTTGGGAGACTTTTAATGACTGATTCTATTTCTGTATGGGTTATTGGATTATTTAAGTAGTTTACCTGGTCTTTATTTAACTTAGGTATGTGGTACCTATCCAGAAAATTTTCCATTTCTTTTAGATTTTCCAGTTTTGTGGAGTAGAGGTTTTTAAAGTATGATCTGTTGATTCTCTGGACTTCCTCATTGTCTGTTGTTATGTCCCCCTTTTCATTTCTGATTTTGTTAATTTGCATGCATTCTCTCTGGAATAAGAGACTATGATAAATGAAGACCACATGAGAATAGGAAGAAGAAAATGCTAGAGAGGTCCCCAGAAATCCACAAAGATACCGCCACTGTAGATTACAGGCAATGGTCAATAGAAAGCCCTAACTGACCTACTCTGGTGATTAGATGGCCAAACACCCTAACTGTCATGCTAGAAATCTCATACAATGACTGAGGGAAGCAGATGCAAAGATCCACAGCCAGGCCCCAAGTGGAGCTCCAGGAGTCCTATGGGCCAGAAAGAGGAGGGATTGTATGAGTGAGAATTGTTGAGACCAAGATTGGAAAAAGCACACGGACAAATAGCCAAACTAATGGAACGACATGAACTATGACCCAACAGCTGAGGAGCCCACAACTGGATCAGGCCCTCTGGATAAGTGAGACAGTTGAATAGCTTGAACCATTTGGGAGTCACCCATGCAGTGGGACAGGGACCTCTCCTTAGTGCATGAGCTGTCTCTTTGGATCCTGGGACTTGTGCAGGGACACTTTGCTCAGCCTGGCAGAAGGGGACTGGACCTGCCTGGACTGAATCTACCAGGTTGAGCTGAATCCCCAGGGGAGTCTTTGCCCTGGAGGAGATGAGAATGGGGGGTGGCCCGGGAAGAAGGTAAAGGGAGGGGTCTTGGGAGGGACGGGAGAGGGGAGGACAGGGGAATCTGTGGCTGATATGTAAAATTAAATTAAATTATAAAATAAAACAATTAAAAAATTGGCTGACAGTACTCTGCAACATGGGAGTGCCCTAATGGCACAGCTCCCATTAAATCCTGCATCTTGTGAGCAAGAAACTTGATGGGCAGGGACTTGAGGACTGAATGTATGTGGGATAGCCTGGGGAAACCAAGAACTAAGTGGGTACATGGAGATCCACAGCTGGATTGGATTCTGTCCTGCTGTTTGCCTATGTGGTCCACCTCTGCCTCATTGTCCAGTGAGGCTCTAACACCTTCCTCTGGCTTTGAAGTGGCTTCTGGGGATTCCAACTCATAGTAGGTGCCCTGCCTGCAGAGCTGTCTCTCCATCAACCCCCACCATATAAACTTTTAGTTAATTTATTATAAAATAATTTAATTTAAAAAACCTGTCATGCTAAGTTGCCTAGATATGCTTTCGACTTAGCAGCCCTGCTTCAGCCTCTCTATGGGTCATTTAAACTTCTCATTGAAATATGGTGTGTTTATAGAAAAATGGTCTGGTTATATGTGCACACGTTGAGTTTCCTCTGCTGGACACATACTGTATAAAGCATATCCAAACTGAAAAAGAAGGTACTACCAACATCCAGAAGTCTCCCATGACTGTAGTTGGTTCCTGGGAAACACCACTAGACATGTACTATTCTAGTCAGAGGATTGGACAGGTATTCGGTCTGGCTGTTCTGGTTTGTTAAAAGGTTGCAAGGCATAAGAATGGGGCAAGCTCCGAGGAGAGCAGGCACAGCAGCTCTGGCCTATTAGGTGAGTGCTCTTCCAACTGACTACTTCCCAACCCTGTGCGCACATGCCTTCAATCAGCAATTTGGCTTGAAGCTCTTATAGCAAAAGCTACTCTCAGTGGGATCCACTGAACAATTCCAACTTTTCATTTTAAAAATAATCGAATAGCCTTTAGTCTTAAAGGGGGTTATATGTAAAAGAGACAAAAGAATTTTTTTGCCATTAGTATTTTTATGCAACTTGACCAGAGAAGTGTGCTCAGGAAGTGGTGACATGTTATGGACTGAGGTGTGCGTCCACTCCCCCAATTTCTAAGACTACATTTAGAGAGAGGCCTGGACACCATGGCTTAAGAAGTTGTTGGACCAGTGAGATGGCTCAATATGTAAAGGCAATTGCCACTCATCCTGATGCCCTGAGTGAGAGCTTTAGAGGCCATTCCCCAAAGTTATCCTCTGCTTTCACATTTGTGTTCAAACACACACACACACACAAACACACACACACACACACACACACACACACACACTCACACACACACATCTAAAAAAGTGACTATGAGACAGGAGGAGGAGACCTAAAGGGAGGGAGGGAGGCAAAGAGGATAATGGTGTATATATGAGATGAACGCAGAAAGTAAATCTGTTTGGGGTGGAGACAAGGAAGGTCTATTTGATGGGGTGGAAGTGTCATGAGAGTATAAATGAAAACATATCATGAAAAAGCTTAGTTCTATGCTAAATATACAAAACCCACAAAACAAAGACGAAGCTGAGGTGTGCATGGAACAGGCACATAGGGTCCAACATCATCAGTTCTAGAGGCAGGTTCAGGTAAATGAAGTGGTTAGATTGGATTTAATGGTCAGTGGGAAGTTGTGGCCACCTTTCCAGCAGGGGCCCCAGTCATCCACTCTTTTCTATACACAGAAGCATTTTCCATGAATGCTCATGGAGATGGATCTGCGGAGGAGTCATGCCAATAATCTGCTCAAGAAACACATTTCACATGGAGGTGCACACCCAGTGTCATTTACTCAGGAGGCTCATCAGGTGTAACACTTGAACTTGGGGCTTTAAGATCATCCTGGGCATCCTAGTAAAGACCAGCCTCAAAAAAAACCACATGATAAACTTAGTGTTCAATTACATTTTTTTCTTCCCATTTTATGTTTCTTCCCTAGTCTAGGGATGTAGTTCAGTTGGTCAGTTGTTTACCTAGCATGGACATGGTCCCGGGCACCATCCTCAGCTCTCATACAAATATGCCATGGTGCTACCTACCTGTAATTGAAAGACATGGGAGGTGAAGGCTGATGGATCAGAAGTTCTAGGTCAGCCTTGCTACACATTGTGTAAAAGGCCAGCCCGGAGTACACGGGACCCTGCCTCACTAGGACAAACTGGGTACTGTCTCTCACACAGGTATCCCTGCTTTGAATATTTTCTTTTGTGTGTTTTTGGAGTACATGTGGAAGCCAGTTAATTAGAGGCAGGCCCCTGGGGATGGACTCATGAGGGCAGGTGGATTTAGTAAAATATAGGTAAAAATTCAAGGTAGATAGGGGGGATGCTCAGAGTAGAAAGGTTCAAACATGGATGGGGAAGTGACACATTCGGAAAAGACTTAACTTGAATGAAGGGCATGTGAGAAAGCTGTAAGAAAACCTACATCTTGCGGCCAAAGTAAAAATACAGTCAGAAGGGATACTAGAACACAGGTGGCATGAAAGAATGGGGGGAACACTCGAGGATTAAGGCATAGGTAGGCCTGGTGTCAGGCTGGTAGGGGAGAGTGGGGTGGGAAGGGTAAACTGTGCAAGGGTGAGTTAACAAAAACTAAAGATGTCGGAAGAAGCCTTTTGACCATCCACTCTTGGTAAGCTAATTCAAAATGAAAGAAAAATAAAGGATGTTGGTAAGGATACTGTCCACATTCATTTCCATGCCAGTGCAGTAAGAGGCTTAGCTGGGAATCTACAGAACCTGTGATTTCAGTGCCCACAATGGAACTGAATGAATGAACTGATTACTTGATAAAGCATGCAAGCTGGGAGTCACCATGAGTAGAAGAAAATGTGATTGAATGAGTTTTCCTTGTTAGTGGTCTTTAGGGACATGCTGGGTGAATAATTACAGTGGAAGAAATGTCCATGTGTGACCTAGCTACAATTTTACAGCCAGGTGAATCATGTATGGAACAAGCTATATTCGCCAGAACAGCAGTAGATATGCTTCCCTGAGCCTGATGCCTCACACCTCTTTATCAGTGTTTGGAGATTCCAGGCATGTAGAAGGTAGCAAGTTTAGTGCTTTCCCTGTATGGCTGGAAGCCTGCCCCTCTGAGAGGAGTCTTGGAGGCACAGCCCCTTACACCACCTTTTGCTGGAAGATAGTAACCAAGTGTGAGCTTAGTACTCACCAGGCATGCTGCCTGCAGAGAACACCATGCCTCCTAGCAGGCAAAGCCCTGAGAAGCTTGTGGGAAAACTGACACACTCCTCCGAGTGGGGCATGGGGTGAGTTGCAGGTGCAGTAAGGCAGAACTTAGGTGTGCACCCGAAGGCTGGTCAAAGACAGAGCCTGGGTCGACAGGTATCCAAGCCAGAGAACAGGGATCCTTAGAGTAACTCCCTGAATGCCTCCCAGACTGGAGGCCAGGACTTTCTCTGAGGTCTTCTGTGTGTGCTCCAAAGGTCTAGGATTTTACAGTATAGCACTGCTGCCATTCATCCTTGCTAGGGAGCTTGGGGAGTATTGGAGCATTGGTCTATTCACCTCAGAATACAGTTTTCCTTCTTTTCTGAAAGGAACTTTGTATCACTGATATGGGAAGAGTCAGGGAGTTACAAAATAATTGCTTGAGTGTAATGTCTAGAAATTGATGAAAGTTTACACCTGGGTGGGTTGATGTTGATGCACCCACATATACTCATTGAGGGTCAAGATACCAGGTGTAGTGAAGCATGTTTGTCAGCAGCACATTGCTCAGGAGGTATAGGTAGGAGGGTCCAGAGTTCAACTAACAAAGTTCCAAGAACAATGACAGCCTGTTGTGCTCTGGAGGGAGCAACCTTCCAGGCACAGTGACTCCAAAAACCTTCCAGACTCTCTGTCCTCAGTTAATCAGACCTTGGGGGCTGCCACAGCCCCATTAACATGGTCCTGAATTTCTTCTGAAATCCTCTGATCCTGGTTCCAGTGCATCCACTGGCTGCTAATGACATTGACCATTACTGGACCATTCACAGATCTAGGTGCCTCAGAAAATAAACGTACAGAGTCACATAAAGACAAGGACAAACAAAGACACACAGAAACTTACTGGACAGTTAGGAAACCCTCAGATCAGGGTCTGGGGGCAGCAGAGGCTCCAGGATGAACCCCCAAATGTTGTGACCGTGTTGTAAGACCCCTCAGCAAGACCACCACCAAAGAGCTGATATCCGATGCAAGCACACATTGGTTTATTAATAGCAAAGCAAGCCCAGGCTTGGTCTGTGTCCAACACTCAACACAGCGGGTAGAGGAGGGTGGCCCTGAGCACCCAGATATAATTATAGGCTTTAACATTTCCGTATTTCTTTACTTCATCTTAGTACCTGTGGGATTTGCAATATCCCTTTCTCATTCCTTATGTGAGTAACTTTAATAATCTTTCCTTTTTCTTCGCAAGTGTGCCTAGAAACTTTTCAGTGTTATATAGACATACGTCTTTTTTCTTACCTCTTTTCCATGTTTGTTTTCAATTGATTGAATTTTAAAAATTGACTAGGGGCTTCTTATTCACTTTCTTTTCAGTACTTATATGAAATTTATGTCACAGATTACAAATCTCCTTAAGTCAGGTGTTAAGTATTTCATATTTATAATCCAAGCCCTTGGGAAACATGATTCCATGAGTTTGAAAACAGTGTGGGTTCTACATGTAGCTCTGGCTATCCTGGGCTATGCTGCAGAGTGAGATCTTATTGTAGAACATACACACAAAATCCAAATGAATTCACTTTCATATCAAGTCATTTAATGTTCTAGTTTTTCCTAATCATGGTTTAGCGTTAGTCCAGATTTTGTTATGTTTTATTTCCACCTCGATATTTTACTTTCACTGTGACTTTCTCTTTTAATCTGTTGACTATTTTATGCTGATTGTGAAAAATTGTTTTCAGCATACAGAAAATGAAACTCTGCTCTCTATCTTCTACCATACACAAGTTCTGCACTAAATGTGTCATAGACCTGATACCCTGAAAATGCCAAAGGACCCAGAGGAGAAAATACTCCCACTTCAAAGCACAGGTAAGGATTTTCTGAATAGAACTCGTGTCCAATAGTAAATGAGACCAAAAATCAACCAATAGGATCTCATGAAATTAAGATTTTTTATTTCACCATAAGAAAATATAACTTGAGTGGTATCATACAGAATATGAGAAAATCAATGGTGTAATAGAGTCATGACAGTTATTGTGTAATTAACTTCCTTCTGATCTGGTGAGGCCTGAACTATAGGAAGGAATTAGTACCTGATATTGTGAATCTGCTCAAAAAACACTGGCTTGACAGGTCATAGCCCTTTAGATGATGCTACTATTGTTACTTAATGTAATAGCAAATGCCTTGTAAATATTTTAGATTTACAAATATATCTCTTCAGCTCTCAGTCTTGGCCAGATGTTCTCTTTCTGTGTTATGCAGCAGCAAAAGCACTGCCTCATAACTTCAAAATGCTGAAATGACCATGAATGCTCATTCCTAAATGGGACCTGTAGATCAACCACTTCCCCTAGGCATAGGAAATATCCTGGAAGTGGGTCCTGAGTGTCCTGACTGAGCATGAGGGAAGTGCTCTGACATGCTGTCCTTTGGAAATGACACAGCCATTGCTCACTCACAAGAGCTGTGACTACCTGCAGCTTCTGGTGACCATGTTCAGGACTGACTGTGAACATACCACTCTGTTCTGAACCAGAAAGCTGGAAGAGGCAGTCGGCTGTTGGAAGACAATGCCTACTAAGCCTCCGCGTCAGTACAGAAAATAAAAAGTTAGCTAGAAGTTGGCATTAGTATTACTTATCAGTTCCCCTTTATTTATCTTTCTGCCTCCCAGGAAGACTGTGATTACTATTCCCTCAAATTAATGAGTTTATTGAGGGTAATACAGGAGTGTAGGTATGGGATTACTTATAGGAATATGAGTAACTCTAATGTGTGGCATCACAAAGGCTCACATTATAACAGGTGACTCATGAGGACAAGAACTCTGAATGTGTCTGCATGACTTGTTTGCAGGTGAATGGGACAGAAGTTCTCATTTCTTCAGTTCTCCTTAATTATCACCTATTTAATCTTGGAAGTGAAAGGGCCTTGTTAATCCCATAAGTTTCAGCTTTCCCAGTCATGGTTTAATTGCTGAGTATTATGAACCTCTTCTCTTTTTCCATAGAACTTTCTGAGACTTAAGGAAATAGTCCTACCCAGGGAAGAGCACACCAGTTGGATACTCAATATCAAATGGTCATTCCCGAAAACATATATGCTAGCTATACAGAATGAGTGGTTTACATTTAGGAAATATAACTATATGGATATATACATATCTTCACACACACACACACACACACACACACACACACACACACATATATGTAGCAACAATCAATGAAAATAGAGGTCATTAATTAGATATAGAGCAAGGAAGAATATAGAGAGTGTTTGAAGGATGAAAGAGAGGAGAAAATCATGTAATTGTAATAATCTCAAAAATAATAGAAAAGTATTTCATGTCATAAAAAGGAAAATTGTTACACCACACTTCACCATTTCCTTAAAATTTTAGTTGTTTCTACAAGTTCATATTCTCCCATAGAGCTCTGCAAAGGCACTAACAGCAAACCACGAGTCCTGAAGTCTCTGGTGAATCAATCATTTTATGTTTGAACTCTTCTGTAAGCACAGCCCAGTGCTCCAACATGCCCAGTGAATGGCCATAAAGCACTGTTTCTCTCATATATGTTTTATCAGGAAAACCCCATCCTTCCTTCATCATCTTCCAATCTGCAAGAGACCACTGCTGTGGTAACCAAGCATCCCCAATGCTTCCTGTGAGCCAGTCCATCAGGAAATAATTTCTCTCAGATTTCATTCGATTACATAGCCTGTATTTCAAGGAGGTATAAATAAGTACTTGACCTACTTTCCCACTTCCCTAGCACTCAGATTGATCTCATCTTTTCTCATAGCCTACAATCCCATGAGCCAAGCTTTGAGAGGATGTTTCATTGATCTTTTGAAAGTCTTTTGTAATTCAGTCAGTTGAGAGACAGAATACCCCCTGACCACCACAGTCTCTTTTTGTAGGCCATTTTAAGGCTCTCAAAATGCAAGTTCTAGCATGAATTTTCCTTTTTTCTGTTTAAAAGGTTAAACTACATGACATCTTCTATCACCTTTATTCCAAACAGAGAATTACATCCTAACTGTATACAAGTGTACTGAATTATGGCCTAAGGAATTTTAATGGATACAGCAGTTTCATATATGATCTTGATTTTTTATCTTCCATGAAACTTCTGACTTATGATTAACTCTATTTTCTGGCTTTGTATACATCCTTCCATTTCCATTTAGAAAACTACAGATTTTACCTCTTGAGAAAGATTTATATAGTGGGAAAATGTTTTTATGAAATTCATGGCAGAGAACTAATAAACACTTAATATATCAACTCATTATTATATCTAAATTACATTTGTTATATAAAAAACAAACTAAGATGATGTGTTTGCAAGTTATTAAAGTATCAAGTTTTTAGATGTATGTTTTCAGCTGGTTTTTATCACAATTGCATTTTTTTTAACTAACACACTTTTACACAAGATTTTTAGTGTCACAGTGTCAGAGATCTAATGAATGTCACTTTTCAGCAAGTGCTGGGCAAGATATGGATTACAAAGCTTTTGGGTGGGATAATATGGAGAATAAAACCCACAGAGAAAAGTTTATTTGTTATAATGTAACTAGCATTTATAAGGCCCTATAAAAACTCAGGGAGGCAAAAATGATTATAATATCCTGGATGAATAAGGAAGAGCAAGAAGGAGGAGAAATAGAAGAGCAAGAGTAGTAGTAGGAGATGGATGCATGGATGCAAGGACGGATGGATGGATGGATGGATGGATGGATGCATGGATAGAAGGATGGATGGACAGATGGATGGACAGACAGATGGATGGACAGATGGATGGATGGATGGATGGATGGATGGATGGATGGATGGATGGATGGAGATAGCGGATGGAAAGATGGATAGATAGATAGATAGAAAGAAAGAAAGAAAGAAAGAAAGAAAGAAAGAAAGAAAAACCTCTAACAGAATAGATTTCAACCATAATGATGTTTACAAAGGTGTTATCAACTACCAATATGTATGACTGAAAATACCTAAGGACTGGGCATCACTAGGTTACCCCCGTCACCAAGAACAAATACTTACAGGAAGATTGATGTCCCAGTCCTACACTCAAGGTAGAGGAAAGAGGAATGACTAGTGAGAGGGCTGGATCTCAGAAACCTTAGTGGTCATTGACATGCAGCAATACTTGGTGGCTTCTTCCCTGCTAGTGGTTGTTATTTAAAATGTGAGAATCTCTAGGTTTGGACAGGGAATCTACTTTCTCTGTTATTAGTGACACACACGCAAAGAAACCCAGTGTGGGTGAAGTGCAGGGCTCATACCAAAACCTCTTTATTCCCTCTGTCCTTCTTCCCACTCAGAGTGAAAGCAGAGGGCCCTCAACTGAGCAGCTGCAGGCTTGACCATTCCTGGCTCGATGCCAAACTAACCTTGAAAAACTTCAACTCTATGTCTGCTCTTGAATAACTCAGAGGAGCAGGAGAGGCCCATTGCTTCTCAGAAACTCTCCCCTCTTTAGCCCCACTACTGAAAGGATCAGCTGAAGCCTTCCTCCTTCAGGAAGCTCCCCATCCCTTGCCCAGAACTCACTCTGCTTTCCTCAGAACCATTTATTTCTTGATGTGTGACATGGAGACTGAGGAATATCCTCCTGCAGCCTCCCTCCAATCTCCTTGTGCTCTCCATCTTGTCTCCCAAGGATCCTGTTCAGTCTAGTCAGCATGTCTGTAGGTGAAACACGAGACACTGAACAAATGCCCCAAGGACAGTTGGTGTTGCCACAACACTGGTGACATCACATAGAATGTCAGGGCTCTCCAGGATACAGTAGAATGTACATGTGCTGATGTCACATGGTATGGCTATTCAAACTGTGCTATAAACCTCACCTGAAAGAGACTTGAAACCAAGGTTCCATTTTCAGAAACCTCTGGGAATGCAAAGTAGCCTTTAGGTAGATCCTCCTTCCAAAGCCAGAAATCTAGCCCTCTGCTTCATTAGGAACTTTATCTAAGTGAACTTGCATTCCATATATTTTCCATCTTCCTAAAACATTCTTTTTATATTCCCATACTTTAATCTTTTCTATCTTAGACCCCATATATACTTTATTTTATTCAAATCTCATAACTTATTTAAACTTTAAAGGTCCATATTTTTATACCTTAACTACTTCCTTAGACCTAATACAATAGGTATTCAATCTCCCATGACATACTTAAGCCTTTAAATTTTTATAAACTTATTACATTTTAAAATACCTTTTTTTCTATTTAATTCACTGAGTTATCCTCTCCTTGGAATTTGATACAGTTTTTCTTATGTTAACCAATAATAATTGGTAACCAATTCTCTTAAATGATGGCAAGTATTTGTAACACATTGAACTGAAATGACCAAAATTCATGTATTGTGTGTGTGTGTGTGTGTGTGTGTGTAAACAAAATCAAAATTTTTTAAAACATAATGTTTCTTTAACATTTTTTTCTAAGCATTACCAGTACAGAGAAGGTTTAACATGGGAGGCCCATAATGAACTTGACTTTGGAATGAAGAGAGGGGGATTTAGATTCAGAGTATGCAGGCAGTAAACTCCCAACAGCCCCTAGCTTCCCCACCTCTGCCTGCCTGTAGAGATTGTGCATTTTCATCCTCTATGAGAGCCACAGGCGACTCTCCTGCATGCTAATACCAGCCATGCCCGCCTTAGCTGTGGTCTGTAGTGAGTCTGTTCCACACTCCCATGAGGGAGGCATCGATCCACTCAGGGCCTCTCCTATCTGGTCTGCCCACTCTGGGAACTCCTCTCCCTGCTTGGATAATTGGGGAAGGTGCCTGATGCTTCAGTTATCATCATTGCATGGGGCAACTTACAATCCAATCATCCTCTCCTGCAACAGAACTTCATTGCTGAGAATAGGAAGGTCATTGGGGATGGGGCAGACACAAGCCATATGTACACAGTTCAAATACTGGTCTCCCACTTCTGAAACTCAGTTTATCATCAAGAGTCTCTTATTATGAGGCTTGTATTGTGTCATCTGCAGTACCTGGTGCTTGGAGAAGAGAGCTGTTTGAAATTTGCCCTCAAGCCTGTCCCTTCACCATCATTAAACACAACATGAAGTGAGATTGACCAGAAAGGAGAAAGCCATGAGGCTTTCCCTACCTCCTCTCATCATGGTAGTTGATGACTTCTGAGTCAGTCAATCACTGGATAGCAGTGAAACAGCAGTTGATCCTGTCCCATATTGGAAAGTGGAGTTGGACAGGTGCTGACTCTGCCTCAGCTATTGTCACCTGTTCTAACAAACACAAGTGGAGATTAGGAGTTGAAAATAATGGACATATCCCACTCTGAGCAAACCCTTTCCCAATCTCCCATTGTCCTTTGCCTTCATGCCTCTCTCCTTCCCTGAAAGTGTATCTCTCAAGGCTGGTCTCAGATTTCCAGCAATCCTTCTAACTCAGGGTCCTTATGTTGGGTTTCTTTTTTATTCTTCTTTTCCATGGATGCCTTTTTCCTGCCCTACATGATATTTGAAGTATAGTGGAAAGGAGGCATCTTTGAGATCTGAGGATTTAGTCAAGATATCACAGTGTTCCATTCCTCTATCTTTTTGAGGATGGAAAACTACACTTGAGAATTGTGGCATGCCAAAAGAAAGAAAACAAAACTGAATTAACATCTATTTCTACTGGTCCTGTACAAATCAATCTCAGTTATAAAAGAAAAACGGGGGAGGGGGGTTAAGTTCTTCCTGTGACTTCTAGATGAAGTGTAAGCATTTTGCTACCCTCAATGCCAAACAGGATATTGGGAGGCTGGCCTCAATTAAACAAGCTATCTAATAACAGAGCTTGAAATACTTTTCCTGTCTGCAACAGCAGAATCTGGAAAAATCTTACTGCGGATGGAAAGCTACATTTAATGATGGTGGGATGCCAAAAGAAAGGAAACAGAACTGAATTAACATCAAATCTGAGGTATAAAGGAAAAACTGGAGGGAAATTCTTCCTGTGATTTCTAGATGAAGTGTATGCACTGTGCTACCCTCAGTGCCATGCAGGATTTAGGGAGGGTGGCCTCAATTAAACCAGCTATCTAATCACAGAGCTTGAAATACTTTTCCTGTCTGCAGCAGCAGAATCTGGAAGAAGAGAAGTTACACAGTTGCCCAGCAGAGATGCCTCTTTGCTGTCTCATCTTAGATGCCTGTGGCCACAGTTGCAGTAGGAACAGCCCACCTGGAAGTCTTCTTGTCAGCATCATTGGATCCTGAGAATCCACAATTTCCTGCTCTTCACCATGTTGTGGATAGCCAGTAAGTGTTTTTAGACTTACTTGATGGTGGTGATTCATTATAATCTTAAAGTGCAGTGGAAGAGGAAATGAGAAACTGAAAATTTCCATGTTCTTGATGTCCAATGGTATCTGAGGGACTTAACATGTGACATAGATTGTAGATCTCCATCTAAGAAGACCCTGAAACATCTACACATTGTTAGTAACATCTTAGACAACATCAGTGCTCTAGAAGCATGGAAGTTCAATGCACAGAATGAAGCATGATCAAGCATGAACCACCCCACTGTTATAGAGCAACAAGGCCATCATAAAGAATGAGGGCACCATCAATGTTGTGCCACAATACACACATGTTCATTCACACACTATACACACATGTATGTGCCCACATTCATACATTTAAAAACATGTATGTGTCTAAACCTTTGCACGCGCGCACGCGTGCGCACACACACACACAAACACACACACACACACACACACACACACAGAAATATACTTTGGAAAAACAAGAAATTAAAAAGAAACAAACAATCTTTGTGGCAATCATATGCATGTGTATGGTATGCATGTTGTAACCAGAACTATGAGTATAGATTTGTGCATATTTTTACAAGGATCTATATGATATACCTAATATGTACAACCATATCTAACTGCATATACATGGGTATATAAATATAAACATAAATTGAAATCCCAACTCCCAGACACTTTCCAAGGAGGCAGAAGAGCTTTCTAAATGTCCAGCTTGTTTACAAACTATATGGCTGTGGCAGGCTTCTTGTTATCTACTTCTATCTTAAATTAACCCATTTTTATTAATCTATACTTTGCCACGTGGCTTGTGGCTTACCATTACCTTACATTTTCCTTGTCATGGTGGCAGCTGGCAGTATCTCTCTCACTTATCTTCCCTGTTCCCAGAATTCTCTTCTCTGCTTGTCCTGCCTATACTTCCTTTCTGGTTACTGGCCAGTCAGCATTTTATTTATGCAGAGTGATATCCACAGCACTTCCCATTTTCTTTTTTTTAAATGAAGGTTTTAACTATTACATAGTCAAATTACATATAACAAACTATTTTTTCGCAAGAATTACAGTTACAATATTAAGGAAGATATCCTATCTATCTTATGTTTGTGAGTCTAAGGTTTTATATCTAACTTATCTTTTATCATAATTGAGGAAATTATATATATCTAGTCTTCAACCACATCAAAGGCTTCAGAAGGATATAATATTACCTGAGAACTGGGAGAAGGATGCAAGTATTTTTCGGGAGTCTTCCAAGAGTAGACAGAGACAGCTGGCAGCCTGGACAGTCACCTAATGTTCCTTTGTAAAGTTGGGGCATTTGTCTTCATCCCACAGGGCTAGAGTCTCTTGACCACTTCTCTCAGTGTCCTGTAGAATGTCTGGCAGTTTCCTCTATGAAGCAGGAACCTGAAGGACCATTTTGTCAAGCAAAGTTTAGTGGTCACCTTTCTATGGGTCCTGCATGTCCAGTCGATCAAGAAGTCCAGGCAAGAACAGTTTCTTGCCCAAATGGCTATTTTTGCCAAGGTAAAGATAAACTCCATATGAAGTGTCTTTAATGCCCATCCTCCTCTCTGAAGTAAATTGGTGCTTTCAGGAGCAGACATGTCTCACTGCCCAGAAATTCTAAATTTTAAAAATATTTTAAATGCCATATTCTGTAGACCTTTGAAGTGTTTGAAGATTACCTGTCTATCTGAAATATCTCTGTGTATACCTAGAAGACTTAACTAACATGGCTATGAATATGATTATCATAGATGACCAGTTATTAATCTATTTTTAATTATCCATTACAATTTTAAATGAGGTATACAAACATAATACCTTACACAAGAGTAGAAATTTACACAGAGTATAACAAAATTAACTTTAAGTTTGCATTGATAGACTAAAATCTATACCAATGTTAAATATTTTAAACAAGTTGTTGCTCTTCTGAAGTAAGTTTCTTAATCTATCCTTTCATCCTATTATATCTATATCATATCCCCTTTTCTTCTTTAGAAAGAGATCGCATTTATATTCAACCTACTTTAAATAAAAATATTGGTTTTTTCTCTGTCCCACACCAGAGGGCTCTTCTGATTTGTGACACAAAAATCTCTTAACCTTTTCCTTTAGCAGTATGTCTGGGTTTAGAGAAGGAGTGAGCCAATTTCATCTCCAAAGCCAGCTTGATAATTTTGGGAAATTGGGCGTAGTTTTTCTTACTACTTCCTGCTGGAGGGGGGTGCTGTATCTTATGGGGACATAAAGAAAATTTTAGGATTATGGAGTAGTCCGTGAGGATAAACCTCTGAACCAGTTGCCTTGAAACCATTCTGGATGTTGGATCATCGGAGACCTTTCAGTTGGTCTTGGCTGATCAAACCTGATGTATCTTAATCTGGAACAAATCCACAGCCTCTGGCTTTCTGTGGAAACAATAGCAGAGACTCTTTTCCAAAGCAACATATCCTTATATCCAAATTTTGAAGTCAAGTTACATTTAAAAGTAACGTATTTATTTAACTCAACAGCTTTTACGATTAAATCTTTTTCTGTAGTTAAAAATCCCAAAGACTACACAAACCAGATTCTCTGTGTAATATCCATCTTTGTAAGACTGAAATGCCATTGTGGCTGCTGGCTCCGCCCACCTCAGATTTCCAAAGTGGCTGTGGTACAGTTTACCACCAGCTCTGGGTCTGGAGCCATGTCTACCATCAACTATCAGAAGCAGTTCTATCAAAGTAGTGCATAGCCCAGAAACCTTTTTTTTTTTTTTAATCTCCAAAAGGCTAAATCCACCATGCAGCAGAGTAAAGTGCCATTGTAGACTCCTCATTCCCGCCATACTGCAGTTCAAATGCACACGCCAGGAACCAGCCATAGTAGCTCAAACCAGCAGGCTGCCACTAACTTGAGACAGACAACTAGGAAGCTGTTTTTAGCTCCGTTTTATAATCCTCTTCCTCAGGTTTTAGGTGGAAACTCCTGCCAACACATTGAGCACCATTTGTAGTTGGAGTTTTCCTGCCTGGCCCACAGTCAGAACAAATCTCTCTCACCCGTCATTCCCATATATGCTCAAAACCAACCAAGTAAACACACAGAAACTTACATTGTTTACAAACTGTATGGCCATGGCAGGCTTCTTGTTACCTTCTTCTTCTATCTTAAATTAACCCATTTTTATTAATCTATACTTTGCCACGTGGCTTGTGGCTTACCATTACCTTACATTTTCCTTGTCATGGTGGCAGCTAGCAGTATCTCTCTCACTTAGCTTCCCTGTTCCCAGAATTCTCTTCTCTGCTTGTCCTGCCTATACTTCCTGCCTGGTTATTGGCCAGTCAGCATTTTATATATGCAGAGCAATATCCACAGCAGATTCCTCATCCCATCTCCATGCCCCGGGAGAGTCTTCTCAATTCTGTATTTCATCAGACAGTCTTTTTTAAAATAAATATATTTATTTATTTATTTTCATTTTGCATACCAACCCCAGTTCCTCCTCCCTCCCATTCTCCCACCTCTTCACCTCCATTCCACTCTATCCCCATCCACTCCTCAGAGTGGGTAAGGCCTCCCATGTTAGTAAACAAAATCTGACATACCAAGTTGAAGGAGAGCCTAGCCCCTCCCCATAGTATCAAGGCTGAGCAAGGTATCCCACCACAGGGAATGGGTTCTAAAATGTCAGTTCATGCACCTGGGATAAGTCGTGGTCCTGTTGCCAGGGACCGCACAAACATATCAAGCCACACAACTGTCACCCACATTCAGCAGGCCTAGTTCAGTCCCATGCAGGTTCCCAAGCTGTCAGTCCGGAGACGGTGAGCTCCAACTATCACCGGTCAGCTGTCTCTGTGGGTTTCCCCATCATGATCTTGATCCCTTCTTCTTCTTCTTCTTCTTCTTCTTCTTCTTCTTCTTCTTCTTCTTCTTCTTCTTCTTCTTCCTCTTCGTCTTCTTCTTTTGAATGCCAAATGCCATTTATTGAAGCAGGGAAGAGGTCTTAAATACAGGCTTACAGCATAATGGGAGAACCACAGAGGGCAGATTTTTTTCCCCTGAGGATTGAACCCTGCGCTTTGCACTTCCTAGGCAAGCACTCTACCATAGAGCTAAATCCCCACCCCTACTCCTGATGTTTTACAATCTTGCATCTAAGCTGTTGATGCCCAATATGCTGGATGCACAGACAAGGAGATTCCCTTAAGCAGTCAGGAGGCTGGCATCTGGCAGGGATTTAGCATAGGGAGAATATCCAGGTCAAGGTTGGCAAGCAAGGCAACAGTTACCCAAAATGGGGGCCAGTGACCTACATGTCCCCCCACCTTTACTAAAAAAATGAGCTTCTGACTTAGGTTGTGTGACATGTCAGCAGGTCACCTTTTCCATCATGGAGATACCTGTCCAGGCCACAGAGGTGTTCTGTCTTAGGTTGGTGAGCACCCCCAGGCATTCCCGTACCTAAATACTTATTATCATACAGCTCATCATGTGAGAGCTGCAGATTAGCCAAGGATCTCTAAGTGGTGCTGGGCTTGCATTCTGTGTGTTAGACAAAGGAAAGACCAACAGAAGTCTTAACCCACCCATAGCCAGTTGGCTAAAGGCAACTGAACAATTCCCTTCCTTAACGAGCCTTACTGCAAATTGGAGTCCTTGTAAGATGGTATCCCGAGAGCAAATGGAGCTTGAGTTTGTAAGTTTATAACTTTCAAAGCCAATTGAAATGTATATAACTATTGATTTAAATTTGTCATGTCCAATAAAATGAAAAATTAATTTACTGTGGTAGCTACTTTTGCTGCCAGGGTCTCCACTGTGCTAGCTTAGTAACCAGTTATGAAATGGCAATCCCAGAAACAGTAGGAGCAGTGGTCTTCACTGTTATAACAGCAACAGTGGCAGCAGCAATGTCAAATTCTCTTCTGGAGCGTGTGGGTATCCATTGACGTGGACACAACTCCAGGAACATGTACCACCAAGACCCATTAATCTTGATCCCAGCACATCTTAAGCTGGCAGCTCTACACAAGACAACTAAGAACCATAAAGGAAAAACAGGCAGCTCACAAGGAGCAGAACTAATGGACTCAAAATGGCTATATTCAGACTCACAAATTTTAAGGTATCTTCAAAGGGGGCTAAGTGAATTTCAGGAGACCAAAAAATGTTTCAGAGAGCCACTCCTAAGAAGTAGGTACTACTGCATCCTGAATAGGATTGTGAAAATGAAAATGCTTAGCATACTTGAAAAAGCAGTTACCTCTCTTTCTCTTCCTTCACTCTTGTTCCCAGGAAATGGTCTCTGCTCTCTTCTATGCCCCTTCTTTGCCCCTTCTCTCCTATCCCCTCAATAAACCTCCCACATGGGCCCTGTTGTATGGTGTGACTCCTTCCCTGCTGGTTTAAAAATACATTTGGTGCCGAGATTTAGATTCAGTCTGAGACATGCAGGGACCCTGCACCTGGCCCACTGATGACAGCCCTACTTTTTTCCCACCTAACGAATTGCTAGGTCTCTCCATCCAATGCTGACGATAATTTTTGTGAGCTCCTGGGAGTCAACTTGGATCCACCTTAAACTGCCTGACGGTTCCACAGAGCCTAGACAGAGAAGTGTCCAGCTAGCTATCCCAGGACTTGGCCAGAATCTCAGATTTCTCAGGTCCCCCAAAGATGTTTGATGTCCCCCAGACCAGCAGGAAGCAGTCTTGAGAACACGACACCCTCATCCTCGCCTCAACTGCTACTCCTTTCTAAGTCCTCACCTTTTTATAATAAACAGAAGGGAGGAGTATTGGCATTTAGGCATTTGTACTGGCCTGCTCTTAGGGTCCTGTCAGGATATATCCTCAGCTGCAGCCACTAAGAGCACCCCTTGTTCATCCGCAGTGTTTCCTTATAAAATTGGGCCTTGTACACCTCCTGTTTCCTTCTCTTCCTTCGATCTCATCTCCAGGTACCAGTCTCTGTTTTCTTCCCTGCCCCTTCTCTGCCCTCCTCTCAATAAACCTCCCATCAAAAGAAAAAGAAAGAAAGAAAGAAAAAGAAAAGGCAGTTACCATACATTGCCTTCTGGAGAATCCAAACACATGGCTGCAGTTCCTAGGCTTACATTAATCCTTGCCAAAGCTGGCCCTATTGGGATTTCAATCCCCATTGGCATAGGAAGGGGAGAGTTTTCACGAAGGACCAAGAGGTTTCTGGCGTGTTGGGCTTCAGCTGCAGCCACAGGGCAAACTCAGTACTCAGAAACCCAATGAGGAACTTCATTGTCCTTAATATTTCATTGAGGTTTGCTCAGTAATTGAGTAATATCAAATCTTATTATAAGCAACAGTCATCCTAGGGTCCTCCATGCTATATATATAGCCTTATGGTTCTGTGGTGTGCAGTCTGATTGTTCTTTGCTTTCTATCTAGAATCCACTTATGAGTGAGTATATACCATGTTTGTCATTCCAGGATTGGGTTACCTCACTCAGGATGATTTTTTCTAGTTCCACCCTTTTGCCTGCAAATTTCATGCTGTCATTGTTTTTCTCTGCTGAGTAGTACTCCACTGAGTATATGTACCATATCTTCTTAATCCATTCTTCAGTTGATGGGCATCTAGGTTGTTTCCAGATTCTGGCTATTACAAATAATGCCGCTATGAACATGATTGAGCATGTATCTTTGTGGTATGTTTGAGCATTCCTTGGGTATATCCTCAAGAGTGGTATTTGTTGGGTCTTGAGTTAGTTCGATTCCCAATTTTCTGAGAAACAGCCATACTGACTTCCACTGTGGTTGTACAAGTTTGCATTCCCACCAACTGTTGGAGTTGGATGCTCTGCATCCTCTCCAACATTGACTGACTTTTTTTTTTTTTGGATCCAGCTTATTTGGTGTTCTGTAAGCTTCTTGTAACTTCATAGGTATTTTTTTTCTTTAGGTTAGGAAAGTTTTCTTCTATGAATTTTTTGAATATGTTTTCTGTGCCTTTGAGTTGATATGCTTCTCCTTCTTCTATCCCTATTATTCTTAGGTTTGGTCTTTTCATGGTGTCCCAAATTTCTTGGATGTTTTGTGTTATGACTTTTTTCTTTAGTGTTTTCTTTGACTGATGCATCTATTTTCCGTATTGTGTCATCATTGTTCGAGATTCTCGGTTCCATTTCTTCCATTCGGTTGGTTATAATTGTTTCTGTAGTTCCTGGTCGTTTAGTCAGGATTTCTATTTCCAGAATTTCCTCAGTTTGTGTTTTCTTTATTGTCTCAATTTCATTTTTCAGATCTTGGATTGTTTCCTTCCTCTGTTTAATTACTTTTTCTTGGCTTTCTTTGATTTCTTCCAATTTTTTGTTTGTTTTTTCTTCCATTTCTTTAAGGCAATTACTTATTTACTATCTATGGGAGTTTTTTTACTTCCTATTTAATGGAGTTTTCATTTCCTCTTTAAAGGAGTTTTTAATGTCCTCTTTAATGTATTTTTTAATGTCCTCTCTAAGGTAATTTTTCAATTCCTGTTTAATGGAGAGCAAATGAGGTGAGGAACTGGCTTCTTCTCTGCCATGAATTATCTTCAGCAATGTACATGACATGGTGTCAGCTTCAGCATGCACTAGAGAGAATCTTATACATATGATGTGGTCTGTCTGGATTGCAGTGTGACATTAACAGTTTCCTCCTCAGATTTCCATCATATATGGAGTCAGCTTGCTAAAGCCCTTGATAGGAAGCTGACAGAAGAACTCTTGCTCACCCACATGTCCTCTCCCATGTTGCTTTGGCCCTCACTGGGGCCATGTGCTGATGCATGTCAGGGTTCTTATTAATTTGTGTTGTGATCTCTGAATCTCAGACCATTTCTGATACAATCTTTTCTCTGGGAATAGTGAGCCAATGGATGTGGATCAGATTGTGGCAGGATCACCTGAGGGTAGGGTGATATTTGCCTCACTAGTGAGTTCACAGCTGAAAAGAGGTGGCATCTTCTGAGGAGGCCATGAACCTGGAGTGTAGAATGTCATGCCTTCAAGGTGTCTCTGTCTTCTTACAGCCTTCTCAGTTTTCCTAAGAGGTGCTGTCAGGGAAAATCAGCAAAGAAAATATGATTCAGAAACAGTTTTGCTGTGCCACTGTAAAGAAATATCAGGGCCTATTCATCACTAGTAAACAAATGTTAAGGAAGAAAACACACCCCATGAACAACTTGGCCATTGGGGATGGGACTCAATGGGGTCTTACTTGCCTGGAACATAGTGTTTCTGCCACAGCAGCTCCATCTGCAGGAGACTCTCTTCCTGGGCTGTGGTCTGCTCCAGTTCCTGCTGGAGGTTTTCAAACCTAGGGGAGGAAGACAGCTGGGACACAAGCCTGCTGGGGACCTGCCATGTCAGCTTTTGAGCCCCCACCACATCTACTCAGCTAGACAATGGAGCATTAACTTTCAACTGAGTTCATTCCCTGCTTCCCCAAGGGAAAAGAGTCAGAGAGCACCTGGGCAGGATTTTTTTCTCAGCTTTTAAAACCTGCTACAAGTTGAACTGTTAAATACACACTGTGCTGGATTGGAGAAAAGAGCACATTTCTCCAACAGTCCAAAGACATCATTTTTGGAGAAATATCAATATGTTAAAGTCTGGGGCACAGTTCAGGAAAGATATATCTTGCCTTGATTAGATTGCAAGTGAATGTGAACTTCCTGGAAAACTCTATGCCTGCCCTCTAGAGGAGCCTACACAGTAATGCAGAGAAGGCTTTGGTTATTCCTACAGCTCAGAACCCTGCATGGGATTAACTTGTCAATTCCTACCCTGTTTATGACCAAGAGTAAATCTTTTCATGAGAAACTGATGAAGACTGCAGAGAGCCTGCAATCAGCAGGAGTGTTCTTTATGCAAATCTGCCAATGGGTAGACACTTAACTCTAAGTGTGATATTCCTGATGGAAAATTTTACAGGAGGACACATGTTCCTTCACAATTGATGATCCCCCCTTCTAGATTTCTGGATGCCATGGGAATATTTGTGGGGAGAGCTAATCTAAGAGATGAGATACTCAGGGCCTACTAGAGGTCTCAAGATGGAAGAAGGGGACACAGTCTCCATAAGACCAAGGAGAGAGCATATTGATTCCTGGAAACAAATTCCTGTTGATTGAGCCAGTAACGACACTCTGAGGGTTTCTTTCCCTGCAAGTGGCTGGGAGCTTGGCCAGTTGGAGAGAAACTCAAAGAAGATGGAGATCCAGGTACAGCGGAACCTCTTGGATCCCTCCTGCTTCTGGAAGCCTGGGTTCTTACCTCATCTAGGACCCAGTGAAATGATGCTGCAGCTTTACTGCCAAGTCCCTTTGCCTGGTGAGCAGCTCCTGCTGCTTCAGCAGGGACTGAAGATTTTCCTTAAATCTTTGATGTTCTTGTTCATTAGAAGATTGTGTTTTTAGGGGAGGTTGTCTGCACCATGTATATTCACAGGGATGTGCACATGCATGCTATCTCTCTCTCTCTCTCCTGTCTTTCTCTCTGAAGTGTACTAATATGTACATGGATGCACACATACAAGGACACTACATTCCATCCATGCTTAGTTTGCCAGATAATACTAATGTAAGAAGCGGTCACCAGGGATACGATGGAGAAGAAACTTATCTACATTAACCTATACTCTCTCTACCTATATTCCAGTACAGAGGCAGGAACACAGGATGCTCTGAGTGCAGGGATATGGAGAAGATAGTGTACTTTACTTGGTTTTGATAATTTTTCATTTTTTTTTAGTTTATATGTGCAGGGGTTCAGTCTGCCTGTGTATCTGTATAACACGTGTATGCCTGGTGACCTGGGAGAACTCAGTGGAGAGATAAGTCAATGTAGTGCTTGCCTTGAAAAGCTGTGCACAGACAGGTAAACACCAGTGTTCCTTGACCCATAATCCAAGCTCTCCTAGCAAGTTCCCCAGACTGTGCATTGAAGGCTTAGTTCCTCAGCCCAGTGCTTCCAAGGGCCTTCAAGGATGGCAGCTTCCTCCTAAAGAAGCTCTCTATAGCATAGGTTGCCTCAATTTAGGACCAAAGAATGAGTTCAGGAAACTAGACAATCTCTACATTCCAGAGTCTATATTAAACTTTCCTCCAATTAAGATGATTGTGTCAGCTGATTTCTTTGAGTAACAGAAGGTTGACTACTCATGGCCAAATGATTGCTTATATTGTTGCATGCTTAACAATAATCCGTGGACCACATGGATTGTTTTCACTCATCAATTATGGGAATCTGAAGAGTTTCTAGCTGGGAGTGTTGTGATGAGTCCTGCTGTAACCCTGTTGTACCATATTCTCTGTGGACTCCTACTTTTCATTGTGGAATCAATGCTCCACCTGAAGACTGCAGTTCCACTGTCTGAATAATTGTGCATGGCTTTTCACTGGGCTACACTTTTTACACTACTATCAATGTCTGAGTGTTTTCATTTCTCCCAACTCTCCATCAGGCTGATTTTAACTCTGTTTGAAGAAATTTGGATTAAGCATTTTCTGAGTGCTGCAGACACAACATGGAATGGGGGCTTTAGAGTGTGGTGAGCCAAAGGGGTGCCCTGAGACAGCCTCTTCTCACAATTCTGCATAGCTGTGGGATTTCTGCTGGGCTGAGATGCAGCCACAAGCACCTCTGCAGTTCAGAATTTCTCTGAGAATAAATCCAGGCCAAGCTCCAAGAACAAGGTTAGCTGAACCAAGGTTAGGCAAAGGGGAAATGAAAATGGCAGCAGGCAATGAGGAGAAGAACAAAACAGGATGCAGGGAAGTCATCAGTGGTCAGCCATCATTCACCCAGAAACGAGAAGGACACAAACCCCCAGGCAGCCTCTGCTGCCTCTCAGTAGCTTCTTTCTCACCAACATGTACACTTCACTTTGGTTTTCTCCAGAGGATTTCTTTGCAGGTAAATAATTCTGCCTCTACCAAAACCTGAAATCCTGGGCTGTGGTGGCTCATGCCTTTAATCCCAGCACTCGAGAGGTAGAGCTAGGTGGATCTCTGGTTTTCGACGCCAGCCTGTGCTACCAAGTGAGTTCCAGGGAGGTTGCAAAGCTACACAGAGAAACCCTGTTTTGAAAAGAACAAAAACAACAACAAAAAACCTGAAAAAATTCTAGCTTGCATCATTTTCCCAGTCTTTTACTGTTGTTAGATGAATGGACATGCAGAAGGAAGGGCAGTTCCATCTGTTCTTTGACTGAGGCAAAGTGCTACCAACGAGATTAGATACAATACTTTCTTTTTGAAATCCATCTACATCATCCTTAAAGATGTTCCAGTGTTCCGTGAGAGAGTGAACATACAAAGAGGCTCAAACACATATGCTCATAACCCACAAAGATACCCATAAAACAACATACACACACACACACACACACACACACACACACACACACACACACCCTTGTTAAATCCAGAAAGGCAAGGGAGAAGACTAGAATGTTGCAGCACCTTTTCTACTCCAGGGGGGAGATAGTAGCTCCTCCCTGCTGTCTACAAGCCTCTTAGACTCAGCCAAGCTCTTCTACCTTGGCCTGAAATTATTTCTCTTCCCAGGGAATTTCTTATCACCAGACTCACTGATTGTTCAGATAAGTAACAACCTCTGCACAACTGAGTTTGACCACACAAGACCAAGTGCCAGTGGAGGAGGGCAAGACATGAAGCCTCCAGATAGATCCAAGTTGACCCATCATAGTTTCTTCACTATATGTACCCAGATTCCTCCACAGAAGTCATTGACAGCACCAGAGAATGGAAGTCACCAATGGTCATTCCCCAACAACTTTTACCAGCTTAGAGTGCACATTATATGTAAACAGCCCCAGGTCAGTCATAGAAGGCAACTTGGGTCATTCACAGCACTTTTCCAAAATGCAGCACTCTATACAATTATGAGTTGGAATCTGTCCTAAGAGTGAGCATCAAAATGTCAGGTTCCATGCTGTGAAGCCACTCAGACAAACTAGATCTTTCCAGGGAAGTTACCTCTATGTTCTGATAGAAAAGAAGTCTAATTTCATTTTGAAAGTAGCTTCATTGTTTTTTATTAAAAGATGCATTAATTCCAAAAAGAGAAAGATTTTAAAAATTGAGAGAATCCAACAAGTCATTTCTCTTTCTGACCAAATGAACCATTTAGGAATGTGATGAAACAGAAAATGACAGGATGCTCTACTGTGAAGAGAGAGGAGATCAAATGATCTGTGGCTCTCCAGCTTAGCCAGAACAGAAATGTTCAGGTTCAATGAGACACATGGGCTGAAGGGAGTAATAGAAAAAGCAACAGAGGGCACTGGATGTCATCAACAGATGTGCCCTCAGGCAGGCATGCTCACACACATAGACACACCCCTCAAATCATCAGTGAACAGAAAGCTGTAAGGAGGACATCACACTGAATGAGGATGACATTAATAGTTGGATTAAGTCTCCTCACACTAGCTGTTATGAAGGAGTCCCACAATTCTGCATCATTTTGGACTAAAATTTCCTGGGGAAGCATGATGTGTTTCTGCAACCTATGCTGATGCAGTTGTCTCAAATCTGCTAACTTCCTGGCATAAGCTCTTGCCAAATCCCTGGTCATCCATTGAGCTTCTAAATGTAAAATCCAAGATGGGAGAACTGGCCAATGCCAGTCACAACAAACAGTATTGGCAAGCTGTTACTTAGGGTTCTGTCAGTGGGAACCAAGAGCTTGACCAGGTAAAGAGCACACCATGGCAGTCTGGGAACTAGAGTGCAAAATGCCACCTGACACCCAGAAAGATGCCTGTGATTTCTGCCTTGCATGCTGTTTCTGCCTCTGATGACCCCTGCCATGCCCTGAGACACAGACCCTTGACCTCACTCACTCCAATCTCTTTGGCTCCCATCATAGCAGGGCTCCTACCATACTGACATATAGGTGAGTGATATGTGATTTACCTGTCTCCCTCAATGGACTGCAGCTTCCAGCAGAGCAGTGGGGTTTGCTTTTGAGTCAAGTAGTATTCAAAGAGGCTAACTCCCTAGAAAGACTTGTGAATGATCACAGAAATGAACTATTGGATGGGGTGGGTCAGGTGGATAACTGAGTAGATGGTTACCTGGGTGTGTGTATATGTATGTGTATGGTCAGACATGTGTCCCATAGAACCAGCTCTGTAAGCTCCTTCTAGAGCCACAGAAAGCATGGTGAAAACCATGTTTTCTGTGTAGTAGTTCTTGAAGCTGACAGGAAAATGTTGGGAGGGGCTCTCAGACACTTCACACTTAGGATAACTCAGTCTAGGAGACAAAAGTCCAAGAGCTAGTAACCCAGCCCTCACATTGGTTCAAAGGTGGAGAAGGGAATAATTTGCTATCTGTGGTCTTTCTGTATGCTGTGAATATGTATTGATACCAGTGGTTAATAAATAATAGGTTGCTTTGGCCTATGGCAAGGCAGGGTGGAGCCAGGCAGGGAAGTCCAGGAGAGACAGAGAAGAGACTCAGCTTTGGTCAGGGGATTTTACTCTCCCTGTTATTAGTGACATACACCAAAAGAAATCCAGTGTGAGTGAAGTGCATGGATGGATCTGAAAACTCTTTATTCCCTCTGTCCTTCCTTCCCACTCAGAGTGAAAGCAGAAGGCAACCTTGGCCATCCCTGGTTCTCTGCCAAACTAACCATTAAAAATCCCCAACTCTAGGTCTGCACTTGAAGAACTCAGAGGACCAGGAGAGGCTGATTGCTTCTCAGAAACTATCCCCTCCTTAGACCCTCTCCTGAAAGGAACAGCTGAAGCCTTACTCCTTCAGTAAGCTCCCCATCCCTTGCCCAGAACTCACTGTGCTTTCCCCAGAACCATTTATTTCTTGATTTGTGACATGGAGACTGATGGCCATCCTCCTGCTGCTTCCCTCTGATCTCCTTGTGCTCTCCTTCCTGTCTCCCAAGAATCCTGTTCAGTCTAGTCAGCATGTCTGTAGGTGAAACACGAGACACTGAACAAATGCACCAAGGACCGTTGGTGTTGCCACAACACTGGTGACATCACCTAGAATGCCAGGGCTCTCCAGGATACAGTAGAATGTCCAAGTGCTGAAGTCACATGGTATGGCTATTAGATCCCTGCTGCATACCTCACCTAAAAGTGACTTGAAACCAAGGTTCCATTTTCAGAAACCTCTGGGGTTGCAATGGAAGCCTTTAAGTAGATCCTCCTTCCAAAGCCAGAAATCTAGCCCTCTGCCTAATTAGAAACTATCTAAGCAAAGTTGAATTTCTTTATATTTTCCTTCTTCCTAAAACATTCTTTTTATAATCCCATACTTTAATCCTTTTTATCTCAGACCCCATATAAACTTTATTTGTATTCAAATCTCATAACTTACTTAAACTTTAAAGTTCAATATTTTTATATCTTAAGCTAATTCCTTAGACCTAATACAATAGGGATTCAATCTCCCATGAAATACTTAAGCCTTAAATTTTTATAAACATATTAATTCTTAAAATACCTTTTCTTTGTATTTATTTCATTGAGTTATTCTCTACTTGGACTTTGATAGAGTTTTTTCTTATCTTAACCAATAATAATTTGTAACCAATTCTCTTAAATGATGGCAACTATTTGTAACCAATTGAACTCAAATGACCCAATTCCATGTAGTGTGTGTGTGTGTGTGTGTGTGTGTGTGTGTGTGTGTGTAAACAAAGTCTATTTTTTTAAATGTAATGTATTTTTTTTAACATTTTTGCTAAGCATTACCAAGACAGAGAAGGTTTAACCTGGGAAGCCAATGAAGAACTTGCCTTAGGAAAGTAGGGAGGGTGATTTAGATTCAGAGTATGTAGGCAGTAATCTCCAAACAGCCCCTAGCTCCCCCAACTCTGCTTGCCTAAAGAGACAATGCATTTCACCCTCTGTGAGAGCCACAGGAGCCTCTCCGGCAGGCTAATAACAACCCTGCCCACCATAGCCATGATTGTGTCCCAGAATCCCTTGAGGGAGGCATCTGCCAACTCAGGGACTCTCCTGTCTGGTCTGCCCACTCTGGGAACTCTTCTCCATGCTCAGGTATTTAGGGAAGGTGCCAGAATGCTTCAGTTATCATAACTGCCTGGGACAATTTTTTATCCAGTCATCCATCCACTCCTGTGACAGAACATAACTGCTGAGTAGGGGAAGGTCATTGGGGAAGGGGTAGACTCAGTCCCTATGTACACAGTTCAAATACTGGTCTATCATTTCTGAGACTGAGTTTATCATCAAGAATCTCTTATCATGAGGCTTGCATTGTGCCATCTGCAGGACCTGGTGCTTGGGGAACAGAACTGTTTGAAATTTTGCCTTCCAGCCTCTCCCTTCACCATCATTAAACACCTTGAAGTAGGATTGACTAGAAAGCAGAAGCCATGAGGCTTGCCTACCTCCTCTCATCATGGTAGTTGATGACTTCTGAGGCTATCACTCACTGGATAGCAGTGTAACAGCAGTTAACCCTGCCCCCTATTGAAAAGTGGAGTCCTGGGACAGGTGCTGACTCTGTGTCTGTTGTCACCTTTTCTAACAAATACAAGTGGAGATTAGGAGTAGAAAATAATGGACATATCCCACTCTGAGCAAACCCCTTCCCAATCTCCCACTATCCTTTGCCTTCATGCCTATCTCCTTCCCTGAAAGTTTATCTCTCAAGGCTCGTCTCAGATTTCCAGCAATCCTTCCATCTCAGGTTCATTATTGTTAGGTTTCTTTTTTATTCTTCTTTTCAATGGATGTTTTTTTCCTGCCCTAACATGGGAAGGAGGCATCTTAGAGATCTGAGGACTTAGACAAGGGATCACAGTGTTCCCATTCCTCTATCATTTGAGGATAGAAACCTACACTTTAGACTTGTGTCATGCCAAAAGAACGAAAGCAGAACTGAATTAACATCTTTTTCTACTGGTCCACAACCCATCAATTATTAGATATAAAACAAAAAAAATGGAGAAATCTTCCTGTGATTTCTAGATGTAGTGTAAGCACTGTGCTTGAAATACTTTTCTGTCTGTAGCAGCAGAATCTGGAAGAAGAGAAGTTACACATTTTCCCAGCAGAGATGCCTCTTTGCTGTCTCAGCCTGGATGCCTGTGGCCACAGTTGCAGTAGGAACAGCCCACCTGGAAGTCTTCCTGTCAGCATCATTGGATCCTGCGAACCCACAATTTCCTGCTCTTCACCACGTTCTGGATCGCTAGTAAGTGTTTTTAGACTTACTTGATGGTTTGATTTACTGTAATCTGAAAGTGCAGTGGAAGAGGAAGTAGAAACTGAGAACTTCCATGTGCTTGCTGTCCAATGGTATCTGAGGGACTCAACGTGTGACGTAGATTGTAGATCTCCATCTGAGAATGATGCTGAAACATCTGCACATTGTTAGTAACATCTTACACAACATCTGTGCTCTAGAAGCATGGAAGTTCCATGCACAGAAGGAAGCATGATCCAGCATTCCCCACTCTGATGGAGCAACTAGCCCATCATAGAGGATGAGGGCACCATCAGTGTTGTGCCTTAATACACACATGATCATCCACACACTACATACCCATATATGTTTCCACATTCATACATTTAAGGACATGTATTTGTCTACACAATTGCATACCCACACACATATACACATTGATATATAATTAAAAATTAAATTGAATGTACAATAAATTGTCATTATAAGAAATTTAAAAAAACTAACAAAATTTGTGGTATTGGTATGATTATATATATCATATGCATGTTGTATGAAGAGCTATGATTTTATAAGTATCTATATGCAATACATAGTGTGTACAACCACATCTAACTGCATATACATGCATATATAAATATAAAGATAAACTGAAATCCCAACTCCCAGACACCAGCCAAGGAGGCAGCAGAGCTTTCTGAGTGGACACCTTGATGCCTTAGCTCCTTCCTGCCTTCAACACTGAGTGCCTGTTTTGTTTCTTTGAAAGGTTTGATTTGTAATTCACAACAGAAACACTTCATTTGCCTTATTTGAAATATGTAAAATGTAACATTCAAAGAGCAGATATATGAGAAATAAACTTTGCTTTTAGTATCTAGAAATAAATACCAAAAGTTCCTTCAATGCTTTTGTCTGTACATGTATATCATTTCAGTAGATTAACATTAATCCTGTTTTTTTAATTTTTCTGTATTTTAATTTTTTTGTCTCCTGAATAATGCACTCTTCGATATATATAATTCATGGGGTATCATTCTCCATGATGTTAGTGGCCACTACCATCTATATCACAAACATCTTCCAGTTACCTAGAAGTCCATTTGTTAATTACTTCATGTACTAGTTAATGTTTCTGTGTAGACTTAGGAACCATTGTTTACACTAGGCTTTGGAGACACAGAGGTAACTAGGGTTAGTAGCATGTGAAGGAGACAGCTTGGGTGGGCTAACTGCATGTGTTGGGAAAATTCTAGTTAAATGGGTGAAGGTCACGACTGAAGTAATAAGAGGCAAAAATGCAGAACACAAGAGAAAGGTTTTTCAGATTCTGCATGCTGCTACTCAGTGTAGAACAACAAATCAGCTCTTACCCACTGCATGACACATGGCTGTCCTGGATTTCCAGTTAGCCAGGTGAATTGTTTGACCTTGGAATTGCTCTGCTGTGGTATCAACACAGATGATACAGGTCTAAAAGCATTTGTAACAAATACTGCTAAAAGTACAACCCTTACAAGGTATTCTGCATCTGAGCTGGTTTATACCAGAGATCCATGCCCAAAGGGTGGTCCAAAAGTAAAAAATTTTTATGAATCCATTGTTCTCTGTAGTTATGTTGGATACCTACTGTCTTAGTTAGGGTTTCTATTGCTGTGTGGGGACACCAAGACCACAGCAACAATTACTATGGAAAACATTGGATAAGGTGGCTTACAGTTTCAAAGTTTTAGTCCATTATGATCATGGCAGGACATGCAGGCATGTAGGCAGACATGGTGCTGGAGAAGGAGAAGAAAGTGGAGAAGGAGCTACCTCTTGATCCCACAGGCAACAAAAATGCTCTCAGACACTAGGTGTGGCGTCAGCATAAGCGATCTCCACAAACCCCACCCCACCCTCAAACACAGTGACATATATTTTCCAACAAGGCGACACTCTCTCCAAGAAAGCCACACGTCCTAATAGTGCCACTGCCTGTGATCTTTTGGGGGCTTCTTATATTCAAAACCTCCAAGATATCCTTAGAAAGCATAATAAAACAGTTTTATGGCGGTGCTAACAGAAGATGTTTTGTAGAGGAGAGCACTTTTTTTTAAAAAAAAATGGAATGTCTTTTCATTTGGTTCTACATATCTTAAGTTCCTTGATAGAGATTCCACAACAAAACAAATTTACAAGTGAAAATCATGAACACTTACCTAGTACAAACTTTTACAGTGCAAGTCTTCCTAAGGAAGAAAAGCCCCCTACAATTGTTTAGACCTGAGATTTTTTTCAAGATTGTTTGTAATTAATTGTCATTATATAGAATATCCTTTGCTTAAGAAGTAATCCTGAAATGTGCATATTTTCATATACTACTAAGTGAATATGCTAATTTACAATTTAAAAGTCAGGTCTTTTAAATGTACATTAATAGCAACATTTTAGAATTCACTTAATGATTGTCAAATTATTTAATCATAAAAGCATATAGTGCTGATGCCCAGCCACTGAGTGAGCAGGAGAGATGGAAGAAGATGATCACAGCATTATCATCTGCCCTCCATCTCCACCTCACTGTCATGTGCTGTGGGGAGCATCTTACACTGAATCCTGGACCCCTGAGCATCCAAGCTGGTACCAGGCTCATTTAGAGACATCCCTCTTGGACCTAACTTAATGAGCTTCAAGCTATCAGGGGAAGGATGGGAAGAGGTATCTTTCAATGAAACTGTTGATATATATGAGGGTATAAGATGAGCTGTTACCCCTGTAGGTGCCTGCATGATCTTAGAAAATGGCGCATTGTATGGTCTATGCCACCCCTAGGCACCCTTCCAAGCCTGAAAGCCAAGAACCAAGTCGATGACATCAATGTCTCACTAGTGACAAAGTCTCAGCAGGATGAGCAAGCAAACAGGAATAGTCCATCTCCAAGAGTCCCCATGCCTCTACCAAATGGCAGTCACCACAAGCTTCACAGACTCCTGCCAAAAATTATCCCACGAGACACCTAGGTGCCTCAGAACATTCCTCAGCTTAGAGGTGGTGTACCATCCCAGGCAGAGGTCAGAGTGACCCATAGAGCCATAGAGATGATGAAAAGGCATCAAGACTGCTGTGGTGATGATCTCAAGTGGTTTGACTGACCATGCAGGCAGCTAGTGACCAGTACAAGGCTACCAAAAAAGGGAGTCTTCCAAACACTCATCTGGTCACAAATCAGGCTTCTGTCCCCAAATTCTAGAATGTGTAGGGACAGAAGAGCGTGTGGCCCCAGAACAGATGGACCCTTCCTCTAGATTTCATTATGGTCCTGATCCTTAGGGTGGCTACAGCCCTCATGTCCACCAGAGTTCCTTCCTTACCACAGAATGATGCCTTTATGTAACCACCATATTTCCTGAAACACCTACCATTCACACCTTAAGGGTCTTCCCTGATACTCACGTGGCATGGCATTGAGCACTGGGTATGCACCATGGCTCAGGGCAAGCACAGTGCCTTTTAGAGCATTTAGTAGAACTGACAGTTTATTCCTGAGTTGATGGAAAGTGGAATGTTATGAAACATGTGTCAGAATTAAAGCAATAGCAGTCAAGTAGATGAATGGCAAATAGTGAGGGCTTTTGGATCACATCCTCTCTGTGAACCTTCATCAGTCTTCAGATATGAGGCTGCACATTCACTCCAAGGAGGGACTTGTGGTGCTTCTGACCTGCTTCAGAAAATTGTCAGGAAGTCATTCCTAGATTTTATGAGCATTTTCAGGGGAGATCTGAGTCCTTCCTCACATTCATTCATCCACTTAAGTAAGTTCCTGTGTCAAGCCCAGTGTTTTGAGATGGCATATTCTGAGGGCCATCAAGTTAGAAATAAAGCCAAAGGTCTGGGTATAATTAATATCTGTGTTCATATCGTGTTCTGTGCATGTCATTTTGCATCAACATTTCAGTAATTTTGTTTTAAAAGTATTTAGAGATTGAAATACATAAGGTAATTCATCCAACTGGAATGTTTTTTACTAAGTCTTTGAGACTTTGGTATTCTAAAATGCACAGTAACCATGAAGGATATTTAACTCATGAAGTGCCTTGGAAATTTTAACCCTTGTAAGAATGTTATATTTGCTTTAGTAAATGATTGCTGTAACTGGTTAAATGCTGAAACCTGAACTGTCCACAGGGGCCTCCAGAGCAATACTAATGGCCTTAGACCTGAGAAGAGCACGAAGAACATAGGACAGACTGTCAAAGCCACAATGCTAAGAAGAACATGGATTTCATTGACTCATTCTGGAAACTTCCTTAGTGCTTTTTCATAGTCACTGGTGGTTTCCAGTGAACTCACTTACCTGCATGGCAGAGTAACTTCATGTATGCCTTTTCCCATGAATTACCCTGGACCAGCAGTTTCTGCATCTAGACAGACAGCAAACGTCTGCCCACCAAGAATTCTTACTCTTAGGGTGAGCTCTAATTAAGAGTTTCATTCATTTGAAACAAAATTCTGCACACAATTTTCACAATACCCTTTAATATTAAAATATTCTCTAACTTTCAGAACCACAAGAAAACCCTCTAAGGCAGGAATCCACCAGTTGATCCTGAAAAGTCCCAGGGAAGGACAATGAGATGGGTATTTGAAAGAGCTGCCTCCTCCTTACTTGTTCATCGACTTCCTTATGAACTGAAGACAGAATGGCATGGTGGGTATTTTATGTTCACTCTCTCTCTATCGTATGCATGTATGTATGTGCTTCTCCATCTCTAAATACGTAAATAGGTAGATGTTATTATTTTAAATGCCAACTAGAAGATTTACATATACCCATGATATGAAAGAGTTAATTTTTAAAATAATGAAAAAGATTTGCATACAGCTCACAACTGTTTGTAACTCCAGTTCAAGAGGATTGGAACCCTCCTTCAGGATACATGAAGGCAAAATTCCAATGCACATGAAATAATAAGTAAACAATTAAATATTTGTAGGAGCTAGTGTGGTCAGGACCCCTACAAGCATCCCACAGAACTAACTAACCTAGGCTCATAGTGACTCAGAGACTGAACCACCAACCAGGGAGCATGCATTGGACTGACCTAGGCCCTCTGCACATATTTTACAGTTGTATAACTTGGTCTTCTTGTGAGACTGCTAACAGTGGGATCAGGGCTTGTCTCTAATGCCTGCTTTTGGGACCCATTCCTCCCACTGAATTGCTGTTTCCAGCCTTAATAGAAGAGGTCATGCCTAGTCTCACCACAACTTGATAGAACATGGCAGGGGGATATACACAGGAGGACCGCACATTTCTACAGAGAAAAAAGAGAAGGTGGAATGGATGAGGAGCAGGAAGAGTGGAGGTGGGGGAGGGGTTGAGAGGAGAGGATACAGGGGAAATTGTGGTTAGGATGTAAAAACAAAAATAAACAAATAGATAAAAGCATTCATCTCAAAAGTGGGAGAATATTGTTGGTTACCATATTTAAATTTGAGATACTAAAAGCATCTCCCTCAAGGGACATTGCCACTTATTCTAATTTTATAAAGAGTTTGCAGATGTACATAATAGTTAAATCATATTAGGCATAATTCTGAACTGGTCTAATACAAAATGTGTTTGCATTGTACTTGAAATAATTATATCATGTTTGGCATTATTATGACCTGGCTATTGCTTTTCATTTGGAAATTAATCATGACATAATAAGATATAATTGTGTGTCAAGTTGATAAGGGTGCAATGGTGAAGGCTATTATTCATCATAATGAATTTTTCCAAGTTTGAAACGTCCTTTTTTCATTTCTTTTGATTATCTTTGGTTTGAAGTCTATTTTGTTACATATTAGGATAGTTAATAACCAGCTTGCTTTTTGGGTCCATTTGATTGGAAAATCTTTTTCTAAATGTTTACTTGGAGGAAATCTCTAATTTGATGATGAAATGTGTTTCTTGTATGAAACACTAGGTTAGATCCTGCTTTGGTATCCATTCTCTTAGCCTGTTTTTTTTGGGGGGTTGGGTGGGGGGCGCAATAGAGTCCATTGATATTGAAAGACACTTGAGACCAGTGGTTGTTAATTCTTGTTATTGCTGGTGGTGATATTGTATGTGCATATGTGTAGTGTGTTTTCCTTCTTTGGATTCTGCTGCTGTGAGATTATCTGTTGCTCATGTTTTCATCAGTGTAGTTACCTTTCTTGGATTGGAGATTTCCTTCTAGTACCTTCTGTAGGGCTGGATATGTGGATAGATATTGTTTAAATTTGACTTTGATGATTGCTTTCTCTATCTATGCAGATTGAAGGTTTTGCTGGGCATATTAGTCTGGCCTGTCATCTGTGGTCTCTTAGAATCTACAAGACATCTCTTCATGCCCTTCTGAATCTTAGAGTCTCCATTGAGAAGTTGGGCGTAATTCTTATAGGTCTGTCTTTATAAGTTTCTCGGTCTTTGTCCTTTGCATCTTTTAGTAGTCTTTCTTTATTCTGTACATTTAGTGTTTTGATTACTATGTGACTTGTGGACTTTCTTTTCTGATCTAACCTATTTGGTATTCTGTAAGCTTCTTGTACATTTATAGGCAGCTCCTTCTTTAACTTACAGAAGCTTTCTTCAATGATTTTGTTAAATTATATTCTGAGTTTTTAATGATAAGTTTCTTCTCTTTCTTCTTTTCTGATTATTTTTTAGTTATGGTCTTTTCATGGTGTCCCATATGTCCTGGATGTTTTGTGATAGATGTTTAGAAGTACAATTTTCTTTCAGCAATGAAACTATTCTCTTATTGCATCTTCAAAACCTTGCATCTCTTGTATTTTGTTGGTGCTGCTTGTGTCTAGAGTTCATGTTTGCTCACCTAGACTGTCCATTTCCTCAATTCCACATTTTGTGTTTTCTTTGTGGCTTCAATTTCAGTTTTCATGTCATGGATAGTTTTCTTCAACTGCTTGTTTTTTTCTTGGATTTCTTGACATTCATTAAAGGATTTGTTGATTTCTTCTAATTCTTTGGTTAATGTTCCTCAATTTCTTTAAAGGAGCTTTTCATTTCCTTTTTAAGGACATCTATCATCTTCAATAAAGTTGTGTTAGGGTTGTTTTCTTTTGCTTTGGCTATGTTGTAATATTCAAGTCTTGCTGTCACAGCATAGATGGACTTTTATGGAACTATATTGTTCTGGCAGTAGTTCTGGCAGTAGGAAAAAATAGTTTATATAACAAAATAAAGTCTTTAAAAGAGATTAAAATAATATAAAAAGTATAAGCTATGTATTGAGGGAAAATACAGAGTGAGTTTGGATCCTATATAGTGTCTTGTTGACTTTAAATATTTTATTTTTTGAGGAGTGGACAATAGCTACTTATGTGGAAGGTCATCGGGAGACTGGCTCCCACATTTTACCCCAGGGTTCTCTTGAGGGGCGAAGGATAGAAATTTAAATAGAAGGATAGAGGGGAGAAACAGACAGAAACACAGGGTAGCCTCAGGAGGGCCTGGATCCTTATCCACTGGCCCCTTCTGTCTCTTCTAAAATGCTATTTATAGGAATGCCAAGGGTTGGAGCAAAAGACCTCCCCCTAGCTCAGCTAAGTGTAGATACTTTCCAATGACCCAGTAACCACACACATGGTCAAGCAATCCTGTAATGCAGCCCTGCTGGGCAAAGCAAACTCAGATTTCACTAGCTTTTATGGGCCTCCACAATCCCCCCTTCTTAATATAAAAAAGTGCTCCTCAGGCCACATAGATGGTCTGTGCCAGTCTTAGGTCATACTTCTTGACTAACTTTACATTCACACATTCAGGAAGTTATCAAGAGGTAAGTTGCCCATCTTTGCCTTCCAGCCTCTGTCAAGAGCAGGTACAGAGCTTAACTCAGCTCTGACCCAGGTCCTACTAAGAGCTTGCAAACAGCCAAAGTGATCTCCATAGCTGCCACGTCTCCCAGTAAAGGACTAGAGGATAATAAAGAGGGAATGTCCTTATTGGAATGTGTCTAAGGTGATTACAGTGGTCTTAGCTGCAGCAAGCCCTTTTCCTGGATCAAAACTCTCTCCTAACAGATGTCAATAAAGCTTTCAAGAGACTATTTTGATTCCCAGGAGAAAACAGTCATTTCAACGTATTAACTCAAGTAAAAAGAAAAAATGCTGGTTATAAAAACAGTTTTAGTTGTTTAAGTAACTCATATATACATGCATTCCTAACACAGCAGTAGAATTTCAGTGCAAACTAACACAATTGTGGGAGGTCTACCCATTTGTGGGAGGCCTATCCCTTCCTAAACAGAGATAGAAAAAGTGGAAACTCCCAGGAGAAAGGTCAAAAAGCTCCACCAGCTATGACACTTCCACTTAAGATTTCCGAGGGCCACTGACATCATAAAATTACATTTTAAGTTATCATAAAAAATATTCAAGGGCTAGAGAGATGGCTCAGAGGTTAAGAGCACTGGCTGTTCTTCCAGAGGTCATGAGTTCAATTCCCAGCAACCACATGTTGTTTCACAGCCATCTGTAATGAGCTCTGGTTCCCTCTTCTGGCCTGCATGCCTATATGCAGACAGAACACTGTTTACATAATAAATAAATAAATCTATAAAAAAGTATTCAAATATATCTGAAGGTAAAATTAAGGAAAACTTTAAGATGCTTCTAATGTGATTGATTATGTTTATCCCTTTAAAAATATTGTTATTTATTTTGTCTGAACTAGACAGATATTTATTAAATAATAAAAACAATACTAGTATAAACTTACATTTAACATTTACATTTTCAACATTTATAATTTTTTTTTCTGAGACAGGGTTTCTCTCTGTAGCTTTGCACCTTTCTTGGAACTAATTTTGTAGACCAGGCTAGCCTCGATCTCACAGGAATCTGCCTGGCTCTGCCTCCCAAGTGCTGGGATTAAAGTCGTGTGCCCCCACTGCCCCAACATTTATACTTTTTAAAGACTTCTATTCATCATTTAGACTTACATTCAACATTTACATTTTTTTACAAACCTATATTCTATTTTACAAACTTTAGCCCATATCTATAAGAGATTTCTTAGAAGAATTATTTACCAAACTTATATTCAAGAGGAAACTCTATTAGCAAACATATAGAAAGACTATCTCAATAGAACTACTAACACTACAGGAAGTACACAAATCATTTCTAGAGTTAGGAGTTTATAGTTAGCTTTGATATCATTCTGAAAGTTTTCTTGAGAGTTTAAAGTCTGAGCCTAATTTATTAGCAGTTCTCAACTTGACCAAGGGTAAAATTCTCTCTTCGTAATTTGTTAAACTGTTCCTTAAGATTTCCATGGGCTTTTTCTACTATGCTAAGTCCTTGAGAATTATAAGGAATGCCTATTTTATGTTCCATTTACCATCTTGCTTTTTCATAGCAGATAATTCCCACGTGATAGGCAACCTTTTCACTGTTTCACATTCCCTGGAGACAAGCTAACAAAGCTTGTGGAAAAAATAGTATTTTGACTTGAAAAAAAACACACTAAAAACAGAGTTTTGGGGCAGTGTAGTACTGGCATCTCTGTTACTGACTTCATTTCTCAAACTGCATTTCTCTATATCATCACTGCATTTCCCAAGCTACTTTTTGAACTTCATTTCCCAGGTTGCCTTTCTGGGTCTGGGAGAACACTCAGCTGCAGCCAATGGCAGCCTTTACTCTCCCAGTTTTGTTCACATGGTCAAATTCAAGTTTCTGCTCTTTTATCACAGGAGGTTTTTAAGTCAAGATTAAGTTTTTCATCTGTCACCATCCCTGGAATGGATGGCACCTGTCTGAGTGTGCTTAGACAGGTGCTTGTTGCCAGAAGTGAAAAACCCCTTGGAGCTTTCTCCCCCTCCTTACCAGATCAGTGAAAGTAAATGAAAGTACTTGAAATAAAGATTTTCCAATGAGATATTTTTAGGATAAATCCTCTGCTTGTCCCTGATTGTCCACTTCTCCAAGATCTAGTGTCCCTGATGCCTTAGCTGAGGCTGTTTCACTGCTACTGCCTTGAAGGAGAGACATATTAGCAAAGAGGATTTGTGATGTTCCAAGGTGTTTTTAGATGTTATTTGTAGGTGAATCTAATTTTGCCCTGACAGGAAGAAAAGAGATCTGAGAATTAAAGACCTGAATGCTTCTCATTTTTAGCAAAAGTTTACTAGGTTTTTCCCAAAACTTCTTTTCTCTATTCCTTGTTTCATGGCCAATAAGAAATTGATATTTCATACAGTGGTGACGTCAGCAGAGTGAAGAGTTTTATTTTGTCTGCAGCTACCTCAGGGAAAATTCTTTCCCTGTATCTCAAGGCTTAGATCTAACCTGTCAACAGGACAAAAGCTTCCACAGGAATATTTTTCTGCCTGTTTTCTTTCATAGTAATTTTTCCTAACTCCAATTCTCAAGAGTTTGTGCTCATAGTCCTATAGTTGGGAATCAAGGACATCAAGACCTCTGTCTTATTGCTTTTTATTCTGCTTTACCCTATGTTTCTTTTTACCCAATATTCCCAATTCTACTCTTATTCTAAATTTCTTCTTACACTATATTCCTATATTCTATCTTACATTTTTCTTTATATTTATAGATATAAATGAAGAGAGAGAGAAAAGAAAGAAACTTGGATAGAGAGAAATATATACTGCAGCCTTACTTTTTAACTTCAGCATTCTGCTGCCTATCTTTCCCTCTCCAGAATAAAATACATTTTAATTCCTTATCAGGCATGCCTCATTATACCCACAATGCCCCCTAACACTCCTTTTGCCAAGACCCTGGTCCCTGTTCAGGTGCCATCTGTGGGAGGTCAGCTGGGAGACTGGCTCCACAATTTAACCCCAGGTACTTGAGGTGTGAGGGATAAGAAATTTAGATAGGATAGAGGAGAGAGAAACAGAAACACAAGATTGCCTCAGGATGGCCTGGATGCTTGTACATTGACCCCTTCTGTCTCTTCTAAAGTGTTATTTATAGGAATGTCAAGGGTTGGAGCAAAAGAAGAAAAAGCCAAGTGTAGACTCTTTCCAATCACTTGGCAACCACACCCTCTAATGCAGCCGAGCTGGGTGAAGCAAGCTCAGATCTCACTAGGAAAAATTTATGGGCCTTCACATACTGAGAGATATTGGATTATGATAACTGCTAAATTAAACCAATTTGTCTATCTGTCTATCTATCTATCTATTTATCTATTTTTTTATAATTTAAATTTATTTTACATATCACCCATGGGTTCCCCTGTCATCCCCCTCCCGCCCACCATTCCCATTTCCCCCAGCACAAAGACTCCCCTGGGGATTCAGCTCAACCTGGTAGATTGAGTCCAGGCGGGTCCAGTCCCCTACTCCAGGGCTGAGGAAAGTGTTCCTGCATAAGTCCCAGGTTCCAAATAGCCAGCTCATACTTCAAGGACAGGTCCAGGTCCCACTGCCTGGGTGCCTCCCAAATAGTTCAAGCTAATCAACTGTCTCACTTATCCAAAGGGCCTGATCCAGTTTGGGGCTCCCCAGTTTTTGGTTCATAGTTCATGTGTTTCCATTAGTTTGGCTATTTGTCCCTGGGCTTTTTCCAATGTAGGTCTCAACAATTGTCTTAATATCAAAATGGAAGTCAAAAAATGTGTTGTATTTGTAAAGAGGATATGTTTTTGTTTCCACAGAAGACAAAAGGCTGTGGATTCATTGATGTTTGATAGAGATCATATTTTATCAAGGCAAACCTCTTGAAAATCTTGGTTACATACTAATGAGATAAACCTAAAAAAATACATGACAGCTGACACATATTTTACCTGCTCAAATATAAAAAAAATACCTTTGGCTGGCTTGTACACATTGCACTTTCCATACTTTTGTTGATGGAGATATATATGTTACCTTTTAAAGTTTGTGTGCTTTCAGAACAAGGAGACAAGACATCAATGAAAATGGGTGGCCCAGGTGATCCAGCCGCTCAGAATGCTTCAGCTGTGATTTCTTCAGAATTCTGCATCCAGAACAGCTTCAAGGCAGTTACCTGAAATGGTCCAGACTCACAGATTATTGTAGGTAGGACCTAATCATTTTCCTGATTTTCTCAGGATTCCCAAAAGATGACATCACACCCAGACAACAGGAAGCAACCAAAAATACTGTGTCAACATGCCCAACATATCGGTGGGATTTTTTTTGTCATTTGTTGGGTTATTGATGTTTGTGATCATAAATAACAGTACATATTGTAACTAGTCATGGTCAAGGAAAAAGTTAAACACAGGATATTAGATTCAGAAATCTTTTTCTTAAGTGGAAAAAGGTAGAATATAGTATAGAAGTGATAGGATAAAAGGGTGGATTGCTGAGTGGACTTTTGAATAAGACTAGTCTCAAATATTTGACATTGGTGTGGATTTTTGTATATTGATACAAATTTAAGGTTATTTTTGTTATACTATACATATGTTTCTGTTTTTGTTTAAGGTATTGTACCTATGCAACTCATTTAAAATTGTAATGTAAAGTTTTAGTCCTTGAAAGCTATTTAAGATAATAAAGAAATATAGGTCAATAGACATCTGTAACAATCAAACTTATAGTGATATTAGGTATGTTTCAAGGGACACAGAGATATATCTTAGATAGACAGGTGATCTTCAAACACTTCAAAGACCTACTGAATATGGCATTTAAAATGTTTTAATAACTTAAGGCTTTTCATGATAGTGAGACATATATGCTCCTGTCAGCATCAATTTACTGCAAAAAACAATGATGACATTGAAGAACCTCCATTGGAGTTTGTTTTCTTTGTGTCAAAAGCTATCCATTTGGATAAGAAACTGCTCTTGCCTCAACTGCTGACAATGGGCTGTCCAAATGCACAAGCTGTACACAAAAGAAAGTGTCTGTTGAACTTTGCCATGAACAGTAGGACAGTCCTTCAAAATTCTTGCTTCACAGGAAAGTCTGTCATGTGTTCTTGGCTTGTAGGCCAAAGATGGGTGATCCAACATTACAGAGGAACCTTGAGTGACTCTTCAGGCATCCAGCTGTTTCTGTCATTCTCTTAGTTTTAGAAGTTGCTTTCTCTGCACTTGCTATTTTCTCTAAATAGCTAAATGGCCAATAGCTAGGCAGGGGGTATAGCAGGCAGTGTAGGACAGAGAGAGTGCTGGGAAGAAAAAAAGGCAGGATCACCAGAGACAACAGGAAGGACATTACAGAGTAAAGATAGCCATGCCATGTAAAAGACTTAGATCAAAATACATGGGTTAATTTAAATTGTAAGAGCTATTGGGACAAATCTAAGCTATAGGAAGAACTTTTATAATTAATAATAAATCTCTGTGTCATTGTTTGTGAGTTGCATTGTAAAGAAAAATCCATCTACATTCTTCCATGTGGAAAAGCACACCAATTGATTACTCAATGATCATTTACCAACTAATCAGTCCTGAAAACATAATTTCAGGTAACATTATACAGATTGAGAAGCTTGTACTTGTGTGTGTGTGTGTGTGTGTGTGTGTGTGTGTGTGTGTGTAAACACATATATGTAACAAAAATAAATGGCCATATAGGATATGAATGATTTTGAGTAAATTCAGCAATAGGTACATGGGAAGTTTTGGAAGGGGAAATGGAAAATGAGCAAATGATGTAATTATAGTGTAATCTGAAAAAGTAAATTAAAATATTATTAATAACATTTCTTTGTTTATATTTGCAGCTGACAAGTTTAAATGGAAATTATATTGGAAAAATAAAGGCCAAAAATACATTGAACTTGTTTCTGTCTTAAACAGAATTCTATTGAGGTTAAGAGACACCATGACCATGGCAACACTTACAAAGGAAAAATTGTAATTAGGGCTAGCTTACAATTTCAGAGTTTTAGTCCATTTCCATCATGACAAATAGTATAGTAGTATGCAGGCAAACATGCAAAGATGGTGCTAGAAAAGTGTTGGGATCTCAGAGGAAGTGTGGCCTTATTAGAGAAGGCATGTCCTTGTTGCAAGAAGTGTATGACTGCAGTTAGACATTGGGAAGAGAAGTGGGGAAACTGGGCCTGGCTTGGGGTTCTGAAAACACAGAGCCTACCCCTAGTAACATACTTCTTGCAACAAGGTCATGCCTTCTCCACACCTGCTAATCTCCATCAAGCTGGGCCATTAACTCATAACCAAGCATTCAAAGGTATGAGCCTGTAGGGGATATGGTTATTCAAACCACCACAGTTCCTTAGTTGTATTTTCTTGGCCTGTATTTTCTATTTAAAACAAGATTAAAGGGATCTAAGTGTGTTAAATAGGAATAAATTTTCAGCAATTTTTAAAAAAGCAGCCTCACACCAAAAAGCAAAAAGAAATCAAGAATTAGTACTCATTGTTTGGGAATAACTCAATGTTAATGGACTCCATTCCACATCATACTGATAGAAGAAACATTCAATTAGAAAATAAGGTCACCCTCACCAACCATTACCCTAGGCACCAGCAACCACTGGAGCCACATGCACCTCTTTCACTGATTAAGAAGAAGAGATAAGGCCCCAAACTCCTGAATGGACAGCTCAATAATCTAACCCTAGTCCTCAGGGGCACATTCCATGCCCCTCCCACCCAGGCACAGAAGCTCCAGAGACCAGGGCAACAGCCACCTCCCCATGCCAGCCATCCCCCTGCAGTAGCAGTGACCACCAGAGCCACATGCCCCTATTGCACAATTGGGAAGAAGAGGTAAAACACCAATTTCCTGACTGGACAGCCCAGTACTCTATCCTCTAGGCCCTGGAGGCACATTTTGTGCCCCTAGCCCCACAGCTACAGCAGCCCCAGAGACAGGGCAGCAACCTTCTCCCTAGCGCCCTTGGCAAATCTCTCAGCCCTGCATGGCACGGGTGACTGGTAGAGCCACAGACCCACCTTCAGGGATGGAAAGAAGAGAACCCAGAGCCCTACCTGTAGGACTGAAGGAAGAAATGGGTAGACGGCACTGTAAGAACACATTAGACAACATAAAGAGCACAATGGAAAAACCAGAACCCTGAAACAGCAAGACCTGAATATCCCAATGCAGATGATCCAGAAGAAAATGACCATAAAAAATTTTTATGAAGATGATAGAGGCCCTTAAAGAGTAAATGAAAAAATACCTAAAATAAATGGAGGAAAGTACAAACAAAAAAATGGAGGAAATCAATAAATCCCTTAAAGAAAGCCAAGAAAACAGAGGGGGGTAAAAACAGGTGAAGGAAACAATTGAAGACTTGAAATAGAGGCAATAAAGAAAACACAAACTGACAGAATGATGGAAATGGAAAATCTATATAAACAGGAGCTACAGAGGCAAGCATAACAAACAGAATACAAGAGATGGAGGAGAGACTCTTAGGCATTGAGGATATGATAGAGGAAATATATTCACTTGTCAAAGAAAATGTTAAATCCAACAAGAGATTAATAGACAACATCCAGGAAAACTGAGACACTATGAAAAGACCAAAAAGGAGAAGAATTCCTGCTCAAAGACATGGAGAATATTTTCAACAAAATCATAATAGAAAACTTTCCCAACCGAAAGAAAGACATGCCTATGAAGGTACAAGAAGCTTGCAGCCCACCAAATAGACTAGACCAAAAAAAATTTCCTTGACACATAATAATCAAAACACTAAACATATGGAATAAAGAAAGAATATTAAGAGCACCAAAGTAAAAAAAGTGAAGTAACAGGTATATTCTCAATATAGTCTCTGAAGACAAGAAGGTCCTGAACAGATGTACTGTAGACACTAAGGGAACATGGATGCCAGCCAGGAATACTATAGCCAGCAAAGCTTTTAATCACCATAGATGGAAAAAACAAGACATTCCATGACAAAACCAGATTTCAACATTATATATCCACAAATCCAGCCCTACTGAAAGTACTAGAAGGAAAAGTCTAACCCAAGCAAGTTAGCTGCAACCACCAAAATGTAGGTAATCAATAACCTCACTCCAGCAGAACTCCAAAAATGGAAACAAATACACTACTAACTCCAACAACAAAACAAAAAACAACAAGAATTAGCAATCACTCATCATTAATTTCTCTTAATATGAATGGACTCATTTCACCTATAAAAAGTCACAGACTAAAATAATGGGTGAAGAAACAGGATCCATTTTTCTGTTGTATACAAGAAACACACCTAAATCTCAAAAACAGACATTATCTCAGAGTGAAGGTTTCAAAAAAATTTCCAATCAAATGGACCTGAGAATCAAGCTGGTGTAGTTATCCTAATTTCTAACAAAATAGACTTCAAACTAAAATTAATCAAAAGAGATGGAGAAGGACATTTCATATTTATCACAGGAAAAAATCCATCAAGATGATGTCTCAATTCTGAACATTTATGCCCCAAACACAAGGGCACCTACATGTGTAAAAGAAATATTACTAAATCTTAAATCACGCATCAAAGCCCACATACTAATAGTTGTAGACTTCAACAACTCACTCACAACATAATACAGGTCTGCCAAGCAGAAACTTAACAGCAAAATAAGGAAATGAACCAATATTATTATTGTCGAGAAAGAGGAGGGACTGTAAGAGCGTGAATTGTTGAGACCAAGATTGCAAAAAGCTCAGGGACAAATATCCAAATGAATGGATTATGAATTATGAACCAACGGCTGTGGAGCCCCTAGCTGGATCAGGCCCTCTGGATAAGTGAGACAATTGAATAGCTTGAATTGTTTGGGAGGCATCCAGGCTGTGGGACCAGGACCTGTCCTTAGTGCACGAGCTGCCTGTTTGGAACTTTGGGCTTACACAGGGACACTTTGCCCAGCCTGGAAGGAGGGTCTGAACCTGCCTGTACTGAATCCACCAGGTTTAAATGAATCCCCTGGGGAGTCTTGGTCCTGGAGGAGATGGGAAAGGAGGGGAGGGGCTGGGGGGAAGGTGGGGGTGGGGACAGGAGGCAGAGGACAGGGGAACCCATGGCTGATGTGTAAAATTAAAACACAAATATAATAATAATAAAAAAAGAAAAAATAATCATAGTAGATGGGGGTAGGCGAGAGTTCTACTCAGTTAAAAGTCATTGATAAAGTAATTATTTAACATATTTATTAATTAAGTGGCTAAATGAAAGAATATGTTACCTGATGCTTTATTAAAAAATACCAGTGTCACATGAATTCATGGAATTCTTGAGAATCATGTTCATAAAATATACCTTACAGAAATTTAAAAAAATAGACCTCAAACAGACAAACAAACAACCACACAGAAGAAGCACTAATCACATTAACTCCTACAGTTAAAGGAATTACACAACTATGGCTCCAGGTTTGCACAAGGAGCTCCCACTAAACAGGTTTCCATGGCATTCTGCTGTTTTTAACAAGGACCAAGACTGCCAGAGCACTTCTGGAGCCTGGATGGTCATGACGTCAGGGGAGGCTGTGAGCATGGAAGAAGAGAGAGAACACTGTCCATCTGGTGCACCTGCATGCTAGGTGGCTTGAAAGAATAGAGAAGTTAGATAGACTCTTCCATACAGAAACACAAAACTATGCAGATAAACACATACACAGAAAAATCAATATGTACAAATACCTCCTAAAGCTGGAAGAGTGGACACAGAATCTTTGCCCACATAGCCACCCTGAAGGAGCAGGCAGATTGAAATAAGGGCCCATAACTCACCCTCACTGGCCACCACAGGACTTCCATGTAGTCAGGAGAGGTCAGAGCCTGGAAACTTTGCTCCATTTCACCCACTGCTCCAGCTGAGCATTGTGACCACATTCAGGACTGAAGCCTTCCTTATCCCTTCATAGGACCACACTTGCTTGCAGTATTCTGAACTGCATTGCTCCTGGCACACAAGCCAAGACCCTGAAACAACTCCACCTGAAGTAAACAGACCATGCCCAAAATTGTCAAGGAAGCTTGGGCCACCTGGGATCCTACTAGAATTCATGCAAGGTTTAGGGCATCACCCTCAATTTAACCTTACACCTGCAGGATCCATTTCTCCAGATCCCAATATCTCAGCCATCACTAGGTGTGTGGGCCCGTTCCTTACCACAAAGGTCACCAAGAGCTTTGGAATCGTCTGAATGACTCCAAATTCATTTCTGCTGTGTTGATTCATATTGAATAACTCATGGAGAAGTGAGAATCAAGATTTACTATGGTGTCTAGAGTTCCGGCCTGGGCTTCCTCTTCATGACAGACTTTAAACTGTGATGAAATAAACTCTTTGCTCCCTTCCTTGATTTGGTCAGTGTTTTCTCACAGCAGATTAGTAAATTAATCTATGTATCTGGACATAGTTGTGTCCTTTGTTAGTTGTTGTTTGAAGCAGGGACTGTATATGGACTCCTGCCTGGGTAAGAATTTCCAATCCTACTGTGCAAGCATCTCCAGTTCCAAGGGCCAAGGCAACTGCCACTATAATGCATGTGTCTTGAAAAATATGATTTCCTCATAATATAAGAACTGTGGGAGGAAACTATTACTCCCTATTTGATGTCCTACAAAGCTATTGTTATAAAAACAGCATGGTATTGGGAGAAAAGACATTGTGATGAATGGCATGAATGTCATGGAATTGAAAATTCAGACATAAATCCACACACCTAAGAACTCCTAAAAGCAATGTACAAATGACACTCTCTCAACAAACAGTGCTGGCCAAACTTGTTTCCTTCATGTAGAAGACTCCAAATTGATTCACACTTATCACACTGTACAAAAGTCAATCTGAAATGGATCAAAGAGATCAATATAAAAACAGATACAAATAACCTGATAGATGAGAAAATATAACCTTGAGCACATTGGCACAGAAAAACAGAACACCATTAGAACATAATTTTTAAATAAATAAATAGATTGTACTTCATACAAGTGTAAAGCTTCTGCAAAGGACACAATCATTAAGACAAAGTGGCAGTCTGTAGAATGGAACAAGTTTTCTATCAACTACAGACCTGTTAAGGGGATAATATCTAAAACATATAATGAAAACTAAAAACTAGATATCAGATAAACAACTCATCCACTTGAAAAACTAATTAGAAGTCCAAACAGAGGCTTCCATAAGATACTCAAGTGGCTGAGAAATACTTAAAACAAATGGCCAACATCCTTTGCCATCAAGAACATGCCAATCCAAACAATACAGAGATTGCAACTGACATCATCACAATGGCTTAGGTCAATAAAACAAGTGACAGCTCCTGCTGGCAAGGATGTGGAGTAAGGGGAACACTCACCCATTGTTGGTAGGAGTGCAAATTTGTCCAGCCATTATGGACACCAGTGTAGTAGGTTCTCAGGAGATGGGAATCAAATTACCTCAAGATTCATCTATACCACACTTGGGAATAAGCCCAAAACCTGTCACACCCCACCAAAGAGATGCTTGCTAAACCGTCTTCATCCAGGTGAACTGTCTCTATTTCATCCTCTGTGGAAGTCTTTCTTTCTTTGCCTGACAGAGACACACATAGGTTACAGATCATCTAACATCACAGGTCCTTGAAAAAGTGGAGAAGAGAATCCCTGATGCCTGCTGGGTGGCTGCGTTGAGAGGTCAGGAGGCACCCTGTTGGAACACCAAGGGCTCTCATGATGGTGACTGCAGAGCCAAAGTAAGCAGAGATGAGACACAAAGGCAGGAGAAGTTCTACTAACTGCAGCATGTAGTAAGAGCCTGGGCAGTGATTAGAAGATAGTGTCTTCCTGGTGTGTAGAAATGAGATGGATTTTATGCAGGGGCATCTACATATTTTGAGATATGAGTCAGTTCTGGAAGATGTTCATTGTAGGAGGACAGGACATTTTTAAACATGGTCAGTTCAAGGTCATGTATCCTACAGTTTTTAGTGTTAAATGAGAGAGGACTGGGGGAGAGAAAGAAGCACTGATTGACTGTATCAGTCATGGCACCTAAAATCTAACTTGACACTGCCTGACTAGAGATACCTGCTTAAGACTGCACTAATGCTCGTTGGAGCAGACAAGGACATGCCATATGACGAACTGGACAGCTCTGCTGATGTCCACGTCATTATTTCCTCTCATTGTGTTGACTTGTGTTTCTATAAATCTGACGCCTCCTGTAAGAAGATCTTTGCCAACTGTTAGACCACACATGAGGAAAATTAGTAGTAGAGTGAATGGACACAAGAATGTGAGAGAAAAAAATTAAAAATCACTATGGATTTTGCCAAGCCATGATTGGACCAGTGAGAAAGGCTCAGCCTGAGTCACATTCTTTACCTTTTTCTCTGGCAAGTTAATGGTGTCACAGGAAGGGCCTTGAACTCGGGCTCCTCCCCTTTCTGCATTTCTTTTATTTTCTTCTCCTTCTGCAACTGGCGCTCTTTGTCCCAGGTATCAGAGGGGAAGGGGCACACCTCCACGTTTCTTGCCTCTGGCACCCCATAATGTGGCACAGTTTGAGCTCTTTTCTATCCTCCACCTCTAAGTGGATCTTTTAACCACATGTAATTTTTCTATTGCTCTGTTGTGTTCTTTTATAAAGTATTTTTAAATAAGTCTCAACACCCAATATTTGAGAAACTCCTTGTATTAGTGTTACCACCTTCCTCAGAAATGTAGTTAAATACCAGAACACTGCTAAAATTCCAGTGAGAGATGGTTTTCCAAAATTGTTAAAATTTTATATGTAATATTTTATTTATTTATTCATTTATTTTTGAGTCATGGTATTATTATGTAGTCATGGCTGGCAAGGAACATGTTATATAAACCACACTGGACTTAAACTCACAGAGACCCTCCTGTTTCTGTCTCCTGAGTTCTAGGATTAAAGTTAAGGCATGTGCCTCCAATCCTGGATGGAATTTATTTACCAAAATATCAATTAAAAATTAATTTAACAACTGTCTAGTCATTTGTTCCATATGAGAAGAAAAAATTTTTTTGATCAAACATTCCAGAAGGGAATAAGGGAGATGTTTTTGTTTCTTTAATTACTTCCTGCTGATGATGTTGGGATGCTGTTTTCAGTGGCTTAGAAAGCCAGAATGTTATTCAAAAGCAAGGAGGGGGTTTAGAAGCATCTGCTTCATTGACCAGCTGAAGAAACAGCATTTATATAGGCTGTATTGGTCCATATCAGCTTTCAGCAAGTCCATGTATCAGAGGTTGATGTCAGTAGCCGATGCCTCAGTGTGTCTTCTAGAGTCACACAAAAACAAGGAGAAACAAAGACACACAGAAACTTACTGACCAGTTAGGAAACCCTCAGATCAGGGTCTGGGGGTAGCAGAGGATCCAGGACAAACCCCCAAATGTTGTGCCCCAAATAAAATGTATTTCTCAAACTGGATGGTCAGATCTATGTACTTGCATTTATAAGGTACATGTAATTGGAGTTTGTATAGCTACTGCCAGGTTCTCTAGAAGCAAATGCAGAGCTTAAAATGAAACACAGGTCTATTTTCTAGTTTCCTGTCTCAAACCTTGCAGTTGTGTCTTTCATAGGGTATACAGATATTGAGTGGAAGTTTGCACGAACAAAGCTCTAGATAGATACTTTGATGAAGGTAGAACTTGCTGCCTCCTTTGAAAATATCCCAACCCAAATAATTTCTCCTTCTTAGCAACTGATTCCACAACACATTTGTTGGGATTTTGCCACAGTCCAGCTGCAAGACTATACATGCAAAGTTCAGGAGCTACACAAGGGTCTGGAGTATTATGTCTTAAGTCATCAGTGTGAGCTGGTGATTACGTGTGTGCATGTGCGGCATGGTCAAGCAATGTAGCATGTGTGGTGTAGTTCTGTAAGCTCATCTGCACCTTAAAGAAACAGACACAGACACTACCTCCTCTCTGTCTGTTCTGTTTTCTCTTCACCCCTCCCCCCCACCATCTTTCTCTCTCTCTCCTTCCCCAGGCCTGGTTCTCTTGTTTCCTCCTAAACCTCTTCCTCCTAATAAAGCTCTGATACTGATACTAGGGTTCATCAAGGCCATGACCTTTCCTCACAGTTACCAGTGCCAGTAACCAGTGCAGATTAACATTATTACAACCTTCAGGACCAAAGGTGAATCTGATGGAAGACAGAGGAGGCACAACTTGAGAAGCCTCCCAGTAATACTACAATAAAATCTGTTTCCTGGACACAAACTGTTTTCCTACTTTGTCTTCTGCATGAAATTTCTTATCTTAAAAAGCATAAAATCACTCACACACATGCTTTTGTTATTTCTCAGCCATGAGCTACTAAGTCATTTTACATGCCCAATGTTTACCAAATCACATGGGCAGGTTAATGATAAGGGTACAGTCCCTCTGATGCAAGGTCCCTGTCCATGCTGCGTCACAGGAATGCCAAGCTGATGACCTGATACAATGTCCACATTATTAGGTCCAGCTTCCTCTCTGGACTAAATAAGTCACTTCTGCAGAATAGAAGTCAACTCTAATCTAGCTGTCTGTGGAATTGACTCAACTAGGGTCCCTGTCCCATATAAGCAGCTGTGTGATTTTGAGAAACAGACTATCTGGTTGTCATTTTAATTTTCTCCTCTTTGCAATAAAGCAGCGCTATCTGCTGGCCTCCCAGAGGGCCATACAGTTACACTGATAGTTTTCTAGCACTGGTACCCATCCCCTGCTGTGGATATTGCTCTGTGTAAATAAAGTTCTGATTGGCCAGTGGCCAGGCAGGAAGTATAGGCGGGACAAGAGAGAAAAGAATTTGGGGAAGTAGAATGCTGGAGAGAGACACCACCAATGGCCGCCATGAAAAGCAACATGTAAAGACACTGGTAAGCCACAAGCCATGTGGCAAAGTATAGACTAACAGAAATGGGTTAATTTAGGATAGAAGAAGTAGATATCAAGAAGCCTGCCACAGCCATAGAGTTTCTAAACAATGTAAGTTTCTGTGTGCTTTCTTGGTTGGGTCTGAGCGACTGTGGGACTGGCGGGTAAGACAGATTTGTCATGACTCTGGGCCAGGCAGGAAAACTCTAACTACACTCCCCCATAGTCAATTCCTGGTGCACAGCCACACACTCACAAACACACTCAGGCACACATGCTTGTATGATCCCATACATGTGCTCATGAACTCTCATCTAGCTGTCATGTCAACAAGGTCTCCCCAATTCAGCCAAAGCCTATTTACAAACAGCCATCTGTGTGCTGGCCTAGGTGTCATCCCCTACAGCCAAACACACACACACAGAGAGCAATAGAGAGACAGAGACAAATTCAGAGACAGAGACAAAGAGACCAAGACATACAGAGAGACACAGAGTCCGAGGTCAAGTCCTACTGTTCCCACTCCATACATGACAGCTGTTTACTTATGGCTAGGTGTCAGGTCCTGATACATACCTCCTTTCCTATATTCACAGTGCAATATTCTTACACAGCTTTCACCTGTATGCATCCCCTCCCCTATAATCAAATACTAGGTACACAGTCACACACTCAGAAACATTCAAGCACACATGCTCTTACAAATGCCTTCACGAATTGAATGCACTCTCAGCTAGCTATGAGGTCCTAGAAGACAGCCACCATACAAGGAAATCCTCACATATACTTCTAGGTGTTAAGTCCTGTGAGTTAGAGGTATCACCCATACAAGAATCAACCCCTCTAGGTGTTAGGTCCTGTGAGGTGACCCACATAGAGCCAAAGCCCTATTTACATACAGCCAGCAAGGTGCTTCTGCTTCTGGTTGTCCATTACCTACAGCCAGTCCCTGTCTCTGTCTCTTTCTCTCTCTGTCTCTCTCTTTCTATCTCTCTCTCTGTCTCCTTCCTTCCCTCCCTCCCCCTCCCTCTGTCACATACACACACATGTATATATGTACATGTAAGCCCCTATACTGTTAGGTATACAATTGCCTAGTGCCAAAGACTCCCAATACATGCAATTTGAGTGGTCCTTCAGGCTTATAGACTCCATTATAGGCAAAGTCACCCCCTGATCAACACACAACACACACACACACACACACACACACACACACACACACACACACACACACACATGAAGTTATGTGGCAGGTTCCGTTAGATATACAACTGCTTTAGAGCCAAAGCATCTAAACAGGACTAGGTGTCAGCTTCTGTTAGGTCCATCCTTCCTAACAGCCAATATTCTTCTTACACAGCTAGGTATTATGGCCTCCTAGAGATCCACTGCCATACAGTAATGTCCCATGCACAGGGCTAGGCATCACATACTGCTTGGAACCCCAGACACAGGCAAACACCCCAGGCACAGCTCTCATATTCATATAGGCAAGTGTCAGGCTCAGGTATTTATCTCTAGCCTTACAACCAAAGTTCCATATACACAAATATGATTAGGTTTTAGGATTTGCTAGGTACCTTCTTCCTCACAGCAAAACACCAGGATAACACAAACATACAAATGCAAACATGCACACATGCACATGTACAAACAATCATGCATGCAGGCCCATAGGAAACCCTCCCACGCTGAGTCCCAGGAGTTTTTCCCCTAGCCCCATGAATGGAGCTATAGATTTAGGAGAAGGCTTGGCACCTACCTCTGAGTGTCTGGCATTGTTGTGGAGGGAGGGGATTCCTCACAGGAATGCAAGTAATCATGTATGTGTTTATAGCATTGGCTGTAAGGGTGGGACTACAATGTTAGCATTGACACCTAGCTAACATTGTATTCCCTCACCCTGTGTGGAGAGGTAGGGCTTAAAATAGAAGATCATCAGGACGTGACTCTCTCTCTCTCTCTCTCTCTCTCTCTCTCTCTCTCTCTGTGTGTGTGTGTGTGTGTGTGTAGGGTTGTGCATTAGCTTGGTGAAGTAATACCTAGTAGGTCTTGACACCTACCCTACAGCCAAAGACCTTTATTCACATATATGGCTCACTATCAGTTCCTGCTGGATAAACCCTCCCTTACAGCCTAGCCAAACTGACACAAATCTCAGAACCTGCTAGAATGTCACCCTATATTGAAAAGACCCACCTAGGACTAGGGTATCATGTCCTCCTCAGTGTCACCTCCCCTAACACAAAGCTTCAAATATATATTCATGGCAAGGTGTCACATCATGCTAGGTACCCTAATCTCTACAGCCAATGTTACAGGCAAACAAAGAGATGGAGTTAGGTTATTCTGACTGCCCCTGCTCTCTCTCTCTCTCTCTCTCTCTCTCTCTCTCTCTCTCTCTCTCTCTCTCTCTGTCTCTCTCATAAACAACACTACTATGTGTCTGTTACTTCTAGACATTCCCTCCCCATAGCAAAAGTCTCCCCCCCACACACAGGGCTAGGTTTTTGTTCCTGCTAGGTACATTCTTCCTAAGAGGATCTCAGAAGAACCTTTAAGAAAACATGATATCTAGATGAGAAAGAGAAATAAACATACAGCCAAAGCTAGACACAAAAAGCTAGGTGTCAGGTAATTTTGGTATCATTTCCCCTCTGTGTACCTTCTTGTTTTATACTCACTTCAGAAGTTTGGGAGCCAGAAACAAAATAATGAAACTTTGACTTCTTCCTTTCTAATTTGTATCCCTTGATCTCCTTTTTTTTTTTTTTGTCTTCTTGCTCTAGCTAGAACTTCAAGTACTATACCGAATAAGTATGGGGAGAGTGGACAGCCTTGTCTTGTTCCTGATTTTAGTGGAATCGTTTCAAGTTTCTGTCAATTTAATTTGATGTTGGCTCTTGGCTTGCTGTAAATTGCCTTTATTATGTTTAAGTATGTTCCTTGTATTTCTGATCTCTCTAGAACCTTTATCATGTAGGGTTGTTGGATTTTGTCAAAGGCCTTTTCAGCATCCAATGAAATGATCATGTGTGTGTGTGTGTGTGTGTGTGTGTTTTCTTTCAGTTTGTTTACTTGGTACATTACATGGACAGATTTTTGTTTGTTGAACCACCCTTGTATCCCTGGGATGAAGCCTAGTTGGTCATGGTGGATATTTTTTTATGTGTCCTTGAATTCAGTTTGCCAGTGTTTTATTGAGTATTTTTGCATCAATGTTCATGAGAGAGATTGGTCTATAATTCTCTTTTTTTGTTGCATTTTTGTGTGGTTTGTGTATCAGGGTAACTGTAGCTTCATAAATACTTTGGTGAAGTTCCTTCTGCTTCTGTTGGATGAAACAATTTGAAGAGTATTGGTGTAGTTAGAGTTTTCCTGCCTGGCCCAGTCAGGACAAATTTCTCTCACCCGCCAGTCCCACAGTCGCTCAGACCCAACTAAGAAAGCACACAGAAACTTATATTGTTCAGAAACTGTATGGCTGTGGCAGGCTTCTTGTTATCTACTTCTTCAATCTTGAATTAGCCCATTTCTGTTAGTCTATACGTTGCCACATGGCTCGTGGCTTCCCAGTGTCTTTACATGTTGCTTCTCATGGTGGCGGCTGGCGGTGTCTCCCTCCAGTCTTCTACTTCCCAGAATTCTCTACTCTCTTGTCCCGCCTATACTTCCTGCCTGGCCACTGGCCAATCAGAACTTTATTTACACAGAGCAATATCCACAGCATATTCGTATTAGGTCTCCTTTGAAAATCTTGTAGAATTCTGTGTTGAAACCAGCTGATCCTGGGCTTTTTGGGGACAAGACTTTTAATGACTGTTTCTATTTTTGTAGGGGTTATTGGTCTATTTAAATAATTTACTTGGTCTTGATTTAACTGTGGTATGTGGTACTTATTCAGAAATTGCCCATTTTTTCAGATTTTCCAATTTTGTGGAGTATATGTTTTTGAAGTATGACCTGATGATTCTCTGGATTTCCTCATTGTCTGTTGTTATGTCTCCCTTTTCATTTCTGATTTTGTTAATTTGGATGCTCTCTCTCTGCCTTTTGGTTTGTCTGGATAAGGGCTTGTCTGTCTTGTTGATTTTTTTCATAGAACCAACTCTTTGTTTCATTGAATCTTTGTATTGTTCTCTTTATTAATATTTCATTGATTTCATCCCTCAATTTGATTATTTCCTGTCATCTATTCCTCCTGGGTAAGTTTGCTTCTTTTTGTTCCAGAGCTTCCAGGTGTCCTGTTAAGTCACAAATGCGAGATTTCGCCCACTTCTTTCTGCGGCCATTTAGTGCTATGAATTTTCCTCTTAGCACTGCTATCATAGAGTCCCATAAGTTTGGGTATGTTGTACATTCATTTTCATTGAATTCTAGGAAATCTTTAATTTCTTTATTTTTTCCTTGAAACATTAGTTATTCCGTTGGGCATTATTCAGTTTCCATGAGATTGTAGGCTTTCTGTAACTTTTGTTGTTGTTGAAATCTAACTTTGAAACCTTGGTGGTTTGATAAAATACAAGAGGTTATTCCAGGTTGTTGTTTTTTGTGCTATTTTTTGTATGTGTTGAGATTTGCTTTGTGATCCAGCATGTGGTCAGTTTTAGAGAAGGATCTATGGGGTGCTGAGAAGAAGGTATATATATTCTTTTCTGACATCTTCAATTTCTTTTTTCAGGGACTTAAAGTTCTTGTCATATAGGTCCTTCACTTGCTTAGTTAGTTACCCCAAGGTATTTTATTTCATTTGTGGCTACTGTAAAAGGTTATTTATCTCTGATTTCCTTCTCAGCCTGTTTGTCAATTGAATATAGGAGTGCTACTGAGTTTTTGGAGTTGATCTTGTACCCTGCTATGTTGCTGAAGGTGTTTGTAAGCTGTATCAGTTCTTTGGTTGTATTTTTTGGGGTCACTCATGGATATTATCATGTCATCTGTAAATAGGGAGAGCTTGACTTCTTCCTTTCCAATTTGTATCCCCTTAATCTCCTTATATGGTCTTGTTGCTCTGGCTAGAACTTAAAGTACTATATTGAATAAGTATGGGGAGAGCAGACAGCCTTACCTTGTTCCTGATTCTAGTAGAATCGCTTTGAGTTTCTCTCCATTTAATTTGATGTCGGCAGTTGGCTTGCTGTAAATTGCCTTTGTTTAGGTATGTTCCCTGTATTCCTGATCACTCCAAGACCTTTATCATGAAGGGGTGTTGGATTATGTCAAATGCCTTTTCTGCATCTAGTGAGATGATCCTATGTTTTTTTCTTTCAGTTTGTTTATATGGTATATTACATTTACAGACTTTTGTATGTTAAATCACACTTGCATCCCTATGTTGAAGCCTACTTGATCAAGGTGGATAATTGTTTTGATGTGTTCTCGGAGTCTGTTTGCCAGTATTTTATTGAGTATTTTTGCATCAATGTTCATGAGGGAGATCGGTCTATAGTTCTCTTTCTTTCTTGCATCTTTGTGTGGCTTGGGTATCAGGGTAACTGTAGCCTCATAAAAAGTTTGGTAATGTTCCTTCTGCTTCTGTTGTGTGGAACAATTTAAAGAGTATTGGTATTAACTCTTCTTTGAAATATGGTAGAATTCTGCACTGAAACCATCTTGTCCTGGGCTTTCTTTGTTTGGGAGACTTTTAATGACTGATTCTATTTCTGTGGGCATTATTGGACTATTTAAATAGTTTACTTGGTCTTGATTTAACTTAGGTATGTGGTACCTATCCAGAAAATTATCCATTTCTTTTAGATTTTCCAGTTTTGTGGAGTAGAGGTTTTTGAAGTATGACCTGTTGATTCTCTGGATTTCCTCATTGTCTCTTGTTATATCCCCCTTATGATTTCTCATTTCGTTAATTTTGATGCTCACTCTCTGGAATAAGAGACCATGATATATGAAGACCACATGAGACTAGGAAGAAGCAAAATGCTAGAGTTCCCTAGAAATTCACAAAGATACCTCCACTGTAGACTACTAGCAATGGTCAATAGAAAGCCTTAACTGGCCTACTCTGGTGAATAGATGGCCAAACACCTTAACTGACATTCTAGAAATCTCATACAATGACTGAGGGAAGCAGATTCAAAGTTTGGCAACCAGGCCCCAAGTGGAGATCCAAGAGGCCAATTGGCAAGAAAGAGGATGGATTTTATGAGTGAGAGTGTTGAGACCAAGATTTGAAAAAGCACAAGGACAAATAGCCAAACTAATGAAAACACATGAACTATGAACCAATAGCTGAGGAGCCCCCAACTGGATCAGACCTTCTGGATAAGTGAGACAGTTGATTAGCTTGAACTGTTTGGGAGGCACCCAGGCAGTGGGACTGGGACCTGTCCTTAGTGTATGAGCTGGATGTTTGGATCCTGGGGCTTGTGCAGGGACACTTTGCTCAGCCTGCGAAGATGTGGAGGGGACTGGACCTGCCTGAACTGAATCTACCAGGTGGAGCTGAATCCCCAGGGGAGTCTTTGCCCTGGAGGAGATGAGAATGGGAGGGTGGGCCATGGAGAAGGCAGGGGGTAGGAGGAAAGACAGGGGAATCCATGGCTGATATGTAAAATCAAATTAAATTATAAAATAAAATAATTTAAAAAAGAATCTGCCCGGTACTCTGCAACATGGGAGTGCTCTAATGGCACACCATTCTTTAAAACCTGCATCTTGTGAGCAAGAAACTTGATGGGCAGGGACATGAGGACTGAATGCAGGTGAGATCGCCTGGGAAACCAAAAACTAATTGGATCCACAGAGATCCACAGCTGGACTGGATGCAATCCTGCTGTCTGCTCATGTGGTCCAGCCTTGCCTCATTGTCCTTTGAGGATCTAACAGCTTCCTCTAGCTTTGAAGTGGCTTCTGGGGATTCTAACTCACAGTAGGTGCCCTGCCTGCTGAGCCATCTCTCCATCAACCCCCACACTTTAAACTTTTAGTTAATTTATTTTTTAATAATTTAATAAAAACTGTCATGCTATGTTGCCTAGATAGGTTTTTGACTTAACAGCCCTGCTTCAGCCTCTCTATGCTGGTATTACAGGAGTATGCCTGTAGCTGGAGAGCTTCTCTCCAGCCCCTGCCAAGCCCTGTTAATCCAAGAACCCACTTATAAAATAAACATACAGACACTTATATTATTTAAACTGCTTGGCCATTAGCTCAGGCCTACCATTGTCTAGCTCTTACTCTTATATTTAGCCCATTTCTATTAATCTATACTTAGCCACGTGGTTTGTGGCTTGCCTGTACCTTATATCTTTCTTGTCATGGTAGTGGCTGTCAGTGTCTCTCCTCCCAGCCTCCCATTTCCTACAATTCTCTTCCTCCTTATCCCACCTACCCTATCTTTCCTGCCTGGCTACTGGCCAATCAGCACTTTATTCATTTTAACCAATCAGAGCAACACATTTGATACACAGAACATCCCACAGCATATGCCACAACTCTTGGGTTATTTAAACTTCTCATTGAAATATGGTGTGTTTATAGAAAAATGGTCTGCTTATATGTGCACACGTTGAGTTTCCTGTGCTGGACACATACTATATAAAGTGTATCCAGACTAAAATAGAAGGCACTACCAACATCCAGAAGTCCCCCTTACTGCAGTTGGGTCCTGGGAACCACCCCTAGAGATATACTATTCTAGTCAGAGGACGGGGCAGGTATTAGGTCTAGCTGCTGTGGTTTTTAAAAGAGGTTGCAAGGCAAAAGCAACACAAAAAAAGGCGGCTTGGGGTTAGCTCCGAGGAGAGCAGGCACAGCAGCTCTGGCCTATTAGATGAGTGCTCTACCAACCGACTACTTCCCAACCCTGTGCGCACAGGCCTTCAATCAGCAACTTGCCTTGAAGCTTTTATAGCAAAAGGTACTATCAGTGGGATCTACTCAGCTAGTCCAACTTTTCATTTAAAAAATTATTGATTAGCCCTTAGTCTGAACGGGGGTTATATGTAAAGACACAAAAGCATTTTTTGCCGTTAATATTTTTATGCAACTTGACCAGAGAACTGTGCTCAGGAACTGGTGACAATGCATTATGGACTGAGATGTTTGTCCTCTCCCCCAATTTCTAAGACTTCATTTGGAGGGAGGCCTAGAAACCATGGCTTAAAATGTTGTTGGGCCAGTGAAATGCCTCATTATGTAAAGGCACTTGACACTCAGACTGATGCCCTGAGTTAGAACGTCAGAGGCCACTCCCCAAAGTTATCCTCTGCTTCCACACTTGTGTTCACACACACACGTGCACACACACACACACACACACACACACACACATCACTGACACTGGCGGGACACACACATACACACTTGGGACACACACACACACTTTTGGGGGAGGGAGAAAGAGACACAATAATCATAAATACCTTTTAAAAGTTAAATTTATAGCCAGGCAGTGGTGGTGCAAGCCTTTAATTCCAGCACTAGGGAGGCATAGGCAGAGGCAGGTGAATGTCTGTGAGATTGAGACCAGGCTTGTCTACAAAGTGAGTTCCAGAACAGGCTCCATAATCTACACAGAGAAACCCTGTCTCGAAAAACCAACCAATGAATCAATTTATTTATTTGTTTATTTTATACCCCCATGGCAGTTTCCCATCCCTCCTCTCCTCCCAGTCCTTCTCCTCCACCCCCTGTTCCCACCCCCATTCCACTCCTCCTCCATTTCTGTTGAGGAAAGGGCATGTCTCCCATGAATATTAACAACACATCAAGTATCAAGTTGCAGTATGACTAATTACCTTCCATGTATAAAGGCTGGACAAGGCAACCCAGTATGATGAGTAGGATCCCAAATTCCTGTCAAAGAGGCTGAGACAGCCCCTGCTGCCATTGTTAGGAGTCCCACAAGAGGACCATGCTACACAACTTTAACATATGCAGAGTGTCTAAGTCAGTCCCATCCAGGCTCCCCAGTTGTTGATTTAGTCTCTCTGAGTTACCTTGAGCCCAGGTTAGTAAATTCTGTAAGGCTTCTTGTGGTGTCCTTGACCCCTCTGGATCCAACAATCCTTTCTCCTCCTCTTCTGAAGGATTCACTGAACTCCTCCTAGTATTTGGCTGTGAGTTTGCATCAGTTTCTATTAGTTGAGAGATGATGCCTCTCTGTTAACTTGTTTAAAGATCATTTGCAGATTGCCCTGTGCTCTGTGGCCACCAGATTTATGGTCAAGTCCACAGTGGTCTTCAACCCTTCATCTGGGTCTTCTTCTAGCTATTTTCAAAGTTCCCAAAATAGAAGAAAACTTTGCTGCTCTGAACATTTGAAAGGAAGTATTTGGTTACCTGTGTTCCTCCATTCCTTGAATTATTCCAGAATTCATATGTCTGGGTGGTGAAATTATGTGCCATAATCACTCATATTAAGTCCATTTATGTATGGTGTGAAAGTTAAGGATGAGAATGTCATCCTGAACATTTAGGTCCTGGTATTTTTTCCATGGCAAATGATGAACCAAGGCAATTCCCAGTCTTCATCTGCACTGCAGAGACTCAATATTTTCATGGCAAACACATGGTCCTTTGGAATGCTAAAGAAGACATGAGCATTATTAAAGCCATGAGCACCTTGGGTCCAAGAAGAGCAAGTTCAGCAAGAAGCTCACCACTGCCAACTATGGGATAGCTGTGATAGGTCTGACTGACATACACCTTAAATCCCAGACCCTCCCATCTGCAGCTCAAAGGGCACCATCCATCTGTGGCACCCATCCTGCTACTATTAATATCTTATAGTCCTTGTGTCCTGCTACTCTTCTTTGGGTTTGTAATTTCCTCATTGCCCTGAAGTTGAGCTGGATTGCACAGTTAGTTTTGTGGTTATGAGTAAAAAATAAATAGGGGAAAGAAAGACATCATATTATAATTAGTCAATACCTTCTATCCAAAGATTTTTATTTTGCCAATTAATGGGGAGCCTGGGGAGGAGCTGGTAGTTCAATCTTGGCGTAGCAAACTGAAAAGCCAGGCAAACACCAGAGCTGCCAATTTCCTTCCAATGCTCCTTTGATGCTAAAGCATCTGTATGCTGATTCCTAAATGCCTTCCTAAACATCTCCTGACAGCTTCCCTTGTAAACACATGCACCTCCTCCAGACCTTTGCGGCTGCTTTGAAAGTCTGTTAGTGCTGCTAGGCAAGTGACCCTCTGCATGTTACCTTCTTTATAGAGACACAAAGAGGCCTAACTTAACATTAGTGCAGCCATGACAGGCTGCAAACAAACAACATTAGAACTAGGCCTCACCATTACAATAACCAGGAAAAGCCACAAATGTACATGGAAGGAGATCAATCAGAATTGAGGCAAACAAGTACTAAGTGCTCAACAACATTAAAAATAGCTTATTTAATTGTATATAGATTGCCAATTTCCTTGCAGCCAGTACCAACCACTGTTTGAGAAAACATCTGTTACCTCACTCCTGCCTAATCAGGAATTCAACCCCCATCTGAATCCAGAATTCCCCTAACTCCTGTGCTTTACTGCTTACTAACCCTGCCTCAACTGAGCTCCATCCCAGAACCAAGCACAGTGTTGGAATGGATGGAGAGCCCAAGCTGGCTCTTGCATTCAAGTTTCTTTGCTGTTGCATATGAACTCAGACACTGGGTGGTCTCTGAGGGGTTCAGGACATGGGCATAACAACAAGTATGTTGTGAAAGGAGAACTTGGCATCTGTGTGAACATTTCTGAAATTGTACCTGGATTAAATGTGATATGAAGAGACTGTGCTGGGAGTTAAGATCAAGACTGTCTATGATTGTTTTTCATCTTAGCATCAGACTGCTTAGTTGTAAAGAAGGAGTGTTATTAGGTCTCTTTACCATTATATTGTGAATTGACTCAGGAGTCAAGAAGATAACCTCTAGCCTTAGCCTGTCATGACTAGTTGAAACCGGTAACTAAAATTTTTATGATCTCCCTTTTTTTTCTCATACTTTCAAGAGACAGTAAATGATATATTATCTGTCATGTAAAGGATTAAGTGACCACAGTAAGGTAGACAGTGGAAGGATGTGATAAAGTGTGCCATATAGGAGTTGCTCTTGCTCTCTCTCTCTCTCTCTCTCTCTCTCTCACACACACACACACACACACACACACACATACACACACACACATCTAAAAAAGTGACAATGAGACAGGAGGAGGGGACCTAAAGGGAGGGAGGGAGGCAAAGAGGATAATGGTGAATATATGAGATGAATGCAGAAAGTAAATCTGTTTGGGGTGGAGAGAAGGAAGGTCTAGTTGATGGGGTGGATGGGTTGTGAGAGTATGAGTCTGGTCTACATCGGGAGTTACAGGACAGTCAGTACTATACAGAGAAAACCTGTCTTTTATTTTTCAGGATTTAACTGCCTTTATTTTATTCTATATACACATATAAAAGATGGGTGGGGGAGATTTGGATAAAAATTATTAGACTGTGCCAAAACACATCCTTCAAGTTCTAGCCAGAGCTAATGCCAATAGTAAAGAACCAACTGATGTTGGAAGGAGGTAACTTAAAGAAGTCTGATTCAAGCCTATATGAGTGGTGTCTAATTAGTTTCAAAACTGTATAATGTCTTCAAGAACACTGGCATTCACAGTTGTCAGTCCACTGCCACACGTGTGTGGGTGAGTGTGAGAAATGGCTCTCTCAATTGGAATTGGGTAGAGACCTGAGGAGACACAGGCATGGTCACCAGCAGCTCACGTGTCTTCCCCTCCACTGCTGAGTACTGGCAGATTGGATTCGCCTTGTGTGCCAGCTCTTTCCTTAGCCTGACTAGCTCCTCCTCTTCCTGTGCCTCTTCTTGTTGCCTGACTTCCTCCAACTGCTGCATTTTCATGGCTTTCAATTCAGCCATTCTCTGTTTCATCTCCTGCCGCTCCTTGGCTCTCTTTTCCATGGCCAGTTGAAAGGGTTCCTGAACTAGAGAACCAAAGATGTTCTCTGCAACTGCTGTCTTCTCTTTCCTGGGTACAAAGGGCTCTTGGAAGATGATGGTGTTTGGACGAGCCTTCAAGCAAGTGGCTTCCTTCTGCTGCTTTGCTTCTTCCTCTAGCTGTTGCTTCCACATCTCAGCCTTACAGATACCTCTCTTGTCTGTCTCCAGGGAGAAAGGCTCAGCCTGAGTCACATTCTTTACCTTTTTCTCTGGCAAGTTAATGGTGTCACAGGAGGGCCTTGACTTGGGCATCTCCCCTTTCTACATTTCTTTTATTTTCTTCCCCTCTTTCAACTGGTGCTGTTTGTTCCAGGTATCAGAGGGGAAGGGGCACACATCCATGTTTCTTGCATCTAGCACCCCATAATGTGGCACAGTCTGAGCTCTTTTCTATCCTACCCCTCTAAGTGCTTCTTTTAACCCTGTGTGATTTATCTGTTGCTCTATTTTTTCTTTTATAAAGTATTTTTAAACAAGTCTCATCACACAATATTAGAGAAACCCCTTGTATTAGTGTTACCACCTTCCTTGGAAATGTAGTTAATTGACAGGAAACTGCTAAAATTACCATGAGAGATGGTTTTCCAAAATATTCCAAAATGTTAATATTATATATTTAATACTTTGTATTTATTCATTTAGTTTTGAATCATGGTTTTCTTCTGAAGTCCTGGCTTGCCAGGAACATGGTATATAAACCACACTGGACTAAAACTCACAGAGATCCTCCTGTCTCTGTCTCCTGAGTGTTAGGATTAAAGTAAACGCATGTGCCATCAACCCTGGATGGAATTCATTTACCAAAATATCAATTTAAAAAAATAATTTAACAACTGTCTAGTCATTTGTTCATTGTTTTCCTTAAATACCAACACCTTCTTGGTATATAATCAGCAGGAACCAGATCTAAGAGTTGGGAGCAGAGGCATGGGCTAATACATCAGATTGCCTTTTAAATCCACCTACCTGAGGGAAAATTTGACTCAGAGTGTTGTGCCCAGGAGTAAGACCACCACAGAGCCAATATCTGACAAAAGCACACAGGGCTTCGTTAATAACAAAACAAGCTGGGGCTTGTTCCATGGCCAACATTTAACACAGTGAGAGGAGGAGGATAGCTCTGAGCACTCACTTCAAGGAGTTTCTATAAGAATGATTTATGTGTAGAGAGTTACATGTCTTGGGATTGGATGAGAGGGTTAGGGGTGAGGTAGTTCTTTGAAGTTACTGGCGGAACTAAAAGCACAAAATTACTAGTGGATTATAGGAAGAAGGGTATCTACAGAGACATCATTTTTTACTCCCTATGTACTGCTTTTGCTGAGCCCAGGACATTGACATTCAGATTTGTTGTTCTAGTCCTATTTTCATATGAGTTCAACTTCTGGTCAGTTGAGTCCATTCCTCCCCATATTCTGTTCAGGATATATAGATTTATTGTTCCAGCCTTATCTTCCCATGAGTTCAACTTCTGGTCAGTTCTTTGTGAATCAGTCATTCTGTTGTCAGCATTGGCTATCACATCCTTCCAGTATGCTAGGTGAAAGTCTGGGGAGGAAGAGGGAGACTGTCCCATGGCATCCTTCTTAGTCAAGTCAACAATGAGAACAATTAACACATTACACACATGACCAAGGGCACACAAAAAACTTTGCCCCAAGAGACAACCAACAAAATTCCAAGAACAATGACAGCCTGTTGTGCTCTGGAGGGAGTGACCCTCCAGGTTTCCTCACACCAAAAGCCTTCCAGATTCTCTGTCCTAAGTTAAACAGACCTCAGGGGCTACCATAGCCCCATTAACAGGGTCCAGAATTTCTTCTGGAATCCTGTGATCCTGGTTCCAGTGCATCCACTGTCTGCCACCGGCTATGACCATTGCTGGACCTTTTCAAAGATCTAGCATGCCTCAGGAAATAAATGTACACACAAAGACAAGGACAAACAGAGACACACAGAAATTTTCTTGTGGTTAGGAAACCCTCAGATCAGGTTATGTGGGTAGTGGAGGATCCAGGACAAATCCCCAAATGTTTTGCTCATGTCATAAGATCCCTGAGCAAGATGACCACAGAGCTGATATCTGATATAAGCACACATTGGTTTATTAATAGCAAAGCAATCCCCGCTTTTGTCTGTGTTTAACATTCAACACATCAGGTAGAGGAGGGTGGCCCTGAGCACTCACTTTAAGGGGTTTGTATAGGAAAAGTTTATGTACAGAGGGTTTCATATCTTGGATTGGACAAGGGGTCTAGAGGTGAGGTAGTTCTTGGAAATTACTGGCTGAACTATAAGCTATCTATGAGGTTACTAATGGCTAACAAATGCAGGATATCTACAGAGACATAAATTTTACTCCCTATGTCCTGTTTTTGATGAGTGTAGGATATATATATATATATATATATATATATATATATATATATATATATATTCAAATTTATTGTTTAAGTTCTATTTTCCCATAAGTTCAGTCTCCGGTCAGCTCTAAAACTGCTGGTCAGCAAATACCTTTAGAGGAGGGCGTGAGAGAGCGTGTCTCAAGAGGGCTACTGATTTCCCCTTTCAGTAGTAGTGTCTATTTTAATTCCAATAGTGAAAAAATACAAGGCCATAGCAAATAGGCAATCCAGAAGAGAAAACACAAAACCCGGTGTTCCAATGAGCAATATTCTGAATTTGCAATGTAATATTATGAACTCAGAAATAGAAAATTTGGTTAGTAAATTCTTTTGAGAAACAATTCTTTTAGTGTCCCATAACTTAACTTTGATAATATATAGATTTACCTCATTTAATTGATAATAGTACCTCATTCAATGTTGTAGTGAATTATAAATAGAAATAAGAAAACAACACTTATCTCTTTAATGTATGCATTCTCATTTTATTAACAAATTGAAAAAAATAACATTTATGTTGAATTTAATAATTTTATACATTTTAGGGCTGATGGGCACTCACACTAAGACCAGTCTCAAATTCATGATCCTCCTGCCTCAGCTTCCCAAGTTGGTAGCTTTGGAAATAAGCACCACCATACCAAATAAAATGTATTTCTCAAACTGGATGTTCAGATGTATGTACATGCATTTATGAGGTAAGTGTAATTGGAGTTTATTTAGCTAATGTCAGGTTGACATCTCTAGAAGCAACTGCAGAGCTTAAAATGAAACATAGGCCTATTTTCTACTTGTATATTTCATAGGGTCCCACTGATACTGAGAGGAAGTTTGCACGAACAAAGCTCTAGATAGATTCTTTGATGAAGGTGGAACTTGCTGCCTGCTTTCAAAATTATCCCAACCCCAAATAATTTCTCTATCTTGGCAACTGATTCAACATCACCTTTGTTGGGATTTTGTTGTGCATCAGCTGCTTGACCGCACATGCACAGTTCATGAGCTACACAAGGGGTCTGGGGTCTTGTGTCTTAAGTCATGAGTGTGTGCTGGTATTTATGTATGTGTGCCATTGTCACGCAATCTAGCATGAGTGGCATAACTCTGTAAACTCATCTGCACCTTTAAGACACAGACACTACTTCCTCTCCGTCTATTCTCTTCTCTCTTCACCCCCCACCCCCACCATCTTTCTCTCTCTCTCTCCTTCCCCAGGCCTGGTTCTCTTGTTTTCCCCTAACCCTCTTACTCCTAATAAAGCTCGGATATTGATACTAGGGTTCATCGTGGCCATGACCTGTCCTCACAGTAACCAGCGCCAGTAACACGTGCAGATTATCATTATTACAACCTTTAGGATCAAAAGTGACCCTGATGGAAAACAGAGGAGGCACAACTTGAGAAGCCTCCCAGTAAGACTACAATAAAATCTGTCTTCTTGGACACAAACTGTTTTCCTATTTTCCCTTCTGCATGACAGTTCTTATCTTAAAAATCACAAAATCACTCAAACACATGCTTTTGTTATTTCTTAGCCATGACATACTAAGTCATTTTACATACCCAGTGTTTACCAAACCACGTGGGCAGGTGAATGATAGGGGTGCAGTCCAGCTGATGCAAGGTCCCTGTCCATGCTGAGTCACAGGAATGCCAAGCTGATGACCTGATACAATGTCCACATTATTAGGTCCAGCATCCTCTCTGGGACTAAACACAGTCAATTCTGCAGAATAGAAGTCAAATCTAACCTAGCTGTCTGTGGAATAGAAGTCAAATCTAACCTAGCTGTCTGTGGAATTGACTCGTATAGGGTCCCTGTCCCATATAAGCAGCTGTGTGATTTTGAGAAACAGACTACTATCTGGTTGTCATTTTAATTTTCTCCTCTTTGCAAGAATGCAGTGCTGTCTGGTGGCCTCCCAGAGGGCCAAAGAGGTTTTCTGCTAAGGTAAGAGGATGTGAGGCTAGGTCAGGTAAGATGAGGCAAGGTGAGACAGAACAAGAACTATTAGATGGTAGGTGTGCTGCTCTGGTCACTAGGCCTCCCTGTGTAACTTATGAACATTCTAGGGAGGCCTGAGCGTCCCACTTGTCCTGTGCTGAGCTGGAAGTCTGCGATGTGCAGACACCAGTTTTGAGAGGCTCCACAATATCTGTCCCTTTGAGACACTGCAGACCTTTTCTGTCAAAGCCACATCCCACCAAAAAACTGCCATCCTCCAAATAGAGCCTCATGCAACACACCCAATCATAAATGGCATGTGAGGCTTAAGCCCGCCCCTGAAGCTCTCCGGTCCAATGAGCATCCGGGGAGAGACTCTAACCCTCCCCCATTCCACCTTGGTCTTCCTCCTTGGTACATTGAGCATGCTCAGACTTGAGGACCTTAAGGAAATGCTGAGGAGCTGCCGAGCTGTTGTGCATGAGATCTGTGAAGTTCATTCTGGTGAGGATGGTCCCAGGCCAGGGTGGGCAGGCTCTGGGTCTCGTCAGAGTCTGGATTTCTTCACAGCCCCGGTTCTGGTGAGGCTAAGGTGAAGACAAACCTGCCTTCTTGACAGCTGTCTCCTCTTAGACCAGGTCTAGTGAGGCAGTCTTCTCAGAGCCTGGAGACTCCTCACAGCCCAGTTCTCATGAGGCGGTGATGCCCGCTGTGAAGGTCCAGGATGGCAGGATGCAGTTCTGAAAGAATTATAGGCTTTCATCCAGATTATTATAGACTTAACCTTTTCCATATTTCTTTACTTCATCTTAGTACCTATGGGATCTGCAATATCCCCTGTCTCATTCCATATGTGATAATCTTTAATAATCTCTCAGTTTTCTTTGTTAGTGTGCCTAGCGATTTATAAGTGTTATATAGTCATACATCTTTTTCTTACCACTTTTGCGTGCTTATTTTCAATTGATTGAATTTTAAAAATTGTCTAGGGGCTTATTCATGTTCTTTTTAGTACTTATATGAAATTTGTGTCACAGATTACAAATCTCCTTAAGTCAGGTATTAAGTATTTCATATCTATATTCCAAGCTCTTGGGAAACAGGATTCCATGAGTGTGAAAACAGTGTGGGTTCCACACATAGCTCTGGATATGCTGGGCTATGCTACAGAGTGAGATCTTATTGTAGAACATACACACAAAATCCAAATGTATTCACTTTCATATCAAGTCATTTAATGTTCTAGTTTTTCCTAATCACAGTTTAGCGTCAGTCCAGATTCTGTTATGTTTTATTTCCACCTCGATATTTTACTTTCACTGTGACTTTCTCTTTTAATCTGTTGACTATTATAAGAACGAAATGTTTAATTTACATTTATTGGGGATTATGAAGATACTATTCTGTTATTAACTTGTGTTATAATTTCCATGTAGTAGGATTGCACACATCACTTTATATCCGGTACTTTATGTTTATGTAAACCTGTTTAGTAGATTGTAACATGGATTATGTTGAGTGACTTGTGTGTTCTTCAAATGTTGTCATAAGCTGTCTTTTGAGGAGGTTTTCTGTAAATGTCTGTTAGGTGAAATTGATTGACAGCAATGTTCATGTTCTCTTTGTCCTTAATGACTTTCTCTGATTTCTTTTTTCTTTTTCTCTTTTTACAGTAAAAGAACTTAATTTGGTTATAATTTAAATTTTTCTTATTACCAAATCTTATCATGTGGTTAAACCAGGAGTTAAATTGTGATTTTCTATTCCAAATACAACATCTTGAAGCCTTGTTATATAGGAACTTCTGTCCCTATGTCAAAATTGCACTGAATTATTCAATATGTTCACCTTTTTTAAAAGTTTAAAACCTCATTCACTTGACAACTTCTTATTGTTTAGTTCATATTAACAAATGGTAGAAAGTGAAAGTAAATTTTTAACCTATATATTTTTTATTGATTCTTTGGGAATTTCATATCATACACTCTAATCCCAATCCTCTCCCAGTCCCTCCATATCTGCCACACCTCTTGTAGAGTCCTGCCACAAAGTAAAGCAAAAAAGGAATAAAGATAAAGAAAAAAATAAACAATAATAAACAAAAAAAAAGAAAGCAGTAAAGCACTTTGCTCCCCAGCCCCGTCTTCCCCATCTCTCCATCATTTCTCCATCATCTTAGTGGCATTGGGAGCTGCTGTGTATCATGCAAGTCTTAGTATTGATGGTGTACCAAAGCCAGGAGCCTCGAACCTGACTAACATCCCTTTACACAATAAACATTTGCAAGGGAAGCTGTTGGACATTCTCTCCTTTTAGTCTGTCAACTTCCATCTCCAAATGTAATTGTGGATCTGTCAATTTCCATCCACTTTCTCATCCTGGTTGGAGGATTCATAGTTAAATACTTTTTAAGTAGAGTGTTCTGTCTGCCTGGAAAATTGATCGCTTTTACCACTCAGATGTATATTATAATATTTGTGTTATTCAGAATAGAAACTATCCATAGTAAAACTTATTGTTCAGCAGTTTACTTTGGTAGTAGCATGGGTACTAAGGCATTTTTAAGAATTTTGCCTCTTCCTGCCTCATTACTTGAACACGCTGCCCATACGTTTGTTTTCTATTCATCATAGAGTGAAATCCTGTGTGGTTGTTTATCTTCTCTGGTGATTTCTGCCATCTAGACTTTTAAGTTTAATGCAGTTGCATGGTTACTTTGAGTCTTCTATCTTGATTATTTTAAGTTCACTGTTTCTGTCCAAAATGTCTTTTGTGTCTGGTTTTGGCTTCAGTTGATCATTCTTTTATCCCCTCACCTAGCTTGTTATTTAGACATCTATTTAAAAAAATTATAGCTGCTTTTCAGTCACCAAAGTCCCAAGAGCTACTAAACTCAGAGCTCCTTCCTTGCTAAACATGCCAGAAAGCTGCCAGACCTCTGAAGGTGATCCACTGTGTGTTATGTCAGCTGAGCCAAATACTAGTTTATATTTTACAGAGTATTTATGCCAAAATTTCTGTCTTTTGTTATGGTGGAATTCAAGACTTTTGTAAACCTCTCTTAATTAAATACACACGATGAAGGGCAATATGGTAATGGAATTTAGGCGCACTTTAACTTTCAGTGACTAAAACTAATGAAATGCTAAGATATCCCTTATGAAGTTTAAATAATTTTATTTTGAATGATCTCGCATTATTTATGCATATTGTGTCGTCATTAGTCTTTCATACAATGGTGGTTATCGGAGCTCATTCCCTGAATCATCTATTGCAGGTAGTACAGTGATAAAAATTACACACAAACTTACCCTTACAAATATAGGGATTCAGTGTAGTTCATTTCGATAAGTATGCACACCCAGGAGTGATACAATGGGCATGTCTATGTTAAATTTCATTCATAACCATCATTATAGCATCCACAGTACCTGGAATGTTTTAGTTTGCAATGAACATAGCATATATGTTCTTTTTCCACCTCCTTTGCAGCATTTCAAAAATTAGATTTGGTGAAAAATGTAATCAATTAAAAGACACTTAAAGATGGAATTATGGTACAATTTAAATATTATTTTACTAATATGGAAATTGGGTCTGGGGACCCAAGAAAATGACCACAGAATCTATAGAATTTGAGCCAGGCTATAAGTCCTGCTGAAAACTTATTCTAAGAGAAATTGTTGCCATGCATTATTCTGAGTGGTCAAAGCTTGACCTCATATTACTGCCTGGCTGGTTCCCTCAAAGTAGTCCGTTTTGTAAGGAGAATGTACTTGTGAGTTCCTAGTTTAACTTTGCACCCATATTTGTATTTCATATATTTGTTGGCATTTGAGATACTGTCTCAGATATGCTGATTGTGAAAAATTGTTTTCAGCATACAGAAAATGAAACTCTGCCCTCTGTCTTCTACCATACACAGGCTCTGCACCAAATGTGTCATAGACCTGATACCCTGAAAATGCCAAAGGACCCAGAGTAGAAAATACTCCCACTTCAAAGCACAGGTAAGGATTTTCTGAATAGGACTCTTGTCCAATAGTAAATGAGAACAAAAATCAACCAATAGGATCTCATGAAATTAAGATTTTTATTTCAGCATAAGAAAATATAACTTGAGTGGTAGCATACAGAAATGAGAAAATCACTGGTGTAATAGTGTCATGACAGTTATTGTGTACTTAACTTCCTTCTGATCTGGTGAGGCCTGCACTATAGGAAGGAATTAGTACCTGCTACTGTGTATCTGGTCAAAAGACACTGGCTTGACAGGTCATAGCCCTATTGATGATGCTACTATTGTTTCTTAGTGTAATAGCAATGGCTTTGTAAATATTTTTGTTTTACAAATATATCTCTTCAGCTCTCAGTCTTGGCCAGAGGTTCACTTTCTGTGTTATGCAGCAGCAAATGCACAACCTCATAACTTCAAAATGTGAAATGACCATGAATGCTCATTTCTAAATGGGATCTGTAGATCAACCACTTCCCCCAGGCATAGGAAACATCCTGGAAGTGGGTCCTGAGTGTCCTAACTGAGCATGAGGGAACTGCTGTGACATGCTGTCCTTTGGAGATGGCATAGCCATTGCTCACTCACAAGAGCTGTGATCACATGCAGCTTCAGATGACCTTGTTCAGGACTGACTGTGAACATACCACTCTGTCCTGAACCTGACAGCTGGAAGAGTCAGCCTGCTGGTGGAAGACAAAGCCTACTAAGCCTCTGTCTCAGTACAGAAAATAAAAGGAAGCTAGAAATTGGCCATTTGTATTACTTATCAGTTCCCCTTTTATATCTGTCTGCCTGCCAGGGAAGACTGTGATTCCTGTTCCCTCAAATTAATGAGTTTATTGAGGTTAATACAGGAGTATTGGTATGGGATTACTTATAGGAATATGAATAACTCTAATGTGTGACATTACTAAGGCTCACATTAGAATGGGTGACTCATGGGGACTAGAAGTCTGAATGTGTCTTCATGACTTGTTTGCAGCTGAATGGAACAGAGGGTCTCATTTCTTCAGTTTTTCTTACACCTATTTAACCTTGGAAGTGGAAGGGCCTTGTTAATGCTATAAGTTTCAGCTTGTCCAGCCGTTGTTTAATTGCTGGGTATTATGAACCTCTTCTCTTTTTCCATAGAACTTTCTCAGACTTAAGGAAATAGTCCTGCCCAGGGAACAGCACACCAGTTGGATACTCAATATCAAATGGTCATTCCTGAAAACATATATGCTAGCTAGCTATACAGAATGACTGGATTACATTAAGGAAATATAACTATATATATATATCCTTTCCTTAAAATGTTAGTCGTTTCTACAAGTTCATATTCTCCCATGGAGCTCTGCAAAGGCACTAACAGCAAACCACCAGTCCTGAAGTCTCTGGTGAATCAATCATTTTATGTTTGAACTCTTCTGTAAGCACAGCCCAGTGCTCCAACATGCCCAGTGAATGGCCATAAAGCACTGTTTCTCTCATATATGTTTTATCAGGAAAACCCCATCCTTCCTTCATCATCTTCCAGTCTGCAAGAGACCGCTGCTTGTGGCAACCAAGCATCCCCAATGCTTCCTGTGAGCCAGTCCATCAGGAAATAATTTCTCTCAGATTTCATTCGATTTCATAGCCTGTATTTCAAGGAGGTATAAATAAGTACTTGACCTACTTTCCCACTTCTCTAGCACTCAGATTGATCTCATCTTTTCTCATAGCCTACAATCCCATGAGCCAAGCTTTGAGAGGATGTTTCATTGATCTTTTGAACATCTTTTGTAGTTCTATCAGTTGAGAGACAGAATACTCCCTGATTAAGATAGTCTCTTTTTGTAAGCCATTTTAAGGCTCTCAAAATGCAAGTTCTAGCATGAATTTTCCTTTTTTCTGTTTAAAAGGTTAAACTACATGACGTCTTCTATCACCTTTATTCCAAACAGAGAATTACATCCTAAATGTATACAAGTGTACTGAATTATGGCCTAAGGAATTTTAATGGATACAGCAGTTTCATATATGATCTTGATTTTTTATCTTCCATGAAACTTCTGATTTATGATTAAATCTATTTTCTGGCTTCGTGTACATTCTTCCATTTCCACTTAGAAAATTACAGATTTTACCTCTTGACAAAAATGTATATAGTGAGACATTGTTTTTATGAAATTCATGGCAGAGAACTAATAAACACTGAATATATCAACTCATTATTATATCTAAATTACATTTGTCATATAAAAACAAACTAAGATGATGTGTTTGCAAGTTATTAAAGTATCAAGGTTTTAGATGTAGGTTTTTAGCTGGTTTTAAGCACAATTGCATTTTTTAACAAACACGCTTTTACACAAGATTTTTAGTGTCACAGTGTCAGACATCTAAGGAATGTCACATTTCAGCAAGTGCTGGGGAAGATATAGATTACAAAGATTTTGGGTGGGATAATATGGAGAATACAACCCAGAGAGAAAAGTTTATTTGTTATAATGTAACTAGCATTTATAAGGCTCTGTAAAAACTCAGGTAGGCAAAAATGATTATAATATCCTGGATGAATAAGGAAGAGGAAGAAGAAGGAGAAACAGAAGAGGAAGAGTAGTAGTAGAAGAAGATGGATGCAGGGATGGAAGGACGGACGGATGGATGGATGCATGAATAGAAGGACGGACCGATGGACGGATAGATGGATTGATGGATAGCGATAGCTGATGCAAAGATAGATAGATAGATAGATAGATAGATAGATAGATAGATAGATAGATGATAGGTAGATAGATAGATAGATAGATAAAGGATGAGACCGCCATCAGTGTTGCGACACAATATCCACATGTTCGCTCACACACTATGCACATATATGTGTCCACATTCTTCCATTTAAAAGCATGTATGTGTCTACACCTTTGTGCGTGCGCACACACACACACACCCAAACCCATACCCACGAACTCACACCCACACACACAGACACTCACAAACAGAATTATACTTTTAAATTAAATTAGAGGTACAATGTATTGGAATAACAAGAAATTAAAAAGAAACAAACATCCTTTGTGGCAATGGTATGCATGTTATATGCAGAAATATGTGTATAGTTTTGTGCATATTTTTATAAGCATCTATATTATATACAAATATGTACAGCCATATCTAACTGCATAAACATATGTATATAAATATATAGATACACTGAAATCCGAACTCCCAGACACCAGCCAAGGAAGCAGCAGAACTTCTGGAGCATGTGGTTATCCATTGGCATGGACTTAATCTTGATCCTAGCACATCTTAAGCTGGCAGCTCTACACAAGAACAACTAAGAACCATAAAGGAAAAACAAGAAGCTCACAAGGAGCAGAACTAATGGTCTCATAATGGCTACATTCAGACTCACAAATTTTAAGGTATCTTCAAAGGGGGCTATGTGAATTTCAGGAGACCAAAAAGTGTTGCACAGAGCCACTCCTAAGAAGTAGGTACTACTCCAGTCTGAATAGGAATGTGAAAATGAAAATGTTTAACTGGCATGCTACTGTTACTAAATGGAGGTCAGTGATCTTCCGTGTTATCCTTAATCTCTTAGGTGTCTGGGTGACACGTTCTCAAACATACTTGACAAGCAGTTACCTCTCTTTCTCTTACTTTGCTCTTATTCCCAGGGACTGATCTCTGCTCTCTTCTATGCCCCTTCTTTGCCCCTTCTCTCCCATCCCTCAATAAACCTCCCACATGGGCCCTGTTGTATGGTGTGACTCCTTACCTGCTGGTTTAAAAATACTTTTGGTGCAGAGATTTAGATTCAGTCTGGGAAATGCTGGGACCCTGTACCTGGCCCACTGATGACAGCCCTACTTTTTTCCCACCTTAAGAATTGCTGGGTCTCTCCATCCAATGCTGATGATTGTTTTTGAGCTCCAGGTAGTCAACTTGGATCCACCTCAAACAGCCTGACCATTCCACAGAGCCTGGACAGAGAAGTGTCCAGCTAGCTACCCCAGGACTTGGCCAGCACCCCAGATTTCTCAGGTCCTCCAAAGATGTTTGATGTCCCCCAGACAAGCAGGAAGCAGTCTCAAGAAGAGGGCACCCTCATCCCCGCCTCAACTGCTACTCCTTTCTAAATCCTCACCTATTTATAATAAACAGAAGGGAGGAGTGTTGGCATTTAGGCATTTGTACTGGCCTGCTCTTGGGGTCCTGTCAGGATATATCCTCAGCTGCAGCCACTAAGAGCACCCCCTGTGCATTCGCTATGTTTCCTTATAAAAGGGTGCCTTGTACACCTCCTGTCTCTTTCTCTTCCTTCGATCTCATCTCTAGGTACCAGTCTCTATTCCCTTCCCTACCCCTTCTCTTCCCTCCTCTCAATAAACCTCCCATGAAACGAAAAAAAAAAAAGAAAGAAAAAGAAAAAGCAGTTACCATACATTACCTTCTGGAGAATCCAACCACATGGCTGCAGTTCCTAGGCTTACATTATTGCTTGCCAAAGCTGTCCCTATTGGGATTTCTATCCCCATTGGCATCGGAAAGGGAGAGTTTTCACGAAGGACCAATAGGTTTCTGCCATGTTGGGCTTCTGCTGTAGCCACAGGGTGAACTCAGCGCTCAGAAACCCAATGAGGAATTTCATTATCCTTAATAGTGTAATGTGTCATTGAGGGTTGCTCAGTAATTGAGTAATACCAAATCTTGTTATAAGCAACAGTCATCCTAGGGTCCTCCATGCTATATATATAGCCTTATGGTTCTGTGGTTTGCAGTCTGATTGTTCTTTGCTTTCTATCTAGAATCCACTTATGAGTGAGTATATACCATGTTTGTCATTCCAAGTTTGGGTTACCTCACTCAGGATGATTTTTTCTAGTTCCATCCTTTTGCCTGCAAATTTCATGCTGCCATTGTTTTTCTCTGCTGAGTAGTACTCCATTGTGTATATGTACCACATCTTCTTAATCCATTCTTCAGTTGATGGGCATCTAGGTTGTTTCCAGTTTCTGGCTATTACAAATAATGCCGCTATGAACATAATTGAGCATGTATCTTTGTGGTATGTTTGAGCATTCCTTGAGTATATGCTCAAGAGTGGTATGGCTGGGACTTGAGGTAGTTCCATTCCCAATTTTCTGAAAAACTGCCATACTGACCTCCACGGTGGGTGTACAAGTTTGCATTCCCACCAATAGTGGAGTAGTATTCCTTTTGCTCCGCATATTCTCCAACATTGACTGATTTTTTTTTGGATCCAGCTTATTTGGTGTTATGTAAGCTATTTGTATCTTCATAGGTATTTCTTTCTTTCAGTTAGAAAAGTTTTCTTCTATGATTTTTTTGAATATATTTTCTGTGCCTTTGAGTTGGTATTCTTCTCCTTCTTCTATCTCTATTATTCTTAGGTTTGGTCTGTTCATGGTGTCCCAAATTTCTTGGATGTTTTGTGTTATGACTTTTTTCTTTAGTGTTTTCTTTGACTGATACATCTATTTTTCTATTGCATCATCATTGTTGGAGAGTCTCTGTTCCATCTCTTAGATTCGGTTGGTTATACTTGTTTCTGTGGTTCCTATTTGTTTATTCAGGATTTTTATTTCCAGCATTTCCTCAGTTTGTGTTTTCTTTATTGTCTCAATTTCATTTTTCAGATGTTGGATTGTTTCCTTCCTCTGTTTAATTACTTTCTCTTGGCTTTCTTTGATATCTTCCAATTTTGTATTTGTTTTTTCTTCTATTTCTTTAAGGCAATTTCTTATTTCTTCTCTAAGGGAGTTTTTTTTTTTTTACTTCCTCTTTAATGGAGTTTTTCATTTCCTCATTAAGGGAGTTTTTAATTTCCTCTTTAATGGAGTTTTTCATTTCCTCTTTAATAGAATTTTTTATTTCCTTTCTAAGGTAGTTTTTCACTTCCTCTTTAATGGAGTTTTTCATTTCCCCTTTAAGGAAATTACTTATTTCCCCCTTAAGGAAATTTTTTATTTCCTCTTTAAGGGAGTTTTTCATTTCCTCTTTAAGGGCCTCTATCATCTCCTTAAAGTCGTTTTTAGGGTTGATTTCTTCTGATTCTTCTGCCTTGGTATGCTTAGGTGTTGTAGGTGTAGAGTCACTAGGTTGTGATGTTGTCATGTAGGTCTTCATGTTGTTGCCTGTGTTTTTGCACTGGTGTCTACTAATCGCTTCCTCTGTTTGGGGCAGGCAGTGTCTGTGTCTGAAGGTGTCTCTCTTGTTCTAATTGTTAGTCTTGGTTCACTAGGATTTCTTTGTTAAATTGGTGCTGTTGGGCTCTGTTTCTACGGGATCAGCTTAGTCAATTGGTATTAGTGGGTTCTGTCTCTGGGAGCAGGTGTTCCTGGTTGGTGTAGGGTTTGTTTATGGTTTCAGTCATTGTTAGGTTCATAGAGGTTAGTTTTTTGGGGTTTTCTTTTTTTTGGGGGGGGAGTAGGGAAAGGTAGCTGTCTGGTCCCTGGGACTCCAATGGGTAGGGCCTAGGAGTGAGAGACCTGAACTCCTGTTCTGGAGATGGGAGCGTATCTGTTCTTAGTCAATGAAGTATATACTTACAATTCTGGTGATCTGGTTCGGTGGCTGGGTGGTGTCTTCTTTTGTACTCCCAGGTCACGTTTTGCTCTTTAGTCAACTTCTCAGCTGTTCTTGTTTCCTCAGGCAGCAACATGTAGGTTTCTGATTCCTCTCCTGGATGGATTTCAGCTGAGTAGGGTAGTCTCAGCAACACTTCCAAGTTGTTGGGTTTCACAGGATCTGCAGATCTTGGGCCCTGAGTTGGCCTCAGACAGTGGGCAGATCCATTCTTGTCTCATCCCACAGAGATGGCCCCTTCCCCAGGTGCTAGGATTAAAGGCGTCCCTAATTTGAGCTCTTGATTAGGAGCTTGTTTTCATTAACTCCTCAGCCTGTGGTAGCTCAGTTACTGGTTTTTATTACAATTGCATTTAGACCGCAGCCCTACTGCTGGGCCTGCCTGCCTCTACAGCCCCAACCCACTCTGCCTGCCTGCCTCTTGGGCTTTGGACAGCTCTGCCTGCCTCAGACAGTCTTAATAGGTATTGTCAACTAGCAAATCTGTTCCAATCCAACAGTCAGTGATAGTGGGGCAGGATCCTGAACCTATGAGAGCCCTCAATGTGTGTGTGACAATTAGCATGCCTGTCCTTACAGGTTTCAAGAAACTTCAGTCTTTGGTGGGAGTGGTCCAGTCCACCTAATACAGCACACATGGCTGGGAGGACAAGGTCAATTGCAGGGACTGGAGAAATGGCTCATCCATTAAGAGCGTTTATTGCTGTCTCAGAAGATCCACAGGACAGCTAACAACCCTCTTTAACTTAAATTCCAGGTGGAATCTGCCCTCACCTGGCCTCTGTGGGAATTGCATGTACATGGTGACCAAACCTCCATCAGTATAAAGGAAAGCACCACAAAATATCTCAATATGTCTTGCAGGAAATTATCTCTTCTTCTCGGTTATCATTCATGTTATATTTCAAGAAAACCAGAGGCAGATTGCTTTTCATTTCCTGATTTCTTTTATACAACATTAATGAATGCTCTTGTTTTGAGTGTTCTGGAGCAAAAAAATTTGGGTTTTATTTTAATTTGGTCTACATGATGATTTCGTGACATGTGTGTACAGTGTATCACATTTTACTGGCAGCTAAATACAGGACTTCAAGGATACAATATGTCTAGTTTTTCTATTATGTAGTGGGTATCCATGGAGAAGATTAAGCCATCCACATAAAAGTTGCCATCCCCCTATGTAGCCCTGAGAACCTTGGCTAGGAAATCTTGTGAGCCCAAGATTCCTGTAAATTACTGAGATACATCCACGCCTGTGAGTTTAGAGTTTACAGGAGTGTGAAAACTCACCTGACTGAAGAAGAGTCTCAGAGTGAAGTTTGAAATCACATTTTATTCAGAGAAATACATTTATTTTACTCAACGGGGGCTTTCAAAACAGGAGTCCTTATATACAGGGTATAGCCTTAACAAACTATTAAAACAATGAGAAGAATAAAAGAAATAACAAAAATTAACAAAACCTTAAAAAATAAAGGAAACCAAAATCCAAAGCATAAATATTCCAATATATCAACCAAAAAAATTAAGCAACTATCAGGGTCATTTGGAATTTCATATGGGAGAGCAAATGAGATGAGGAACTGGCTTCTTCTCTGCCATGAATTATCTTCAGCAACATTTACACATGACATGGCATCAGCTTCAGTGCTGCACTAGAGAATCTTATACATTTGGTATTGTCTGTCTGGATGGCAGTGTGACATTAACACAGTCTTCCTTGTCAGATTTCCATCATGTATGGAGTCAGCTTGCCAAAGCCCTTGAAAGGAAGCTGACAGAAAAACTCTTGCTCTTCCATGTTGCTTTGGCCCTCACTGGGGCCATGTGCTGATGGATGTCAGGGTTCTTGGTAATTTGTGTTGTGTCCTCTGAATCTCAGACTATTTCTGATACAATCTTTTCTCTGGGAATAGTGAGCCAATGGATGTAGATCAGATTGTGGCAGGATCACCTGAGGGTATGGTGATATTTGCCTCACTAGTGAGTTCACAGCTGAAAAGAGGTGGCATCTTCTGAGGAGGCCGTGAACCTGGAGTGTAGAATGTCATGCCTTCAAGGTGTCTCAGTCTTCTTACAGCCTTCTCAGTTTTCCTAAGAGGTGCTGTCAGGGAAAATCAATAAAGAAAATATGATTCAGAAACAGTTTTGCTGTGCCACTGTAAAGAAATATCAGGGCCTATTCATCACTAGTAAACAAAAGTTAAGTAAGAAAACACACCCCATGTATACCCTGGACACTGGGAATGGGACTCAATGGGGGCTTACTTGCCTGGAACATAGTGTTTCTGCCCCAGCAGCTCCATCTGCAAGAGGCTCTCTTCCTGGGCTGTGGTCTGTTCCAGTTCCTGCTGAAGGTTTTCAAACCTAGTGGAGGAAGACAGCTGGGACAAAAGCCTGCTGGGGACCTGCCATGTCAGCTTTTGAGCCCCCACCAGATCTACTCAGCTAGACAATGGAGCATTACCTTTCAACTAAGTTCATTCCCTGCTTCCCCAAGGGAAAAGAGTCAGAGAGCACCTGGGCAGGATTTTTTTTCTCAGCTTTTAAAACCTGCTACAAGTTGAACTGGTAAATACACACTGTGCTGGATTAGAAAAAAGAGCACGTTTCTCCACCAGTCCAAAGACATCATTTTGGAGAAATATCAATATGTTAAATCTGGGGCATAGTTCAGGAAACATATACCTGGCCTTGATTAGATTCCAGGTGAATGTGAACTTCCTAGAAAACTCTATGCAGGCCGTCTGGTGGAGCCTACACAGTAATGCAGAAGGCTCTGGTTATTCCTACAGCTCAGAATCCTGCATGGGATTAACTTGTCAACTCCTACCCTGTTTATGACCAAGAGTAAATATTCTCATCAAAAACTAAAAAGAAAGCATAGAGCCTGCAATCAGCAGGAGAGTTCGTTATGCAAATCTGCCAATGGGTAGACACTTGTCTCTAAACGTGATATTCCTGATGGAAAAAATTACCGGAGGACACATGTTCCTTCACAATTGATGATCCCCCTTCTAGATTTCTGGATGCCATGGGAATATTTGTGGTGAGAGCTAATCTAAGAGATGAGATACTCAGGGCCTACTAGAGGTCTCAAAATGGAAGAAGGGGACACAGTCTCCATAAGACCAAGGAGAGAGCTTATTGCTTCCTGGACATAAATTCCTGTTGACTGAGCCAGTAACGATACTCTGAGGGTTTCTTTCCCTGCAAATGTCTGGAAGCTTGGCCAATGGAGAGAAACTCAAAGAGAATGGAGATCCAGGTACAGTGGACCTCTTGTATCCCCCTGCTTCTGGAAGCCTGGGTTCTTACCACATCTGGGACTCAGTGAAATGATGCTGCATCTTTACTGCTAAGTCCTTTTGCTGGGAGAGCAGCTCCTTCTGCTTCAGCAGGGACTGAAGTTTTTCCTTAAGTCTTTGATGTTCCTGTTCATTAGAAGATTGTGTTTTTAGGGGAGGTTGTCTGCATAGTGTACATTCACAGGGATGTGTGCATGCATTCTCTCTCTCTCTCTCCCTTCCTCCCTCACATGTACATGGATGCACACATACAAGCACACTACATTGCATACATGCTTAGATTACCAGATAATACTAATGTAAGAAGAAGTCACGAGGGATATTATGGAGAAGAAAGTTACCCTTATTAACCTATACTCTCTCTACCTATATTCCAGTACAGAGGAAGGAAACACAGGATGCTCTGAGTGCAGGGAAGTGGAGAAGATTGTGTACTTTTGCTTAGTTTTGATAATTTTTCATTTTATTTTTAGTTTATATGTACAGGGGTTCAGCCTGCCTGTGTATCTCTATAACACGTGCATGCCTGGTGCCCTGGGAGAAGAACTCAGTTGGGAGATAAGTCAATGTAGTGCTTGCCTTGAAAAGCTGTGCACCGACAGGTAACCACCAGGGTTTCTTGACCTGTAATCCAAGCTCTGCTAGCAAGTTCCCCAGACTGTGCATTGAACGCTTAGTTCCCCAGCCCAGTGCTTCCAAGGGCCTCCAAGGAGGGCAGCTTCCTCCTAAAGAAGCTCTCTATACCATAGGTTGCCTCAATTTAGCCCCAAAGAATGAGCTCAGGAAACTAGAAAATCTCTACATTCCAGAGTCTATATTAACCTTTCCTCCAAGTAAGATGATTTTGTCAGATGATTTCTTTGAGTAACAGAAGTTTGACTACTCATGGCCAAATGATTGCTTATATTATTGCACGCTTAACAATAATCCATGGACCACATGGATTGTTTTCACTCATCAATGATGGGAATCTGAAGAGTTTCTAGCTGGAGGTGTTCTGATGAGTCCTGCTGTAACCCTGTTGTACCATATTCTCTGTGTACTCCTACTTTACATTGTGGAGTCAATGCTCCACCTGAAGACTGCAGTTCCACTGTTTGAATAATTGTGCATGGCTTCTCACTCGGCTACACCTTTTTATACTACTATCAATGTCTGAGAGTTTTCATTTCTCCCAACTCTCCATCATGCTGATTTTAAAACAGCATGAAGAAATTTGGATTAAGCATTTTCTGAGTGCTACAGACACACCATGGAATGGGGGCTTTAGAGTGTGGTGAGCCTAAGGGGTGCACTGAGACAGCCTCTTCTCACAATTCTGCATAGCTGTGGGATTTCTGCTGGACTGAGATGCAGCCACAAGCACCTCTGCAGTTCAGAACTTCTCTGAGAATAAAGTCCTGACCAAGCTCCAAGAACAAGGTTAGCTGAACCAAGGTTAGGCAAAGGGGAAAAGAAAATGGCAGCAGGCAATGAGGAGAACAAAACAGGATGCAAGGAAGTCATCAGTGGTCAGCCATCATTCACCCAGAAAAGAGAAGGACACAAACCCCAGGCAGACTTTGCTGCCTCTCAGTAGCTTCTTTCTCACCATCCTGTACCCTTTACTTTCTTTTTCTCCAGAGGATTTCTTTGAAGATAAATAATTCTGCCTCTATGAAAACCTGAAAAGCTGGTCTGTGGTGGTGCAAGCCTTTAATTCCAGCACTCCGGAGGCACAGCTAGACGGATCTCTGTGAGTTCTAGGCCAGCCTGGGCTACCAAGAGAGTTCAAGGAAAGGTGCAAAACTACACAGAGAAACCCTATTTCGGAAGAAAAAAAAAAGAAAGAAAGAAACCCAAACTTTCAGCTTGAATCAATATTCCAGTCTTTTCCTGTTGTTAGATGTGAGGATATGCAGAAGGATGGGCAGTTCCATCTATTCTTTGACTGATGCAAAGTGCTACCAACCAGAATAGATGCAGTACTTTCTCATTGCAATCCATCTCCATCATTCTCAAAGATGTTCCAGTGTTCCGTGAGAGAGATATCATACAGAGAGGCTCAAAAACATATTCTCATACCCACAAAGATACACATAAAACAACAAACACACACACACACACACACACACACACACACACACACACACACACACACACCTTTCCTGACAAAGAAAGGTAAAGGAAAAGACTAGAATGTTGCAGCACCGTATTTACTCCAGGGGGAAATAGTGGGTCCACCTGGTTGTCTACAAGCCTATTAGACTCAACCAAGCTCTTCTGGCTGGCCTGAACTTATTTCCCTTCCCAGGGAAGTTCTTATCACCATACTAACTGATTGTACACATAAGCAACAACCTCTGCACAACTGAGTTTGACCACACAAGACTACGTGCCAGTGGAAGAGGGCAGGACATGAAGCCTCCTTATAGATCCAAGTTGATCCATCATAGTTTCTTAACTATATGTTCCCCGATTCCTCCACAGAAGTTATCAACAGCACTAGAGAATTGAAGTCACCCATGGTCATTCCCCAAGAACTTTGATCAGATTACAGTGCACATTATATGTAAACAGTCCCAGGTTAGTCATAGCAGGCCACTTGGGTCATGCACAGCACTTTTCTAAAATGCAGCACTTTATATAACTATGAGTTGGAATCTGTCCTAAGAGTGAGCATGAAAATGTCAGGTTCCATTTTGTGAAGCCAGTAAGACAAACTAAACCTTTCCAGAGAAGTTACCTCTATGCTCTGAAAGAAAAGAAGTCTACTTTTATTTTTAAAGTAGCTCCATTGTTATTTATTACAAGATGCATTAATTCCAAAGTAAGAAAAATGTTTAAATATTAAGAGAAACTAAGAAGTCAGTTCTCTTTCTGACCAAATGAACCATTTAGCAATGAGATGAGACAGAAAAAGACAGGATGCTCTACTGTGAGGAGACAGGAGATCAAATGAACTGTGTTTATCCAGCTTAGCCAGAACAGAAATGTTCAGGTTCATTGAGAGACACAGGCTGAATGAAGTAAGAGAAAAAGCAACAGAGGGCACTCGGTGTCATCAACAGACCTTCCCAAACACCTACAGATGTATGTGCTCTCAGGCAGGCATGCTCACACACATAGACACACCCTTCAAATCATCAGTGAACAGAAAGCAGTGAAGAGGACATCACACTGGATGAGGATGACATTACCAGTTGGATTAAGACTCCTCACACAAGCTACTATGAAGGAGCCCCACAATTCTGCAACATTTTGGACTAAAAATTCATGAGTAAGCATGATGTGTTTCTGCAACCTATGTTGATGCAGTTGTCTCAAATCAGCTATCCAGAACCCTGCCTGGCATAAGCTCTTGCCATATCCCTGGTCATCTAATGGGCTTCTGAATGTAAGATCCAGGATGGGAGAACTGGCCAATACCAGTCACAACAAACAGTACTGACAAGCTGTTACTTAGGGTTCTGTCAGTGGGAACCAAGAGCTTGGCCAGGTAAAGAGCACACCATGGCAGTGTGGGAACTAGAGTGTAAAATACCACCTGACACCCTAAAAGATTTCTGTGGTTTCCTACTTGCATGTTGTTTCTGCCTGTGATGACCCCTGCCATGCCAATAAGACACAGACCCTTGACCTCACTCACTCCAATCTCTTTGGCTCCCATCACAGCATGGCTCCTACCATACTGACCTATAGGTGAGTGATATGTGATTTACCTGTGTCCCTCAATGGACAGCAGCTTCCAGCAGAGCAGTGGGGTTTGCTTTTCAGTCATGTAGCCTTCCAAGAGGCTAACTCCCCAGAAAGACTTGTGAATGATTGCAGAAATGAACTATTGGATGGGATGAGTCAGATGGATAACTGAGTAGATGGTTACCTGGGTGTGTGTATATGTATGTGTATGGTCATACTGGTGGGCAGCTTGGCCCTGCTGCTTCAACCTACCTGCTGCTGTCTTGTCCAGAGGTCATAGATCTTCTCATGGGCCTCCTCACAGAGCCTCTTTGCCTCTTCACAGGACTCTTGTAGTAAACTCTGCTCCCCCTGCTGCTTTATCTTGTCCTCTGTCAACATGCACACTTTTTCCTGCAGCTGAGTCTTTTCACTCAGGAGCTGACTGTAGAGGGTGCTGAGATATCACAAGAAATGATGAGCTCCATCTCTACCTACCATTTCTGCCTCCTAATACCATAATTCCTGCAAGGTCCCATGTCCCCATCCCCAACAGCCCTGGGCTGGAGACAACATTAGCCATGCCAGCATCACTCAATGCCAGACAAAAGCCAGAGAACGGCCATATTCCAGAAAGATTTACACTACTTCTAAAGACCCTGAGAGCAAAAGGGATCCATGTACCTCTCAAGACTGGATCTGCAACATCCCACACATACACCCTGGTGCTTAAATGTTCACAGTATTGGGAAAACATGAGGATGTAGAGGGAAACCAAGCTCTGGGGGAGACAGAACCTGTCGAGAATACATTCCATCCATGTGTCCCATAGAAACTATCTCTGTAACCTCCTGCCAGAGCCACAGAAGCCATGAGTAAAAGCAAGTTTTCTTTGTAGAAGTTCTGGAAGCGTACAGGAAAATGTTGGGAGGGGCTCTCAGACTCTTCACACTCAGGAGAACTCAGTCTAAGAGGCAAAAGTCCAAGAGCTATAAGGAGGGCTTCTTTCTGAGGGACAAACAGACTAGTAACTCAGCCCTCACATTGCTTCAAAGGTGGAGAAGGGAAGATTTTGCTATATGAAGTCTTTCCTGTATGCTGTGAATATGTAGTGCTCCCTTTGGTTAATACATAAGCTGCTTTGGCCTATGGCAAGGCAGGGTGGAGCCAGGCAGGGAAGCCCAGGAGAGACAGAGAAGAAACTCAGAGGGGGAGGAGATGGCAGCTGACAGCCAGGGAGCAACATGCCAGTAGCCTGGCAATGCAGCAGCCATGCTGCAAAACACAGATGAATAGAAATTGGTTAATGTGAGATGATAGAGCTAGCTATCCTGAAACATAAGCCATTGTCCCTACAGTTTGTAAGTAATTTAAGCCTCTGTGTGTTTATTTGGACCATTTGGCTACAGGAGGAAGGTGGGACAGATTCCTCCTGACAGCAGGATCGGGCAGGACTGGAGGAACTTTAGACAACAAGAAGCAGTCCTTACCAAGTTGTGGAGTCCCCCCATGTCAGGCACTCACCGGTAGGAGTTGGTCTTCTCACTCAGCTCTGTGCACTTGTACAAGAACTCACTAATCTCCTTGGGTAATTTCTTCACATCTTTCATATCCTTCTTATGGTCTGTGTTCTGCAGCTCATGCTCAGAATTCAGCCTGTGGTAAAACATAGCCGCAGGACCATATAACCCCATGAACTTATACCACAGGGACCACAATTATTCAGGTTGTATTTCGTACTATCCCAGTCCAATGGATGTCACACCCTGAATCCTATGTACTGGGAACTCCTGCTGTGATTTAGACTTGCTACCCTGCGCTAGGGCCAGAAAAAGGCTGGTGTCAACAGGAAGGGAGACAGGGCTACATGATCTTCCTCAGTAGGCCTGGAAGGGTAGACTAGCTCTCTAAGAAGGTCCACAAGTATGGGCCTACCTGAAATCTGCAATGATATTTCCACTGTCATGAGAACAGAAGTTCTTTCTCCTTACAAGGATACCCAGAACTCATAATCAGTAGTGCCAAGAAGGAGGCACTCCATGAGAATGGCTTTATAAACTCCAAAGGGATTCCAATGATGCACCAGGGTGAGCACAAAGCTGAGAGCAGTGATGCTCAATGTGGGGCTCCCTGGCCTTAGCACTTAGATCATCTGAAATCTTTGAAACAGGCAAATCATCAGGCCTACTATCAATCTCTACCTCACAAGAAATGAAGAGACACCCACACACAGGACACAGACACAGACACAGACACACAGACACACACACAGACAGACAGACAGACAGACACACACACACACACACACACAAACACACACACTGTAAGTGAGCCTCTCAGACAGTACAAAACACACTGACAAACCAAATGCTCAGCACAAAGAGATGCATTTCCCCAGCAGGGCAAGTATGGCATTGGGAGCCTGCCTGTGCATCAGGCAAAGGCATACAACATGCAGAAGGCTGATTTCAGCAGTGGGATTTTAAATAGAAAGGTGAAGTCTGTGCTAGGGTGAGTCGCTAAGATCTGTTTGGACAGGTTGGCAAGTGTAGCCAAGTCATGGATTTCGATTGTTTAAATTCGGTGTTTGGTTTCAAGAATGAGGCATTGTCCACAAAGGGAAGGAACTTTGGGGCCTAAATTTAGGAATGTAATCTAATGGTTTACCAAGGGAAAGGAGAAGTGAAAAGGGCAAAACTTGCCACTGACATGTTTGTGATGTTTGGGCCCCTTAGAGGGCAATTCACACACACACAGACCCATACACAATTAGGATGTCAGAGAAATACAGGTAGTTGGCATTATCTAACAGAATAAGGAACAAGACCAGAGAGGAGGAAGGATGGACATTAGACCTTTCAGTCACACAGAGATGTACTAGAAGGACCACCAGGCCCATCAATGTGCTCCCAGTGTAACAAGCAGAAATAAACATCTTGTGCAATAGAGAGACTCAGGTTAAACTCCGCACACAGCATCTCCTAAAAGCCAACACCTGTCAAGGCCTCTTGAAACACATGTTCTCTTCTACCCTCCTGCCCCTCTCTGGGGTACAGGCTCTGGTTTTAATAAGCAGGAATCAGAACAGCCTGTGTCCCATCTCATTCCTGCAGGCCTCAGTTCTGCCTCTCATGTGCACTCAGGAAAATTTGTTTGTGCAGGTCACCCTGCAGGTGCAGCTTCCGTGACCTGAGAACTGCTGGGATTGACACAGTAGGGTCAAGACAGTCACCAGAGAAGAAGGCATGATGAATACCTGTGGTTCAACTCATTGTTGGTGTAATGGGCCAGGAATTCACGCAGTTCATTCCTGTCATTGGTCATCATCTGTAGCTGAAGGGTGAGTTTTTCCACCTGGTTCAGCTGCTGTTCCTGCTCATTGAGGAGAAAGGGTCTGGATGATGCCTTCCTAGAAGTCCCTGTAGGTACATAAACACAAGTGAATTTCTACAGATGAATGGCATAAGCCAACATCATGTGGGGTCCCAATAGGATGCTTGAGGAAAAAGAAATGCATGGAACCAAGTGAATCCCTCAAAGGTCAGATCAGCTGTCCTTAAGCTGGGCCACATAAGCCATGTATTTATGTCCAATCACTATGGCTAGATACCTGCCTCAGCCCCAACTGCAGCCCCACTAGCCCTGAAAGACATAAGCAATGCACGCCATGTTGTTTTCAATTGTCAGCTCATACCTGATGTGATGCAAGGAAGTGCAGGTGTCCCTAGTGCTTTTCACCTCCTAGCCCTGATAACATGTTTCCACAAATAAGAGGAACTGAATGTCTCAGACCTGGGTAAATGGATGGAAAATTTCCCTCCTTGATAAGAACATCAGACATTAAGTGCAACAACATCCCATTCTGATACCTCATCAGTGGATCTGTGCCTCCTGTTGGCATTCTTTGCCTCTCAGAATGAACTGAAGTAGGTCTAAGCACAGCAGCTGCAGCCTTGACCATTCCTGGCCCTCTGCCAGCTAACCATCAGAAATCCCCCACTTTTGATCTGCTCTATAGGAACCTAGATAAGTAGCATTGGCCCATTTCTTCAGATCATCACAGCTACTGAACCACAATAGTAGAAGGTACAGTTCTAGCCTCAACCCTTCCTTAGGAAATGAGGGATCTCTCTGCCAATTCGTGAACTGTATAATCACCTGTGAATGCCTCAAGGGCAGTTTGCATTGCCACAACACTGGTGAATTCACAGAAGATGCCACAGGTTCTCCATAATACCATAGAATTTCCAGAGAAGGGACTGCTATGGTCAATGCCAATGGCCATCACCTATCTTATAACAAGCTCTTCTCCAATTCACAAATAACCAAGCTGCCCTTTCCAGTAGCCTTCCCTGAGACACAGGGGAAGGCCTTCAGCATGTCCTCCTTCTAATCCCAAGATCTCTCTGTTTCCTTAGAATCTTGTCATTCTAATTTAATAATTCATCATGTGTGGAGAGCAAAACTCATGTTCCAAATACTGCCCAGGAATGGCACTTCGCCTCCTGATTATCACCAGCTAATAAGAAATTTTAAGGATGCTAAGCAAATAGCTTCAGATAGTAGGGAAGGAAGATCAGTACCATGAGGTGAACAAGTACACCAGAGAAGATCCACAGGGCTGTTACAATGTATGGGGGTGGTAGAGGATTATGTGGGTCCTGTCAGAACAATGACACATAGGAAATGATGCCAAAACCTCCAGCAGAATACATTTCAACCATCATGATGTTAACAAATGTGTTATCAACTACTGATAGGTATGACTGTAATAGCTAAGGAATGAGCATCTCCAGGTGACCCCCAGTCACCAAGAACAAATACTTACAGGAAGAGTGATGTCCCAGTCCTGCACTCAAGGTAGAGGAAAGAGGACTGGCTATTAAGAGGCTGGAACTAAGAAACATTAGTTATCATTGGCATGCAGGAATACTTGGTGACTCTTGCCCTGGTAGTGGTTGTTAATTAAAATGTGAGAATCTCTAGCTTTGGTCAGGGCAATTTACTCTCCCTGGTATTAGTAACATACACCAAAAGAAATCCAGTGTGGGTGAAGAACATGGATGGATCTGTATACACTATATTCCCTCTGTCCTTCCCACTCAGAGTGAAAACAGAGAGCCCTCAACAGTGGAGCTACAGCCTTGACCATCCCTGGCTCTCTGCCAAACTAACCATGAAATATCCTCAACTCTAGGTCTGCTCTTAAATAACTCAGAGGACCAGGATAGGCCCACTGCTTCTCAGAAACTCTTCTCTCCTTAGCCCCACTCCTGAAAGGAACCACTGAAGCTTCTTCCTTCAGGAAGCTCCCCATCCCTTGCCCAGAACTCACTGTGCTTTCCCCAGAACCATTTGTTTCTTGATGTGTGACGTGGAGACGGATGGCCATCTTCCTGCTGCCTCATTCTGATCTCCCTGTGCTCTCCGTTCTGTCTCCCAAGGATCCTGTTCATTCTAGTCAGCATGTCTGTAGGTGAAACACAAGACACTGAACAATGCACCAAGGACAGTTGGTATTGCCACAACACTGTTGACATCACATAGAATGCCAAGGCTCTCTAGGAGACAGTAGAATGTCCAAGTGCGTATGTCATATGGTATGGCTAATACATCCCTGCTGCATAACTCACCTAAAAGTGACTTTAAACCAAGGGTCCATTTTCAGAAACCTCGGGGGTTGCAATGGAAGCCTTTAGGTAGATCCTCCTTCCAAAGCCAGAAATCTAGCCCTCTGCCTAATTAGAAACTATCTAAGTAAATTTGCATTTCATTTATTGTGCTTCTTTCTAAAACATTCTTTTTATAATCCCATACTTTAATCCTTTCTATCTTAGACCCCATATAAATTTTATTTGTATTCAAATCTCATAACTTATTTAAACTTTAAAGTTTAATATTTTTATATCTTAAGCTAATTCCTTAGACATAATACAATAGGTATTCAATCTCCCATGAAATACTTAAGCCTTAAATTTTTATATACATATTAAATCTTAAAATGCCTTTTCTTTCTGTTTAATTCATTGAGTTATTCTCTACTTGGAGTTTGATACAGTTTTTTCTTATCTTAACCAATAATAATTTGTAACCAATTCTCTGAAATGATGGCAACTATTTGTAAACAACTGAACTCAAATAACCCAAATCCATGTAGTGTGTGTGTGTGTGTGTGTGTGTGTGTGTGTGTAAACAAAATCTATTTTTTAAAAAAATGTAATGTATTTTTTAACATTTCTTCAAAGTATTACCAGGACAGCAAAGGATTATCCTGGGAAGTCAATGAAGAACTTGGCTTGGGAAGGAAGGAAGGATGATTTAGATTCAGAATATGCAGGCAGTAAACTCCCAACAGCCCTAGTTCTCCCACCTCTGCCTGCCTGAAGAGACAGTGTATTTCACCCTCTGTGAGAGCCACAGGAGCCTCTCCTTCAGGCTAATACCAACCCTGCCCACCATAGCCATGAGTCTGTCACAGATCTTGAAATACTTTTCCTGTCTGCAGCAGCAGAATCTGGAAGAAGAAAAGTTACTCAGTTGCCCAGCAGAGATGCCTCTTTGCTGTCTCAGCCTGGATGCCTGTGGTAACAGTTGCAGTAGGAACAGCCCACCTGGAAGAAGTCTTCCTGTCAGCATCATTGGATCCTGAGAATCCACAATTTCCTGCTCTTCAACAAGTTCTGGATATCCAGTAAGTGTTTTTAGACTTACTTGATGGTGGCGATTTACTGTAATCTGAAAGTGCAATGGAAGAGGAGGGAGAAACTGAAAACTTAAATGTGCTTGGTGTCCAATGGTATCTGAGGGACTTAACATGTGCCATAGATTGTAGATCTCCATCTAAGAATGATCCTGGAACATCTGCACATTGTTAGCAACATCTTAGACAACATCAGTGCTCTAGAAGCATGGAAGTTCCATTCACAGAAATAAGCATGATCAAGCATGCCCCATGCCACTGTAATAGAGCAACTAGCCCATCATAGAGGATAAGGGCACCATCAGTGTTGTGCCAAAACACACAATGCTCGTTCACACACTCTACACATATATGTTGCCCACATTCATACATTTAATAACATGTGTTTGTCTATGCAATTGCATACACACACATTTACACATAGATATATTCTTTGAAATTAAATTGAATGTACAGTAAATGTGCATAACAAGAAATTAAAAAGAAACAAACAACCTTTGTGGTATTGTTATGATTATATAGGTGTGCATGTTGTTTGAAAAATCTATGAATATAGTTATGTTTATGATTTTATAAGTATCTATATACAACCACATCTAACTGCATACACATGCATACATAAATATAGAGATAAACTGAAATCCCAACTCCAGACACCAGCCAATGAGATAGCAGAACTTTCTGAGTGGCCAGCTTGATGTGTTAGCTCCTTCCTGCCTTCAACACTGAGTGCCTGTTATGTTTATTTGAAAGGCATAATTTTTTAATACACAACAGAGACACTGCATTGGCCTTATTTGAAATATGTAAAATATATCTTTGAAAGAGCAGAAATATGAGAAATAAACTTTACTTTTATTATCTTGAAATGAATACCAAAACTTCCTTCCATGCTTTTTTCTATACGTGTATATCATACAGTAGATTAATATTAATCCTGTATTTTATTTTTTTCTGTGTTTTAATTGTTATTTCTCCTGCATAATGCACTCTTCAAGATATATAAGTCATGAGGTATCATTCTCCATGATGGTAGTGGCCACTACTGTCTCTATCACAAACATCTTCCTGTTTTCTAGAAATCCAGTTGTTAATTTCTTCGTGTACTAGCTTGTAAACAGCTGAAGTGATCTCCATAGCTGCCACATCTCCCAGCAAAGGAGTAGAGGATAATAAAGGTGTCCTTATTGGAATGTGTCCAAGATGATTAAAGTGGTCTTAGCTGCAGGAAGCCCTTTTCCTGGATCAAAACTCTCTTCTAACAGATGATCAATAAAACTTTCAAGAGACTGTTTTGACTCCCAGGAGAAAACAGTCATTTCAAATAACTTCAAAGTATCCACTCATGTAAAAAACAAACAACCAAAGAAACAAAAACATGCTAATTTTAAAAACACTTTTAGCTGTTTAATTAATGCATTCCTAACATAGCAGTATAATTTCAGTACAAACTAACACAATTGTGGGAGGTCTACCCATTTGTGGGAGGCCTATCCCTTCCTAAACAGAGACACAAAGAGTGGAATCTACTAGGAGGAAGACCAAAAAGTTCCCCTAATTATGACACTTTCAGTTAAGTTTTCCAAGGGCCACTGAGATCATAAAATTACATTTTAAGTTATGATAAAAACTATTCAAGGACTGGAGAGATGGCTCAGAGGTTAAGAGCACTGGCTGTTCTTCCACCGGTCTTGAATTCAATTCCCAGCAACCACATGGTGGCACACAGCCATCTGTAATGAGATCTGGTTGCCTCTTCTGGCCTGCAGGCCTATGTGCAGACAGAATACTGTATACATAATAAATAAATAAATCTTTAAAAAAAAGCATTCAAATATATCTGAAGGTAAAATAAGAAAAACTTTACGATGCTTCTAATGTGATTAATTTGGTTTATCCTTTAAAAATTAATTTTATCTAATTTGTCTGGACTAGACAGAAATTTATTAAATAATAAAAACAATACTAGTATAAACTTACATTTAACATTTACACTTTCAATATTTATACTTTTTAAAGACATATTCAACATTTAGACTTACATTCAACATTTACAATTTTTACAAATGTATAATCAAAAGGGAACTCTATATAAAACTATTTTACAACCTTTAGCCCATATGTAGAAGAGATTTCTTAAAAGAACTATTTACCAAACTTATATTCAAGAGGAAAATCTATTAGCAAAATTCTAGGAAGACTATCTTAATAGGACTACTAACACTACAGGAAGTACACAAATCATTTCTAGAGTTAGGAGTTTGTAGTTAGCTTTGATATCATTCTGATAGTTTTCTTGAGAGTTTAAAGTCAGAGCCTAATTTATCAGCAGTTCTCAACATGACCGAGGGTAAAATTCTCTCTTCTTAAATTTTTAAGCTGTTCTGTAAGATTGCCATGGGCTCTTTCCACTATGCTATGTCCTTGAGAATTATAAGGAATGCCTGTTTTATGTTGCATTTACCATCTTGCTTTTTCATAGCCTATAATTCCCACCTGATAGGCAAGCTATTCACCTGTTTCACATTCCCTGGACACAAGCTAACAAACTTGTGGAAGAAAATAGTATTTTGACTTGAAAAAAACACACACTGAAAAACAGACTTTTGGGGCAGTGTAGTACTGGCATCTCTGTTACAGACATCACTCAAGTTTAAATGGAAATTATATTGGGAAAGTAAAGGACAAAATACATTGTTTCTGTCTTAATCAGTATTCTATTGAGGTTAAGAGACACCATGAGCATGGCAACACTTACAAATTTTAATTAGGGCTAGCTTACAATTTCAGAGTTTTAGTCCATTTTCATCATGACAAATAGTATAGTAGTATGCAGGCAAACATGCAAACATGGTGCTAGAAAAGTTGTTGGGATCTCAGAGGAAGTATGGCCTTATTAGAGAAGGCATGTCCTTGTTGCAAGAAGTGTGTTACTGGAGTTAGACATTGGGAAGAGAAGGGGGGAAACTGGGCCTGGCTTGGGCTTCTGAAAACACAGAGACGCCTTGCACCTAGGTCCCAGACCTGGGCACCAGCCATTCCTGGGAAGACCTGCCCAACTTGGTCCCAGATTCTGACCATTTGGCAGGCCCTGTGGAAAGTTTCCCCTTCTCCAAGACCCCTGGCACACCCTACTATCTCCAGGCCCTGCACCCACACCCATTGTGCTAAGACTCCAGTGACTTCCTGAGACTTAGAAACAAGCCATCTGCTTCCATCCTTCCCTGAAACTCCCATCTGGACCAGAGCTCTCATCTGGACAAGATACAGAGACCCCAACAACTTCATGGGACTTACAGACTAGCCTCCGGATTCCATCCTGTCACAGAACTCCCATCTGGACAAGATACAGAGAGACCCCAGAGAATTTCTGAGACTCAGAGACCAGCCCCCAGCTCCCATCCAAGTAGCAAGCTCATCTGGACCAGAGCTCCCATCTGGACCAGAGCTTCCATCTGGACCAGAGAGAGGCTCCCTAAATCTGTCAGCTCTGGACCAAGTGCACTGATAAGATGAAAAAATAATCCTCGTGGAGATGGGTAGGTGTCAAAGCAGAAGTACACACAACAAAATAAAGAGCAATATAGCATCACCAGAACCTAACTCTCCTCCAACAGATAGACCTGAACATCACAGAATGGAAGAAGCAGAAGAAAACAACCTTATAAATAACATCATGAAGAGGCTAGAGCCTTATCTAGAAGAAATCAAAAATCAAGTGGAGGAAAAGACAAACAAAAAATGGGAAGATATATATATATATATATATATATATATATATATATATATATATATATATTTGAACTAGAGAAAAGGACAAATAGAGCAGAAGAAAACAATAAGTCCCTGAAAGAAAATAATGAAAAAGCAATGAAACAGATGAGGGAAACAGTCCAAGACCTGAAAGGGAAATAGAAAAAATGAAGAAGACACAAGCAGAGGGAATGCTGGAAATAGAAAATCTGAGTAAACAAACAGGTACTTCAGATGCAAGTATATCCAACAGAATTCAAGAGATGGAAGAAAGTATCTCTGGTGTTGAAGATACGGTAGAAGAAATAGATTCATCAGTCAAAGAAAACACGAAAGCCAACTATGTCATGACCCAAAATGTCCAAGAAATTTGGGACACCATGAAAAGACCAAACCTATGAATAATAGGGATAGAGGAAGGAGAAGAATACCAACTCAAAGGCACAGGAAATATATTTAACAAGACCATAGAAGAAAACTTTCCCAACTTAAAGAACGAAATGCCTATGAAGATACAATAAGCCAATGGAACACCAAACAGATTAGACCCCAAAATAAGTCCCCTCGCCATATAATAATTAAACAAGTAAAGGTACAGTATAAAGAAAGAATATTAAGAGCAGCAAAGGAAAAAGCCAAGTGACTTATAAAGGCAAACCCATCAGAATAACACCGGATTTCTCAATGAAGACTTTGAAAGCCAGAAGGACATGGACAGATATAGTGCAAACACTAAGAGACCATGGATGCCAGCCTAGACTAATATACCCAGCAAAATTTTCAATCACCATAGGTAGAGTGAACAAGACATTTCAAGACAAAGCAAGATGTACACAATACTTATCCACAAACCCAGCCCTACAGAAAATACTAGAAGGAAAATTCCAACCTAAAGAAGTCAGATACACGCTTGAAAACACAGGATATAGAGATCACCAGAGCAGTAAACCACAAAGAAGAGAAGAATAGACTCACTACAACCAAAAAAAAAAAAAAGGAAAAAAAAAAAAACCAGGAATGAACCATCACTGGTCATTAATATCTCTTAATATCAATGGGCTTTATTCACCTATATAAAGACCAGACTAACAGAATGAATATGAAAACTGTATCCATCTTTCTGCTGCATACAAGAAACACACCTCAAATTCAAAGATAGAAACTATCTAAGAATAAAAGGCTGGGAAAAGACTTTCTAGTCAAATGGTCTTAAGAAACAAGCTGGTGTAGCCATCCTAATATCCAGCAAAATGTACTTCAAATTAAAATCAATCAAAAGTGATCATGAAGGACATATACTCATCGCAGAAAAGATCTACCAAGATCAACTTTCAATTATGAACATTTAAGCCCCAAACACAAGGACACCTACATAAGTAAAAGAAACATTATTAAAGCTTAAATCTCATATAAAGCCCCACGCATTAATAGCGGGAGACGTCAACACCCCACTTTCACCTCTGGAGAGATCTGTCAAATTGAAACTTAACAGAGAAATAAAGGACTTAATGGATGTTATGACTCAAAGGGACTTAATTGATATCTACAGAAGATTCCATCCAAATAAGAAAGAATATATCTTCTTCTCGGCACCCCATGGAACCTTCTCTAAAACTGACAACATACTTGGCCACAAAGCAAATCTTAACAGATACAAAACAATTGGAATAACCTCCTGTGTTCTACCAGACCACCATGGTTTAAAGTTAGATTTCAACAACAGAAAAAACTACAGAAATCCTACAATCTTATGGAAACTGAATAATGCTCAACTGAATCACCAATGGGTTAAGGAAGAAACACAGAAAGAAATTAAAGACTTCCTAGAGATCCATGAAAATGAATACACCTCATACCCAAACTTATGGGACACTATGAAAGCAGTGCAAAGAGGAAAATTCATAGCAATAAAGGCCCACATAAAGAAGTTGGAGAAATCTCACACTAGTGACTTAACAGCACACCTGAAAGCTCTAGAACAAGAAGAAGCAAAATCTCCCTGGAAGAATACACATCAGTAAATTATCAAATTGAGAGCTGAAATCAATAATATAGTAACAAAGAAAACAATACAAAAAATTAATGAAAAAAAGAGTTTGAGAAAATGAAGAAGAGAGACAAGCCCTTATCCCAACTAACCAAAAGACAGAGAGAGAGCATCCAAATTAACTAAATCAGAAATGAAAAAGGGGACATAACAACAAACAATGAGGAAATCCAGAGAATCATCAGGTCATATTTCAAAAACCTCTACTCCACAAAGCTGGAAAATCTAAAAAAAATGAATAACTTTCTGGATGGGTACCACATACCTAAGTTAAGTCATGACCACATAAACCATTTAATAAGTCCAATAATCCCTAAGGAAATAGAATCAGTCATTAAAAGCCGCCCAACCAAAAGATGCCCAGGACTAGATGGTTTCAGCGCAGAATTCTACCACATCTTCAAAGAAGACTTAATACCAATACTCTGTAAAATGTTCCACACAATAGAAGCTGAAACAATATTGCCAAACTCCTTCTATGAGGCTATAATTACCCTGAATCCTAAACCAAACAAACATGCAACAAAGAAAGAGAACTACAGACCGATCTCCCTCTTGAACATTGATGCAAAAATACTCAATAAAATACTGGTTCACAGACTCCAGGAACACATCAAAACAATTATCCACTATGATCAAGTAGGCTTCATCCCAGGGATGCAAGGGTGGTTCAACATATGAAAGTCTGTCAATGTAGTACACCATATGAACAAAATCAATGGAAAAAAAAACCACATGATCATCTCACTAGGTGCAGAAAAGGCATTTGACAAAATCCAACACCCATTCATGATGAAGGTCTTGGAGTGATCAGGAATACAGGGAACGTACCTAAACATAATAAAGGCAATTTACAGAAAGCCAACAGCCAATGTCAAATTAAATGGAGAGAAACTCAAAGCAATATCACTAAAATCAGACACAAGACATGGCTGTCCCCTCTCTCAATACTTACTCAGTATGTTACTTGAAATTCTAGTCAAAGCAATAGAACACCATAAGGAAATTAAGGGGATACAAACTGGAAAGGAAGAAGTCAAGCTTGCCCTATTTGCAGATGACATGATAGTATACATGAATGACCCACAAAATTCAACCAAGAAATAGATACATCTCATAAACCCCTTCAGCTACATAGCAGGATACAAGATCAACTAAAGAAAATTAGTAGCCCTCCTATATACAATAGAAAAACAGGCTAAGAAGGAAATCATAGATACATCACCCTTTACAATAGCCACAAATGGATATAAAATACCTTAGGGTAACTCTAACTAAGCAAGTGAAGGACCTCTATGACAAGAACTTTATGTTCCTGAAAAAAGAAATTGAAGAAGATGTCAGAAAATGGAAAGATTTCCCATACTCATGGATAGGATTAACATAGTAAAAATGGCGTTCTTACCAAAAGCAATCTACAGATTCAATGCAATCCCCATCAATTGCCAACACAATTCTTCACAGACCTGGAAAGAATAGTACTCAATTTCATATGGAAAAGCAAAAAACCCAGGATAGCCAAAAGATTCCTGTACAATAAAACAACCTCTGGAGGCATCATGATCCCCAATCTCAAGCTTTACTATAGAGCTACTGTAATAAAAACAGCTTGGTACTGGCATAAAATCTGACATGTGGACCAATGGAATCAAATTGAAGACCCTGACATTAACCCGCACACCTATGAACATATCATTTTGACAAAGAAGCCAAAAATGTACAATGGAAAAAAGAAAGCATCTTCAAAAATGGTGATGGCATAACTGGATGTCAATGTGTAGAAGGCTGCATATAGATTCATATCTGTCACCATGCAAAAAACTTAAGTCCAAGTAGATCAAAGACCTCAACATCAATGCAATTACTCTGAAGCTGATAGAAGAAAAAGTAGGAAGTAGTCTTGAATGCATTGGCACAGGAGATCACATCCTAAATATAACACCAGTAGCACAGACACTGAGAGAAACAATCAATCAATCAGACCTCTTGAAACTGAGAAGCTTTTGTAGAGCAAAGAACACGGTCAACAAGACAAGACGACAGCCTACAGAAGGGGAAAAGGTCTTCACCAACCCCACATCTGACAGAGGGCTGATATCCAGAATATATAAAGAACTCAAGAAATTAGACATCAAAATGCCCAACAGTACAATTAAGAAATGGGCTATAGAACTAAACAGAGAATTCTCAACAAAGGAAGCTCAAATGGCTAAAAGACATTTAAGGAATTGCTCAACATCCCTAGTTATCTAGGAAATGCAAATCAAAAGGACTATGAGATACCACCTTACATCTGTCAGAATGGCTAAATTAAAAAACACTGAAGACAGCTTATGCTGGAGAGGATGTGGACCAAGGGGATCTCTCCTCCACTGCTGGTGGGAATGCAAGCGTATACAGCCACTTTGGAAATCAATATGGTGCTTCCTTAGAAAATTGGGAATCCATCTCCCCCAAGACCCAGCTGTAGCAATTTTGGGCATATACCCAAGGAATGCTCAATCATACCACTAGAGCATTTGCTCAGCTATGTTCATATCAGCATTGTTTGTAATAGCCAGAACCAACCTAGATGCCCTTCAACTGATTAATGGATATAGAAAATGTGGTACATACACACAATGGAGTACTACTCAACAGAGAAAAACAATGACATCATGAGGTTTGCAGGCAAATGGATGGATCTAGAAAAAAATCATCCTGAGTGAGGTCACCCAGACTCAAAAAGACAAACATGGTATGTACTCACTCATAGGAGGATGTTAGATATAAAACAAAGATGACTAAACTCCTACTCACAACTCCAGGGAGAATACCTAGAAAACAGGACCCTAAGAAAGACACAGGGATCACCCAATGACAGAGAAATGGATGAGATCTCCATGAACAACCTGGAAATGAGTGGGGGTAATGATGTGCAAGGTTCAAGGGAAAGAGCTTAGGGGAGCAGGAGACCCCAGCTGGATCAAGAACAGAAAGGGAGAACAAGGTATAACAGACCATGATAAATGAATACCACATGAGAACAGGCAGAAGCAAAATGCTCGAGAGGCCACCAGAAATCCACAATGATACCTCCCCTGTAGACTACTGGCAATGGTCGAGAGAAAGCCTGATCTGACCTAGTCTTGTGATCAGATGGCCAAACACCCTAACTGTCGTGCTAGACTCTCACCCAATAAATGATGGAAGTGGATGCAAAGAGCCCAGGCCAGGCCCCAAGTGGAGCTCCAGGAGTACAGTTAGTAAGAAAGCAAAGGGATTGTATGAGGGAGAATTGTTGAGACCAAGACTGGAAAAATCACAGGGACAAATAGCCAAACTAATGGAAACACATGAATTATGAACCAAAAGCTGTGAAGCCCCCAACTGGATCGGGCCTTCTGGATATGTGAGTTTCTTGAATAGCTTGAACTGTTTGGGAGACACCCAGGCAGTGGGACTGGGACCTGTCCTTAGTGCATGAGCTGGCTCTTTGGAACCTGGGGCTTATGAGGGGACACTTTGCTCAGCCTGAAAGGAGTGGTCTGGATTTGCTTGTACTGAATCTACCAGGTTGAGCTGAATCCCCAGAGGAGTCTTTGCCCTGGAGTAGATGGTAATGGAGGGGAGGGGCTGGGGGGAAGGTGGGGTGGGGCAGAAGGGGGAGGACAGGGGAACCCATGGCTGATATGTAAAATTAAAACACAAATATCCATTTTCACAAAATAAAATTTGAAATAAAATAAAAAATAAGTAAAAAAAAAAACCCAAAAACAAACAAACAAACAACTAGCTACCCTCTTACCATGCACTGTTCTTGACACAGCAACACAGAATAAGGATGAAAAGTTAACCCCTAGGAAATGAATGTAATGCACATACACACATACATTGCCCCATTGTTTTCATAGATCATCCATAAGATCGATCTTTTCTATCTAGCCTGTCTCACAGGTCTTTCAGGACAACACAGAATGTAGTCTGACCTCAAATGCCAGTGAGAAAGGGCGGGTGGCTGAGACTGGCAGTCTGCATAGTTAACACTCCTAAGTCAATATAGGGGTAAGAGTTTAAAATCTCACTTCACCCTGGTGTCTCCTTATGAAATAAAGAGGTTCATGATATTTCTAACACTCTTAATTTTCTAGGGGTTATCCAAGTGTTTCACTAGTATCTATAATGCTATATTATACTGAAGTGTTAAAAAGAAAGCAAACTGTGGAGGCCTTGCTTTCAGTTCCAGTAAAAACAGATATGTGGATATGGACTGGTTATTACCCCAGTCCCTAACCCCCTAAACACATAAGATCTGACAACTCCTAGCCACACTACCCCTAGGACCTCACCAGAACCAAAAGATATATGGGACATGTCATGATGCAACTTATTTTGATACTGCTTGTGGTTGGTTTCTGACTTTGTTGTTTCAGAGCACTGACTGGGTCTGTCATATTCTAAACACCTGTTATAAAACAAGGGTGAATGTTATGTTCAAGCATATACAAATAATTAGTGCCAATATTTTTTGAACTCTATCCATAAGTTGAAGAGAAGCAAAGACATCAAAATTCATTTTATAAGTCCCGTGTTACTAAAGTAAAAAACAAACATCCCATGAATATGTTCAAAGTTTTTCTTTAACTCAGCTAAGCATGTATGGGCTAATTTGGACATTATTGTTTAAAAAATAAATATTGTTTTTCAACCTATGAATGAGGATGAGGGTATGTTTCCTTATATTTATGTCTTATTAATTTCTTTCAAAAAATTTGGTAGATTTTGTTGTACAAAATGTTCTACTCTCTGTTGAGATGGATTAGTATTTATGTATATTTTCATAATTTCCTTTTCATATTATTTACTGTAAGCATATTAACATGGAAGTGCTATTTATGTGTTGACATATATACTTTTAAAGAAATTATCCACAAATTAACATATTTATTTTTTTGTAACAAATGGAAAAAAAAATGAGATCCCCCTCACCAACCATTACCTAGGCACCATCTGGAGCTACATGTCCCTCTTGCACATATTGGGAAGAGGTAATGCTCCAAGCTCCTGACTCAATAATCTAACCCTAGGCCCCAGAGGCACAATCCATTCCCCTCCCACCCAGGCACAGAAGCAGCAGAGACCAGGGCAGCAGCCTTCTCCTCAGGCCCCTTGCCAACCATCCCTTTGCAGTGGCATTGACCACTAGAGCCACATGTCCCTATTGCACAATTGAGAAGAAGAGGTAAAACCCAAATTTCCTGACTGGACAGCCCAGTACTCTAGCCCCTAGGCCCTGGAGGCAAATTTTTTGCACTTAGCTCCCCAGTAACAGTGGCCCCAAAGACTGGGCAGCAACCTCCTCACTAGCCTCCTTGGCAACTCCCTCACCCCTGACTGGCACCTGTGCCTGCTAGAGCCATAGGCCTAACCCAGAGGGACTGAAAGAAGAAGACCTGGATTGAAGGAAGAAATGGGCAGGCAGCAATGTAAGAACACATTAGACAACATAAAGAGCACCATGGCACCACCAGAACTTAGTGACTGTATAACAGCAAGACCTGAAAACCCCAATGCAGAAGAAAATGACACTAAAAATAATTTTATGAAGATGATAGATGCCCTTAAAGAGTAAATGAAAAAAAATCCCTTAAACAAATGGAGGAGAAGACAAACAAAAACTGGAAGAAGTCAATAAATTCCTTAAAGAAAGCCCAGAAACCCAAGGGGGTAAAACAAACAGGTGAAAGAAACAGTTCAAGACTTGAAAACTGAAATAGAGGCAATAAAGAAAACACAAACTGACAGAATGCTGGAAATAGAAAATCTAAGTAAATAAACAGGAGCTACAGAGGCAAGCATAAGAGAATACAAGGGATGGAAGAGAGACGCTTAGGTATTGAGGATATGATAGAGGAAATAGATTCACTTGTCAAAGAAAATGTTAAATCCAACAAGGTTTTAATAGACAACTTCCAGGAAAACTGAGATACTATGAAAAGACCAAACCTAGGAATAATAGGGATAGAAAAAGGAGAAGAATTCTAGCTGAAAGACATGAAAAATATTTTCAACAAAATCATAATAGAAAACTTTCCCAACCAAAGAAAGACATGCCTATGAAGGTACAAGAACCTTGAAGCTCATCAAATAGACTAGACCAAAAAAAATTCCCTTGACACATAATAATCAAAACACTAAACTTATAGAATAAAGAAAGAATATTAAGAGCAGCAAAGGAAAAAAAAAGTCAAGTAACATATAAAGGCAGACCTATGGGAATTATGCCCAAATTTTCAATGGAATCTCTGAAAGCCAGAAGGTCCTGAACAGATGTACTGCAGACTCTAAGGGACCATGGATGCCAGCCCAGACTACTATAACTAGCAAAGCTTTTAGTCACCATAGATGGAAAAAACAAGACATTCCATGACAAAACCAGATTTAAACATCATATATCCACAAATCCAGCCCTATTGAAAGTATTAGAAGGAGAAGTCTAACCCAAGGAAGTTAGCTGCAACCAACAAAATGTAGGCAATCAATAACTTCACAACAACACAACCCTAAAAAGGGAAACTAAAACAGTACTAACACATTCTTACATTCCTTCGTCTTTCTTGACAATTGGACTCCTGGAACTCCACTTGGGGCCTGGCCTGGGATCTCTGCATCCACTTCCATCAGATATTGGATGAGAATTCCAGAATGACTGTTAGGGAGTTTGGCCATCTGATCACCAGACTAGGTAAGAGCAGGCTTTCTCTCAACCATTGTGAGCAGTCTACAGAGGATGTATCATTGTGGATTTCAGGGTACCTCTCCAGCACTCTGCCTATTCCTGTTCTCATGTGGTCATCATTTATCATGGTCTCTTATTCCTTGTTCTCCCTTTCTGTTCTTGATCCAGCTGGGATCTCCTGCTCCCTAAGCTTTTTTCCCTCAAATCTTGACCTTCATTACTCCCACTGTCATCCAGGTTGTTCATGTAGATCTCATCCATTTCTCTGACATTGTGCGATCCCTATGCCATTCCTAGGGTCCTGTTTTCTGGGTATTCTCCCTGGAGTTGTGTAGCAGTGTAGTCATCTTTGTTTTACAGCTAGTATCTTACTATGAGTGAATAAATACCATGTTTGTCCTTCGAGTCTAGGTTACCTCACTCAGGATGTTTTTTTTCCTAGATCCATCATTTTGCCTGCAAAACTCATGATGTCATTGTTTTTCTCTGCTGAGTAATACTCCATTGTATATATGTACCATATTTTCTTCATCCATTCTTCAGTGGAAGGGCATCTAGGTTGTTTGCAGGTCCTGGCTATTACAAAGAATGCTGATATGAACATAGCTGAGCAAATGCTCTTGTGGTATGATTGAGAATTCCTTGGGTATATGCCCAAGAGTGCTATAGCTGGGTCTTCGGGGAGATGGATTCCCAATTTTCTAAGGAAGCATCATATTGATTTCCAAAGTGGCTATACAAGCTTGCATTCCCACCAGCAGTGGAGGAGAAGTCCCCTTGCTCCACATTCTCTCCAGCATAAGCTGTCTTCAGTGTTTTTGAATTTAGCCATTCTGACAGATGTAAGGTGGTATCTCAGAGTCGTTTTGATATGCATTTCCCAGATAATTAGGGATGTTGAGCAATTCCTTAAATGTCTTTAAACCATTTGAGCTTCCTCTGTTGAGAATTCTCTGTTTAGTTCTATAGCCCATTTCTTAATTGGACTGTTGGGCATTTTGATGTCTAATTTCTTGAGTTCTTTATATATTCTGGATATCAGCCCTCTGTCAGATGTGGGGTTGGTGAAGACCTTTTCTGTAGGCTGTTGCTTTGTCTTGTTGACCATGTCCTTTGCTCTACAAAAGCTTCTCAGTTTCAAGAGTTCTGATTGATTGATTGTTTCTCTCAGTGTCTGTGCTACTGGTGTTATATTTAGAAAGTGATCTCCTTTGCCAATGTATTCAAGAGTACTTCCTACTTTCTCTTCTATCAGCTTCAGAGTAACTGGATTTATGCTGAGGTCTTTGATCCACTTGGACTTAAGTTTTTTGCGTGGTGACAGATATGGATCTATTTTCAGCCTTCTACATGTTGACATGCAGTTATGGTAGCACCACTTGTTGAGGATGCTTTCTTTTTTCCATTGTAGAGTTTTGGTTTCTTTGTCAAAAATTATGTGTTCATAGGTGTGTGGATTAATATCAGGGTCTTCAATTTGATTCCATTGGTCCACATGTCAGTATTTATGCCAGTACCAAGCTGTTTTTATTACAGTAGCTTTATAGTAGAGCTTGAAGTTGGGGGTCGTGATGTCTGCAGAGGTTTTATTGTCCACCTGTATCCTGAAGCAGAGCAAATTGGTAGTTCTTTTCATGGTGACTCTCTCCACAGTCTTGGCTAAAAATATTACTGTGGTTCTGGCTTTCAAGACAACTGTTCCAGGGAGATTGATAAGGTGGATGATGATGTCAAGAGCACCTAAATTCATAATTCCCATCTGCATCCTTATCCAATTTGTGGTCTGTGGAATTTGGCTGAGCATCTCTTCTCCCTTTTTTGACTCAGATGCTTACTCTGATCATGTCCACATAATTATTATATGCAACAAGGGTGTTACTATTGCCTTCCATTCTGTCCTGGCATAGCTCTGCTCTGTGGCCCTTGGGAGCTACACTATGGCTTACCTGTCCAGAAACCTCCCTGACACATTCAATGAAGCCAAGTTCATCACTTTCAGTATGTTGGTGTTCTTCAGTGTGTGGGTCACTTTCCTCCCTGTCTACCACAGCACCAAGGGGAATGTCATGGTGGCCATGGAAGTCTTTTCTATCTTGGCCTCCAGTGCTGGCCTCCTAGGTTGCATTTTTCTCCCCAAGTGCTATATTATTTTGTTCAGACAACATAGGAATGTGCTTCCTCATGTCAGGAACAAAGCACCTTCTAGAGGAAAAGTGGATCTTACAGATTATACCATGTTTTTCTTAATTACATAGAAGTCTTCCAGTCTGTTTAGCACAAATCCAATTGTCAGAGATCATATACCAATTTGAGATTTTATATTTGTTGGTTCTGTTTATTGATAAAATTTATCTTTATTCTCACATCTTCTATTGTTTTTACATAGTTCTCTAAATTAGAAGACCTATTTTCATAAAAATTCATTGTCTGTCTCCATTAATATTAAAGAGAATATCTATTCTTCACCTGTTCCACATTGTATAACTTTGCCTTTACAGCAAATGTTTTCATATGCATCCATGTGTTTTTGATGCATTTTGTATGTTTCCTGGATTCATCATGCTTACATTTCATATATGCTTTTGCTATGAAGGAAGGCACATTTTTAAAAATGAATATGATTTTGACATGCAGCTAATTATGCAGTTTTTGACATGACTCTGCCAAAAACTGCATAATTACCTGCATTCTAGAAAGAATAGACCAATTCATTTCTTAATTAAAACCCAAAGTCAAATATCAGTTAGTAAGGTATTTACCCAATTACAGGAAGCTTCTGTTAAATCTGTGAAGATTGTGAAATGTCTGGCTGTATCCAGTTCTGTAGAACCTGTGCTCATGTCTGTCTTTGACTATAGATATCAAAATGGATTTTCTACTCACTCACTCACAACTCTTCAATGTTGGTAAATTGCTCTATATTCTTTATTGTGTACCTCCTGCATATTTATGAGTACTCATTTATCCATATTTTATCAATATTTCTTAAGAGATATGTAATTCTTTGGGAACATTTCTGACTGTTCTTATTTCTTGTGTAGTGTTCATTTGCAGAAATATGTGAGACATTATGTGCTGTGTGCCTTGTATCTTGTCATTTGTCTGTAATTAGTTTTTTGTAGTCCACAAGCCGTAAACTTTCAAGAATAAGGTTGAGGACAACTTATGTCAATCACTACAGGTAAACTGAAAAGAAGCCAGAGTCTGTCTTTGTAAATGGGTCCATCAGGGTGACTTTTATAAATATATTTTCTCAAGCAATATGTTGTTATCATGTTTTGCTCTCCCTCATCTCCTCCAAGATCCTCCCTAATGCCAACCAACCAACTCAATGACCCCTTTTTCTCTCTCTTTAGGAAACAAACAGAAAAAACTCCCAACCAGAACAAAATAAAACAAACAACAACAAAACTAGGTAAAGTGTGTAGAACACATGGAAAGGTAGATACACACACACACACATTTACACACACAGATATCTTGCCTGTAATACAAGCTATTGCAACTGTGGCATAGATTATGAGGGAGTAACCAGTCAACATCTGATCTGACTTTAGGTCCACGCTATGGAAAACATACCTGACACTTTGTGTTTGTGTGTGTGTGTGTGTGTGTGTGTGTGTGTGTGTGTGTGTGTGTGTGTTTGTGTAACCCCTGAAGGTAAACAGAACAAGGGCAGAGGGAAAAACCAAATACTACTGTTCTATTAAAGTACCATAGCAATAAGATGTCTCCTATTGACATTCTGGAATAGATCAGTGCCTTCCTCAACCACTGTCAGAGAAGATTCCTCCTGCATCAGATGAGAGCAAATACAGAGACCCTCAGTCAGATATTATGCTAAGAATGATAGACCTTGGAACTCTCAGCCCTAAATGGTATGTCTTTATCTAATCCCTCCCCCCAGAACATAGGGATCACTGTGGTAGGTGAGGCAGAACTAGTTTTGGAGGGAAAAGGACTAGAGGATACCAGAACAAGGCCCTCTACATCAACAAGATAGGTACAAAAGTGTTCTCACAGAGACTGTGGCAACTGTCTGTACCAGTTGGGGTGAAAGTGGGTGTGTTCACATTCCTCCATTCCTAACCCAGTAGCTGTTTCCAATTGCTAAGCAATTGCAAATGAAAGTCCAATTTTCTCCAAGAGAGTCTCACTAAGGGAAAACAAAACTTCTTCTAAGTATAGGATCCAAAACTAGCACTAGATTGCCAACAGAAAAGAAACTCAGTGGTGTCTTTGGAGCATCCTTGTGTCATAATGTCCTGTCAGGGTTTTCATTTTTTCTCTTTTGTATTTTATTAGGTATTTTGTGTACGTGTTATGGCTTCTTGTTTAGTGGTCTTATGAGAGTCATGAGAGTGTGAACAAGTGGGTCTCTGTGTCTGTATCTGGCGTTTGTTTGCTCTCTTGTGCAATTTTCCCCGTGTGTGGTAGTTTTATGCTATTCTGATGTGGTAGTTTTTGTTTGATATACTATATATATAAAATATTCCTTAGAAGCTTGATTGTTTTCTAATGAGAGATAGAATGGAGTGAGATCTCAGTAGGAAGAATGATGGGTAGGAACATGGAGAAGATCAGAGTGGGGAAGCTGTATTTAGGATATGTCATTTAAGAAAATGATACTTTCCATAAATGAAAAGAAAAGATAAAAATATAATTGGAAACCATAATATCTAAGCAAATGATGTGTAAGCTAAATTTTGCAAAAACAGAATAGCATAATCCCCCAAACTTCCAAGATATCACTTATTTCATTTTTCAGTTTTGTTGTTTATTGAAAATAGTTTTTTTTTTCATACAGTATATTGTTATCAGGGTTTTCCTTCCCTCACTCCTCCAGATATTCTGCACCTTCCTAACAGACCCAAAACACATCTTTTCTGTTTTACCCTGTCTTTAAAAACACACAGACATGTAAAATAAATAAGTAAATAAAAATAATCCAGAATAGGAAGCATCTTTTTGCATTATTAAACGTTGACATCACTATTTTCACAGTTTGGAATATAATACCTGCTTGACTGAAAATTAAATACCTCATTGTGTGTGATATCACAGTTTAAAAAGAAATTTGGAACTCAGCAGCCTAAAGACAGTGGGTGATAATGTAGGACTCACATTTATACTCTTAAAACACAAAAATAAAAAAGCTGAGAATTCTTAGTGTGGATGGAAGTTTAGACAGTATTTCCATGGTACAAGCTGAGTATAAAGGTTTAGAGTAACGAAGGGTGTGTTCATTCTTTGGCATGCAAGAAAGGAAGAGCACTGGAATCCACAAAGGAGTCAGGACCCATATAAAGAGGAAACCAGAACAGCAATTTGGAGAGAAGAAGGAAACAGTCCACACCTCCCACATGGAGACCAGGTGATAGTAGATTGGAAGACCAACACAGGATAAGGCTTCTGGGCAAAGAGACATGTTTGTGAAAGACAGGCATTCCATTTTAACTGAGAGATATTTGGTGTTGGTGTGTGTCAACATAGTGGAGAAATTTTCTGCGACAGTCTTCAAGGCAGACTAGATTTGTGAACACAGGGACTCCATTTATTTCCAATTCATAGAGTACTATTATCAGGGGCCCACTGAGACAGTATATGGAACAGTTAAATACCAAGGAGCGAGCCTGGGGATCACACTGACTGAGTTTGTGTGTGTCAGGTCACAATAGTCATGCATGGACACTGGCCTGTTCAGATGCAGTTACTCTGATGAAAGTCAAGAAGAAAGCACCACAGATTGACTATATCAATCAGGGCACCTAAAATGTAACTTGACACTTCTGACTAGAGACACATGTTTAAGATTGGACTAGAGCTACTTGGATAGGTCAAGGATAAATCAGAGAATATCAAGATTACAAATGCCATATAACCTACTGGTCAACTCTGCTGATGTCCACGCCATTATTTCCTCCCACTGGGTTGACTTGTGTTTCTATAAATCTGAAGTTTAATAAACTCTACCTCTTGTAAGTAGATCTTTGCCAAATATTAGAACATGACCACGAAAAACTATTAGTAGAGTGGCTGGAGACAAGAATGTGAGAGACAAATGTTAGAAATCACTGTGGATTTTACAGGCATTGATCAGACCATTGCATGTGACATCACATGAAGTCCTAGGAATGTAAGCTAGGTATCAGCCAATAAAAGGGCACCACCTGGGGCTGGATTTTATCTTTTCATTTCAGAGAAGCAGTTGGTTGGTGAGAGAGTTTCTGCTAGATTTGGACTTTTCAAAGCCTGTTGGATCTTGACTGAGTAAGTGTATTTTCCAAGTTTTCAGTTTGGGCTTTTGTCATTTGGTATCTATTCATTGCTTTATTTACATCTTTGGTTTGGGTTTTGATTTTTGTCTGTAAATGTTTTTTTCATCATTTCACCTCATTTTCCTTTTTTTTCACATTACAACCATTTCTGTTTATTGTGCAAAGATATTATTACAAGAAAGAAAAAAGGGGAAAACAGAAGCATAAGAAAGTTATAAACTTAAAAAATGTGAGTCACAAAAAGTTCAGTGTCTGATGTCTGGGAATGTAGCTCAGTGGCAGAGAAGTTGCCTAAAATGTACCAGGCCTTGAGTTTGACCCCCAAGATCACAACAAATAAATAAATAAATGAAATTACAGTGTCAGTTTTATTCTTATCCTTACTCCCTCTCTTAGTACACAAATAAATAAATGTAATGAGAAATAAAAAGCAATTTTAAGGCATGAAGAAAAGATGTTTGCTCTTGTTACTGATTTGCAATATTGTACTAGAATTGCTGTCTAATTCAGTAAAACAAGAAAAGGAAGTAAAAGGAATAGAAAGAAATCCTAACTTTAGGTATTACACAATCAAATCAGAAAGAATGCATAAAATAAGTCCTTGAAATAGTAAGTGATGATTGCTTTGAAGTTATAAAGTTCCTATACAGAAATAATTATTTTCTTTTTCTTCTTCTTCTTCTTCTTCTTCTTCTTCTTCTTCTTCTTCTTCTTCTTCTTCTTCTTCTTCTTCTATTTGTGTTTTAATTTTACACATCAGCCATGGGTTCCCCTGTCCTCCCCACTCCCACCCCCACCTTCCCACCAGCCCCTCCCCTCCATTCCCATCTCCTCCAGGGCCAAGACTCCCCTGGGGATTCATTTAAACCTGGTGGATTCAGAACAGGCAGGTCCAGTCCCCTCCTACCAGGCTGAGCAAAGTGTCCTTGTGCAAGCCCAAGGTTCCAAAAAGCAAGCACATGCACTAAGTACAGGCCTGTGACTCCAAAACAGTTCAAGCTATTCAGTTGTCTCACTTATCCAGAGGACCTCATCCAGCTGGGGGCTCCACAGCCTTTGGTTCATAATTCGTGTACTTCCATTCATTTGGCTATTTGTCCCTGTCCTTTTTACAATCTTGGTCTCAACAATTCACACTCTTACAATCCCTCCTCTTTCTCGACAGTTGGACACATGGAGCTCCACCTGGGGCCTGTCTGAGGATCTCTGCACCCACTTCCATCAGTTATTGGATGAGAGTTCCAGCGTGACTGTTAGGGTATTTGGCCATCTGATCACCAGACTAGGTCAGATCAGGCTTTCTCTCGACCATTGCCAGCAGTCTACAGAGGATGTATCATTGTGGATTTCTGGGGATCTCTCCAGCACTCTGCCTATTCCAGAGACACATCTCACACCATGATATTAAATTAGAAAACATCCTAGTTGATGCAGCAGGAAACGCAAAGCTTTGTGACTTTGGTATGTCAATTCAAATCACAGAGGGGCAGATGTTGCAGGAGATCTGTGGTTCCTTGCTCTATTTGGCTCCAGAGATCTTGGCAAGAAAACCGTATGATGGACTAGCAGGTGACATGTGGAGCTTGGGTATTATCCTATATGTCCTGGTCACAGGACACTTTCCATACATGGCAGAAACCCTTGAAGGTATGCACAGGCTCATCACCACCACAGTGTGTCCCATTCCCTACCATCTTTCAAAACCCTATCATATCATCATTGTCGGACTACTCATGGTCCCTATCTGGTATCGATTCACAATGTGTCAGCTTGTGGAAAGAACATGGCTGGGCCCAATTCAAGGACATGCACTGCCTGCCACCAAAGAAATCCTACCCATGGTCATGGAGACTATGTGCAGCATGGGCTATACCTGTGAGGAGATTGTGTCATCCCTAACTCACATGCAAGAAGATAATGGCTACATGTAACATTCTCAAATACCAACTGATTTGTGGGGACTGCCATCAGCAAGATTAGATGCCCTGGTTAACTAGCAGCCCTGCGGGTTCTGTTTGTCCCCCTCTCCCCTTGATGAAGAGAGCCAGTGAACCAGGGTTTACAAACAGTACACAAGCTGGGAAAAGTCACTTTAAGGAGGAGAGTGTGGAAGAAAGAGGCGAAATATGCAGAAGCCACACCAAGCTCCACACATACTCCTTCCCAGACAAGCAGCCCTTTTCAGACAACAGAGTCTCAGCCAAAGATGTTCTTATGGCTGATTTCATCAACACTGCTACAGAGGACATTGCAGTCAACAGGAATGCTGTTGACCCCCTGCCAGGCAATCTCTCCTCCCCTGAATCAATCTTGGATTCTACACCCACAGTATTTCTGAACCTGGGCTTCTCTGAAGAAGATTCATGCCAGGAGCCAGATATTCCCAGTGACCAGCCTCAGGTGGCACCCACAATAACTGGATCCAGGCCGTTCAGGGTCTGGAAACTGGTGAAGAAGCGAATTTCCCATGCAGAGAGAGCACTGTGTTGCTGCTGCTGCTGCTGCTTCTGCTGCTGCTGCCTGCCCACCCCAAGGTGAGCCCTGAACCCTTTCATCAGGGGCTTCAAGGAAAAGAGAGGATAGTGGAGACCTACATGGAGAACAGTAGATTGGGCCACACAGATGAATTCCTATTGTATATTCAATATGCTATTTCAATATCCTTTTTAAATGAAAAGTTGTACCCACTCAGAGGGCCCAGAATTTCAGATATGTGGTACATTAGATGACAAATTGCAAAGCTTCTGTTCATGTAAAGTCCTGGAAGTTTGAGGAAAAAGCAGACAGCCTAGAATGGGGACCACAGGGTGGGAAGGAAAGGAAGAGAGTTTGTCTAAAGGGCCAAAGGGTCAGAATGGAGGAATCAGGAAGAGAAATATGGCACAGAACTTTTATCTGCCAAAGTCACTAATAGAGATGCTTTCATGTTTTTTTCTGCTTTGAAGTGCGGAAACTGAAATGGCCCAATAGAATTCCAGAGCTGGTGAAGAGTGACTGCCACAGAAGTGAGCCAGAACTGATCTCCAGAGTGCCAGCTCCCTCCAACCCAGGGCAACAGGCTCCTGTCTGCATTCATCCTCCAGCTATTGGGTCTCAGTGGCCACTTTGCATCTCTAACTTCATCCAGCTTCATAACTGTTGTGAGACAAAGAGGGTCATAAGGCACATGGACCCCATGACCCTCTACCTTCCTAGCTTTGGTTTTGCTTGTAGGACAAGCACACTGCATGGATAACATCAGTCTCTACCACTGGGAATGATTTTTATACCAATGTAGGCTGCTCATCATCTTGGTCCCTGTAACCCTCCAACTTACTCTGTGACTGCCTTTTGGAAAGAACAGCAAGACCTGTGTAAGTCCTCTGGAGAATAGAGATGGGTGAAGGAGATAAAGGGTACTAGTTGGGAAATAGTTTTGGTACAGGAATAGGGGACATGAGAGGTAGTGTAGAATAAGGAGTAGAGTCTGTCCTGAGGAACTTCCTGTCATCAAAGTAACATGAAAAGCATGTGTGTGTTGACCTGTAACAGGTGCCGTAGACATTCTAGGGTAGGACTGAACCTTCCCTGAATTGCAGAGTAGGAGGGAGCTAGGAATAATAAACAATGAGGAGGCAAGGGCCTGGTCTGATCTTCGTAGCATATTTCAAGGCACACAAGTAGGATGCTGCCTTGGAAATAGCATCCTGTCTTTCCGACAGATGTGGGTGTAGCAGGAGAAAGATGCAGCACTATTGATCAGTGGATCCCGTCCTTCCCAGTGCTGAGTAAGTCCCATTTGTTAAAGTCCTTAAGAAAGACACTTTCTTTATTCTTTCAGGTTTTATTTGGGGAAAGTGAAATGGTCTACTTGAACTACAGTCTTGGTATGGTGTAGTGCCACAGGAAGGATCCTGGTGGGAAATTTGTGTCCTGTGTAATGATGTGTTAGGTCCATGAGTTCCAGTATCCATCCTCCAGTTATTGGGTCTTAGCTACCATCTTCTCCATCCTTCCCCTCACTGTTGCCCCTGCATTGTTGTTGAATATCCCTGAGGACATCACATGTAGCATTGACCCAATGAATGTCTACATACCTCATGGTTCCTGTGGGACCAGGGTTCCATGACATCTTAAAGACTGCCTGTGTCAAAAGGACAGACAACAGGTCTCAGGCTTCCCTCTTCTTTGATCCCTTCATCACCTCCTAACTGCTTTCTGACTGTCTTTCAGAAGAATTGCAGGAACTGTAAATCCACTGGGGGCTGGGAGAATGGAGATAAGGGGCCGAACAGGGGAAAGGAGTTGGAGAGGATGAAGAGGAAATGAGAGGACCTATAGAGAGTGGGTAGAGCCTGTCCAGAGGAGCATACCTGAAATCAGTCAGGGGAAGGGAATGTTTTGCTGGGGCAGGCGCCTTGAAGAAGTGAGACCAGGGATAACTGTATCAAACAGAGCAGAGTATGACCTTGGTTATATTGTCAACCATGAGGAGGAAAGACCCTGCTCTGATGGTTCGTGGCTTACGTCAATGTAGTGTGCTTTGGAAAGGTATTCCCATTCTGGGCTACTGAAGAAGGGTCTGGCAGAAGAGAAAGGTGGCTCCATCATTCAGTGGACTTCTCTCCAGATCCTGTCTTTCATGTCCTTTGGCAGATGATGACATCTGTGTCTTTGTCTCCATAGCCTTCTTCATCTAGGCTTCCCATGTTGAGTCCCACCTCCTGATCCAAGAATCTTTCATCAATTTTCCATCTCTTGGAGGGATTTATAACTGACATTTGATCTTACACTAACTTTGTTCTGCTCCAATGAGGGAAGGTAAGTAGGCCTTGCCAGGCCAGCTGCCATGGGACTTCTTTATGACCAATGCTCACCATTGGGGTCAGGCCTACAAGGAAACCTTGATCATCATGGATCTCTTGATGACAGCTACTGGTGCAGTGTGAAACACTGGTTGAGTGTTGTGTCTGAACTGTTTTCCAGGTCACCTTCCCGGTAGGGAGAGGCTCACTGAGTCGGCAAAGAGAAATAAAATCATCAGGGTATCCAGGGCCCTAAACTGTGTGAAACATGCACCTGAAGGTAAGGTTGAGTACAGTAAGCATCTGTTTGTGGTAGAAGATGAGTCTCTGAAGCCTGGTCTTGATGTGGTGAAAAGGGTCCCATGATGTGGCATGTGCCGGCATCCATGACACACAGGTAAAGTTATCATTGACTTGCTCAACTGAAGAGTAATGGGAGACTGAGATACTGCAGAGGTGTGACAAGCTAAGAACCAACTTCTCTGTTGTAGCTGGCCTCTAGCTCCATTCTGACCATCTGATCCTGGCCTGTTAACAAACCCTGATGCATATTAAAGTCTTTGGACAGATCTTCCCAGCAGCTGTCATTTACTTCTAGAACACTGAGCATCTGGTGAGTCCCAAGTGCACACAACAAGATCAGTCAGTTTCTACACTGAGAGAGAGAGAGAGAGAAAGAGAGAGAGAGAGAGAGAGAGAGAGAGAGAGAGAGAGAGAGAGAGAGACAAGTTTTCAATTTGTGGGTATCACCTGGTGTCAGAAGGTGTTTCTGCTGCATATCAGTGAAGGCAATGCTGAGAAAAGGTTGAAGAGTCTCTTGAATTGTAGACATGAGATAGGGAAATTTCCTGAATCCTTATTTTATATTTTACTTTTTTTGAGACTGGATCTCATTATATAGCCCTGAGTATCCTGATACTCTCTGTGTAGAACATGCAGCTCTCAATCTCACAGAGATTGACCCCCTTTCTCTACCTCCTGAGTGCTGTGAATACAGATTTGAACTGCCATGCCTTGTAGTGGATAGCCATCCCAGCATTGGCCTGGAAGTTCCAACCCCCATTGAGGCTTCGGTAATGGTCATGCCCACAAGGCGGGGTTGAGGAGGGAGCAGAAGACCGAGGATCGAGAGGATGTCTCTCTCTTGGTTCAGGGACCCTGGACGCTGGAGGTGGACCAAGCAGAGTTCTCCAGAGAACACCACTGGACTGTGCTATACCTTTGCCAGACCCTGCAACCTACCCCATCATTTGTAAGTTACCCTACAAAATAAACCTCCCTTTTAACTATGTGGAATGGCCTTAATAATTTCTCCAATATCTGGTGCCCACCATGGGGCACGAACCCATGACCCTGAGATTAAGAGTTTATTCCAAACCTTCCATTCTGATAAAAAATAAGTTTTTCCAACAGCAATCTCTGAAGTCTCCAGAAGGAAGATGGGGCCCCAACAAAAACAACTCTACCCAATCCAGAATGATGCCATGGTAATCATCATCATACTACACTTCTTGCCAGAATTTCAGACAGTCTTACCCATTACTCTGAGAGCTGCTGCAGAATCTACAGTTAGTCTAACTGAGATTTAACTATCTGAGCTTTTTCACAATACCAAACAGAGATACCATCGCCCCCTAAACAGCAGAAAATGACGCCCCTTATCCCTAAGGTTTCATATTTCTCAGGGTTATGGATAATGGTTGGGGGTGGAAGGAACTGTTAAACTCAGTACTCTCCTTAAGGAAAGAAAATATGTCTCAAAAAAAAGGGAAAAGAAGAAATGGAATGGATAGGTATAAGATATTATGGTAGACTATTATATACATTAGTAAACTTTGCACTGTTATGAATTCTTATATGTTGATACAAATATAAACTTTTTATATTGCTATTTAAGATAATTTGTATATTGATACAAATACAGAACTTTGTTATATTGTACACATATGTTAACTCTTATTTGAAATATTTGTATATTGATACAAATGTGAATTTATATCTGTCATACTGTATGTTCTACTTCTGATTAAGATATTCTGTATACTGATATATATTTAGGATTATTATCATATTGCATATTGCACTATAAATTCCTACCTCTGTTAAAGACATTTTGTATATTGTCACAATTTGAAGTCATTGTCCTTTTACTGTACATTTGCTTACAGACTGTTTGCCTTATTTATAGGAAGCCTTAGTCCTTAGGTTGTTTAGGTAGATAAGACTTACAGAGTTATTGTCACCTATGCTTGTCATCTCTATAATTATGTTAGTTAGGTTTTCCAGATTTATAAATACATAGGTCAGATGGACAGGTAATCTTCAAACACTTCATGGACCTAGAGAATATGGCATTTAAATAACTTAGAATTCTGTTGATGTGAGACACAATTGCTCCTGGCAGCACCAATTTGATCCCGAGAGAATGTTGGGCTTCTAAGACATTTCCAATGGAGGTTTGTCTTCTTGGCACAAAATGGCCTACTGGGCAAAGAACTGCCCTTGCCTCAACTGCTGACAGTACAAATGCTGTCCTTTCTGGACAAGCGGGACACAAGGACAGCGACCACTATGCTTTGCCAAGACAGGGTAAGATGGTCTTCCAGAATTCCTGCTTCTGAAAATGGTCTGTCAGATACTCTAGGCCTGTAGCCAATTTGAATGCACCAACAATACTGAGAAACATTAGGTGGCTGTCCAGGCTGCTAGCTGTCTCTGTCTACTCTTGCATGACTTCTGAAAATTGCTTGCTTCCATCTCCCATTTCCAGGTATTATTATATTCCTTCTCAGGTCTTTGATGAGGTTGCAGATTAACAGTTATAGTTACAAATTTGTATATATACATATATAATATCTTAGATAGAATATATTAAGTATTAGATTCAGGTTCTTTAGGATAGGACACCTTTTGGAATGATCTTTGTAACCTGCCTCCTATCCAAGCCCTAGACTTCCCCAGATTTTACTACGTGTTTTTGCTTGATATTGTTTGCACTTATTGTAATTCCAACTTATCTAAGTCATTATCCCTCATTACTCCTGGACAATATTTGATAACCATCTCTTTGTATATAGTCTTATATTAGGTTAGAACTTTCTTATTTAGACAAAAGGGGGAGATGTAGTGGATAGCCATCCCAGCATTGGCCTGGAAGTTCCAACCCCCATTGAGGCTTCGGTAATGGTCACGCCCACAAGGCGGGGCAGAGGAGGGAGCTGAAGACCGAGGATCCAGAGGAAGTCTCTCTAGAACACCGCCGGACAGAGTTATTCCTTTGCCAGACCCTGCAACCTACCCCTTCATTTGTAAGTTACCCCACAAAATAAACCTCCCTTTTAACTATGTGGAGTGGTCTTAATAATTTCACCAATATCTCCTGGCTTCAAGTACTGTATGTACAGCTTCAATGGTAAATTCCTCCAAACATTTGAGGGAAAGGAGACAAGTTCTGTGCTTCTTTCATCCTGACTGGGTCAGGGATTGAACTGGAGGTACTGTCATCCAGGATGGACTACAAACTGCAGCAAAGCCCAAATCTAACCTTCAGAATCAAGTCTATATCTACCACTGTCCAGATACCTGGAGGTGAGAACTGCTGTCATGAATTCTTCAGGGGACCCAAGTCAGTGGGCTGGAGGAGGTATGTCCTAGCTGATACATCCTTGGAAACAAGGCACAGAGAATGCAAAGGCTAGTCTCTAACCTCTTTTCACAGGATCCCCACCTGCAGTCCAGGCACAAATCCCATGACTTCAACCTGACCAATCAGGAGAGTCCAGATTGGCTACCTGGTCTGATTGATTGAGTTCTTTCCATTTGAGACATGAGATCACATAGAGGACTCAAGGTGGGTCACTGAGACACCTGGTGACTGTCTTGGGATGTTGAAGGCAGGGCTTTCACTTTAAGGACTCTAGTCACAGAGGCAGTGCATGAAGTCACATATTCTAGATAGGAGCTACCAGTTCTACTAACCTGTCACCCAGATCCTGTCTACTTGGCTGCTGACTTCCATGGATACTCTCACTCATGGTTCCCACAGTGCTTTTGTTACTTGTCAAAAACACTTTGGGATGGATTTAGGCCACTGAACTTTGTTTATATGCCATGGTTAATGGAGAGCAGAGAGCTGCAGGTTTCTGGATTCCGAACCAACTGGGACTCTGTGCAGCCTTCTAGAAAATCTGTGATGGTAGAGGTGACCAGCCCCTCCCAAAAACATTGTGGACAATCCCAGGAAGACCACTGTCCTATTCCATGTATTTAGTGTTTTGTTGTTCATGTTCTGACCCCTATGACCTTAAGATTTTGCATATGAAAGAAAACAGTGTTCCTTGTCTTTTGCGACAAGCTTGTCACACATTACAAGTTAAACTTAGTTGTATCTGTTTTCTTAAAAATGTCTAAATTTCATCCAGTCTTGAGGGTGAGAATGTGCTTTTTATCCTGTATGCTCATTTATTTATTTCATATATTTATTTATTTATCTCTCTACTGAGTTATTTATCCATTTATATATTCAGTCTATGTACCTTTTACATCAGTATCTTGATCACATTTACTTCCCCATCCTTTCACATCGGCCCTCAACTCTTACACCTGCCCAAACAAAACAAAATTTAAGAGAATATAAAGAAAACATAAGATAAAATTAAAAAGGGGAGACTTAAAGGTTTCCTTGTGGAAGCTGCAGTGACCGAGTGTGACAGTGATAGTCACACTGTGAACCCCACTATCCACATGTCTTCACTTGTTAGTGCTCATTGCAGAGTCACTGGTCAGTTCCAGGTCTCAGGTTTCTACTACACTAATGTTGTATTTGATACTGTCATCTGTCTTTTGCAATTGGCAAATTGACTTGTTTCATTCAATGGGTATGCAAATTTTTTATTATATTTGTGTTTTAATTTTACATATCAGTCATGGGGTCCCCTGTCCTCCCCCCTCCTGTCTCCACCCCTAACTTCCCCCAGCCCCTCCCCTCCATTTCCATCTCCTCCTGGGCCAAGAGTCCCCTGGGGATTCAGGTCACCCTGGTAGATTCATTCCAGGCAGGTCCAGTCCTCTCCTTCCAGGCTGAGCAAAGTGTCCCTGTGTATGCCCCAGTCTCCACACAGCCAGCTCATGCACTAAGGACAGGACTGGGTCCCACTGCCTGGGTATCTCCCAAACAGGTCAAGCTATTCAATTGGCTCACTTATCCAGAGGGCCTGATCCAGTTGGGGGCTACACAGCTTTTGTTTCATAATTCATGAGGTAACCCAGGCTCAGAAAGACAAACATGGTATGTACTCACTCATTGTAGGACACTAGATGTAAAACAACAATGACTAGACAGCTACTCACAACTCCAGGGGGTCTACCTAAAAAACAGGACACTAAGAAAGACACAGGGATCACCAATGACAGAGAAATGGATGAGACCTTCATGAACAACCTAGATGACAGTGGGAGTAATGAAGGGCAAGTTTCCAGGGAAAGAGAGCTTAGAGGAGCAAGAGATTCCAGCTGGATTAAGAACAGAAAAGGAGAACAAGGAATATCAGACCATGATGAATGAAGACCACATAGGTATGCAAATTTAAAACTCTGACTTCAAAATCACTAGTGCCACAGTACAAACCCACTTCTAAATAACGTGATAAAGTTGATCTGGAGATGGAGAGGAGAAGATGGGAACCAGAGATTGCAGAGGCAGCAGGAAAGAATTGGCTCAGGGAGGAATTTGGATAGGATGGAAGAGAGAGATGGAGGAGCCATGGGGAGAGGGATGCACAGTAGGTCTAGCTTAAGTGCTGCATATTTCAAGTTCCTCTAGAGTCCTTGTCACATGTCTGTCCTCTTTAAAGTGATGAGCTCTTTACATCAGGAGACACAGGGTGGTGACTTGCAGTTGTGGCCTGAGACAGCAGAAGTAGGAGCTCTGCAGGAAGTCCAGGTGGCAGTGTGCCCTCTTCCCCAGCATAAAGGGTCTGTGTCCAGCAGAGGAGGAGGTAAACCAGCTACCACAGCTTTCTCTCCAGGGAACCCTAGTTATCAAGGAAATATGATCCACGGCTGGTATTTCACGGCATCCTTCTCTGAGGCAGACTTAGGCCAATATCATGTGCAAGCTGCCCTTGAGCGCGCAGACCCTGTGGACCAGTCTGCAGCACTCATTAATCTGTCCAACAACCTTCAGGTTTCTGATCCAAGTAAATGTTTCACCATATGAGGGAAAGGGAGTTCCTTCCTCTCTTTCTTCTTCCTCCTTCCCTGTTGTTGTATTTTCAGCCTCATTTATCTCTGTTTCCTGCCCATTAGAAAAGACAAAGTCCCACTGCATGCTGGTCTAGTTTATGTGTTGGTGTAGGGGCCTCACTGTAAGGAGTTTTATCAGAACCATATTTGTCTCCTTCCACTTCATATGGAATGCTGGTACTTTGCTCCACTTTGGAAGTGAGTAGGCCTTACCTAGCCTAGAGCACAATTGTAAGAGATGGGGTCCAAACTCTTAAAACTACTTTGTACCCAGCTGTCACTGGGTACAGTGGTCAGGCCTAGACAGCCTTGTTGATCACAGAGCTCTGGTTTTCAGCTAGGCTGTCTGCTTGCTTGTCCTGCTGGGCTGATTGTGTAAAGTGTTGTCAGGTGTAGCTGACAGGCAGCTAGCCTCTCTATGCAGTGAAGGATGGCCACTCTGATGGGGGTGAATCCCAAGGCTCATCTGTGGGCAGCACATGGCCGAAAGCATCACTGAGACATAACAGCCTGTAGTAGATGCTTAGTTTTTGGTTTCTGGTCTAAACTTGACCCTGGCTTAGAGATTAGGAAGAATGAGGCTGACCAGGTAGGTCTGCCTCAATTCCAATAGTAGGTGGTAACTTATCTTGTATTACAGAGGACAAGAGATAGATAGATAGATAGATAGATAGATAGATAGATAGATAGATGATAGATAGGTAGATAGATATAGAGATAGACAAATAGATAGACAGACAGATAGTAGCAGTTGATGCATGGCTACAGAGGGATATTGAATTAACTTAGTGTAGGTGGCACATCTCTTCCCTCTGATCCTAACAACATTGAGATGGAACAGGTTGAATCAAAGATGGTGAACACCTTTATATTGTGACATACATTCTGTCACTGGCCAGTGACTTAGTCTGTGTTGGGTTCCAGAGACTGGGGAATGGGGATTCACAAGACCTAGCAAGGGAAACCAGCCAAGAGACAATGACCTGCTTGCTCCTCTGCCCATGCCTGGTCTGTATGTCAGTGAGTGACCATTAAGGAATGTCTCACCCTGGTGCACTTAACTGAAACAATGGCCTGTGGGAGGGAGTCTTGGGTAATGTGGCCAGGCATGGAATCTCTCAGGAGACAGCTTATGTAGACCAGGACTCCAAACCCTGGTAATGATGGTATCTAAGAATGTGACCCTTAGGAACCAGAGTTGATGCCTAAGTGTCCAGGTGAGTATAACGTGAACTCTTTATATTGCTGTCCACTGCAGGGGGCATGTGGTAGCCTTTAGATTGTTACATGAGAGAAGTCAGCTTATGATCAGTCTCACACACTCAACACCCTCCTTCCTTTACTGCCTGCCTCCTGGCAGTAGCACGACCAGGTGCAGACAATACAAGCTTTTGGTATGAAGATCATTTCACACACTACCTCAAATTTGCTCAGGAATACTCACTTCCCAGTGGAATAAAGTGAGTCCAAGTGATGCTGGGTAGCTTGCTCTTTTGGACAGAGGCTGACTGGTTGGGACTGTTTAAATTCCTCCTAGGTCACTGACACAGATAGGATGACTACTGTGGTAACATCCTGTGTCTCTTGTAGTCTCAGAGGTCAACTCCAGAACTCGGATGGACCATCTTTTCTTTCCTCAGATCTGCAGGTTCTGGTGGATATGTTCTGAGACAAAGCTCATCCTCACCATATGTGCATCCTGTCTCACCATTAAAACTAGGCCTCACCATTAAAATAATCAAGAAAAGCCTCAAATGTACCCTATTGGAGACCAATCAGAATTGAGACAAACAAGTACTAAGTGCTCTAAAACATTAAGGATAGCTTACTTAATTTGTATATAGATTGCCAAATTCCTTGCAGCCAGTACAAACCACTGTTTGACAAAACATCTCTTACCTCACTCCTGCCCAATCAGGAATTCAACCCCCATCTGAATCCAGAATTCCCCTAACTCCAGTCCTTTACTGCTTAAAAACCCTGCCTCAACTGAGCTCGATCCCAGATCCAACACAATGTTGAATGGATGGAGCACCCAAGCTGGCTCTTGCATTAAAGTTTTTTTGCTGTTGCATATGAACTCAGACTCGGGTTGTCTCTGAGGGGCTCAAGACATGGGCGAAACAGGAAGTAGGTTGTGAAAGGAGAACTTGGCATCTGTGTGTTCATTTCTGAAATTCTATCGTGGATTAAATGTGATATGAAGAGAGTGTGCTGGGAGTTAAGATCAAGACAGTCTGTGATTGTTTTCCACCTTAGCATCAGATTGCTTAGTTATAAAGTAGGTGTGTTATTAGATCCGCTTACCATTATATTGTGAATTGAGTCAGGAGTCAGGAAGATAACCTCTAGCCTTAGCCTGTCATGACTAGTTGAAACTGGTAACTTGAGTCAGGAGTCAGGAAGATAACCTCTAGCCTTAGCCTGTCATGACTAGTTGAAACTGGTAACTAAAATCTTTATGAACTCCCTTTTTTCTCATAGCTTCAAGAGACAATAAATTATATATTATCTGTCCTGTAAAGGATTAGGTGACCACAGTGAGGCAGACAGTGGAAGAATGTGATAAAGTGTGCCATGTGGGGGTTACACACACACACACACACACACACACACACACACACACACGTGCACATCTAAAAAATTAACTATGAGATGGGAGGAAGAGACCTAAAGGGAGGGAGGGAGGCAAAGAGGATAATGGTGTATATATGAGATGAACACAGAAAGTAAATCTGTTTGGGGTGGAGAGAAGGAAGTCTATTTGATGGGGTGGAAGGGTAGTGTTTTCATTATAATTGAAAACATAACATCAAAAAGCTTACTTCTATGCTAAATATAAAAAACCCCACAAAATAAAGACAAAGCTGAGGTGTGCATGGAACAGTAACATAGGGTCAAACATCATCAGCTCTAGAGGCAGGTTCAGGTAAATGAAGGGGCTAGATTGGATTTACTGGTCAGTGGGAAGTTTTGGCCACCTTTCCAGCAGAGGCTCCACTCATCCGCGCTTTCTACACACAGAAGCATTTTCCATGAATGCTCACGGAGATGGATGTGCAGAGGAATCATGCCAAGAATCTGCTCAAGAAACACATTTCGCATGGAGGTGCACACACACAGTCATTTACTCAGGAGGCCAGGGCAGGTATAACACTTGAACTCAGGGTTTTAAGATCATCCTGTGCATCATAGTAAAGACCAACCTCAAAAAAAAAAAAAAACACATGATAAACTTAGTGTTCAATTACATTTTTTCTTCCCATTGTATGTTTCTTCCCTAGTCTAGGGATGTAGTTCATTTGGTTGGTTGTTTACCTAGCATGGACATGGTCCTGGGCACCATCCTCAGCACTCACAGAAATAGGGCATGGTGCTGCCTACCTGTAATTGAAGGACATGGGAGGTGAAGGCTGAAGGATCAGAAGTTCTAGGTCAGCCTTGCTACATGGTAAGTAAAAGACCAGCCAGGAGTACATGAGACTCTGACTCACTATGACAAACTGTGTACTATCTCTCACACAGGTATCCAGGCTTTGAATATTTTCTTTTGTGTGTTTTTGGAGTACATGTGGAAGCCAGTTAATTAGAGACAGGCCACTGGCAATGGACTTAGGGCTGGTGGATTTAGTAAAATATAGGCAAAAATTCAAGGTACAGAGGGGGAATGCTCGGCGTGGAAAGGTTCAAACATGGATGGGGAAGTGACACATTCGGAAAAGACTTAACTTGAATGAAGGGCATGTGAGAAAGCTGTAAGAAAACCTACATCTTTCGGCCAAAATAAAAAATACAATCAGAAGGGTTAGTAGAACACGGATGACATGAAAGAATGGGGGAGAACACTCCAGGTTAAAGGCATAGGTGGGGCTGGTGGCAGGCTGGTAATGGAGAGTGGGGTGGGGAGGGTAAACTGTGCAAGGGTGAGTTAACAAAAACTAAAGATGTCAGAAGAAGCCTTTTGACCATCCAGTCTTGGTAAGCTAATTCAAAATGAAACAAAAATAAAAGGATGTTTATTATATTTATTTAAATAAAAGGGTACTGTCCACATTTATTTCCAAGCCAGTGCAGTAAGAGGCTTAGCTGGGAATCTACAGAACCTGTGATTTCAGTGCCCACAATGGAACTGAATGAATGAACTGATTACTTGATAAAGCATGCAAGCTGGGAGACACCATGAGTAGAAGAAAATGTGATTGAATGGGTTTTCTTGATTGGTGGTCTTTAGGGACATGCTGGGTGAATAATTACAGTGGAAGAAATGTCCATGTGTGACCTAGCTACAATTTTACAGCCAGGTGTAAGGAACAAGCTATATTTGCCAGAACAGCAGTAGTTATGGTTCCCTGAGCCTGATGCCTCACACCTGTTTATCAGGGTTTGGAGATTCCAGACATGTAGAAGGTAGCAAGTTTATGTGGGTGCTGAGGATTGAACCCAGGACCTCATGCATGCCACACTTCCAGTCCCTGGAAGGAATATGAAATATAGATAAAACCCTTTAAACTTTTTCATATGGACTTTTTGTGCAATTTGAGGGGTGCCTGGGCTACATGGTGAGATCATGTCTAAAGAGTCATGGTTCAACTACATCTTGGAAACAGGTCAGAAAAGGACTAAAAATATCCTTTGAATTCAGCAAAGGGTTTAAATGCCATTTTGAGGTGATCGATTTGCTCATTACTTTGACACAGCTATTCTCACCTCTGACACTGTGCACAACACAAGGTAGTTCCTAGAGTACCTGATTTGATATTGTTCTCATTTGGCAAAAATCAGTTAACTTACATTCATATTTCAGTGGCATCAACAAGACCAATTTCAACATGTTAATGTTTCCCACTACATGCAGATTCTGGGAGGGAAGACAACAGAAAGAACTCACACTAACCATACTCTATGCGGGAATAAGGCATTGGGTGAAGCTCAGGGCACAGTACTTTGCTGGAATTAAAAAGCAGATATCAACCTTTGGGCCTTGACCCCTTTATGGACCTCTAGCTCCAAAAATATTTATAATTAAAAACAGTTGCAAAATTACAGTTATGAAGTAGCAATGAAAATAATTTTACGACTGGGGATCACGACAATATGAGGATCTCGGGGTGTTAGAGGAGGCACAGAAAATGCCTGATCTGGAAACACACTGAATGACAGAGAGGATAACACATTCACCCAGGAGACAAATGTAAATCATGTGTGGACAGTCACTGGGAAAGAGCATCATAGACTTGATCCTGAAGCTTAACTTCAATGACTTTAAAATGTTACATCATCACTATAAACAAAGATGTGATATCTTTTGTTAAGAGGAGATGTTCAGCCAGCCATGGTGGATCATGTATATAAGGCAAGTCTAACCCTTATAGGAGTTTTAGTAAGGAGATTTGCCTGGTGGATTGAGGTCACGGCTCATCTGAGGGCACACCAAGGATGCTCCCTGTGGTTGGTGCCTTCCCATTTCCCAGCTCCTTAGAGCTGAGAGAGGCAGACACTACAATAGGCCTGCCCTCCTCCTGCTGTCATTTAGTGCTTTCCCAGTGTGGCTGGAATCCTGCCCCTCTGAGAGAAGTCTTGAAGGCACGGCCCCTTACACCACCCTGTGCTGGAAGATACCAACGAAGTGTGAGCTTAGTACTCACCAGGCATGCTGCCTGCAGAGAACACCATGCCTCTTAGCAGGCAAAGCCCTGACAAGCTTGCGAGAAAACTGGCACACTCCTCTGAGGAGGAGGGAAGGGGTGAGTTGCAGGAGCAGTAAGGCAGAACTTAGGTGTGCAACCGAAGTCTGGTCAAAGCCAGAGCCTGGGTCGACAGGCATCTGAGCCAGAGAACGGGGATCCTTAGAGTGACTCCCTGAATCCCTCCCAGACTGGAGGCCAGGACTCTCTCTGAGGTCTTCTGTGTGTGCTCCAAAGGTCTAGGATTTTACAGTATAGCACTGCTGCGATTCGTCCTTGCTAGGGAGCTTGGGGAGTATTGGAGCATTGATCTCTTCTCCTCAGAATACAGTTTTCCATCTTTTCTGAAAGGAGTTTTGTATCACTGATAAGGGAAGAGTCAGGGAGTTACAAAATAATTGCTTGAGAGTAATGTATAGAAATTGATGAAAGTTTACACCTGGGTAGGTTGATGTTGATGCACCCACATATACTCATTGAGGGTCAAGATACCAGGTGTAGTGAAGCATGTATGTCAGCAGCACATTGCTCAGGAGGTATAGGTGGGAGGGTCCAGAGTTCAACTAACAAAGTTCCAAGAACAATGACAGCCTGTTGTGCTCTGGAGGGAGCAAGGTTCCAGGCACAGTCACTCCAAAAACCTTCCAGACACTGTCCTCAGTTAATCAGACCTTGGGGGCTGCCACAGCCCCATTAACAGGGTCCAGAATTTCTTCTAGAATCCACTGATCCTGGGTCCAGTGCATCCACTGACTGCTATCGGCATTTACCATTACTGGACCATTCACAGATCTAGTGTGCCTCAGAAAATAAACGTACAGACTCACATAAAGACAAGGACAAACAAAGACACACAGAAACTTATTGGCCAGTTAGGAAACCCTCAGATCAGGGTCTGGGGGCAGCGGAGGATCCAGGATGAACCCCCAAATGTTGTACCCATGTTAGAAGACCCCTGAGCAAGACCACCACCACAGAGCTGATATCCGATGCAAGCACACATTGGTTTATTAATAGCAAAGCAAGCCCAGGCTTGGTCTGTGTCCAACACTCAACACAGCGGGTAGAGGAGAGCAGCCCTGAGCACTCACTTAAAGGGGTTTGTATAGGAAAAGTTTATGTACAGAGGGTTGAATATCTTAATTAGGATAAGGGTTCTAGGGTTCTTTGAAGTTACTGGCTGAACTATAAGGTAACTATGAGGTTACTAATGACTAACAGGATGCAGGGTATCTACAGAGACATAAATTTTACTCCCTGTGTCCTGTTTTTGCTGAGTGCAGGATATATACACTCAGATTTATTGTTTCAGTTCTATTTTCCCATAAGTTCAATCTCTGGTGGGCTCTAAAACTGCTGGTCAGCAAATACCTTAGAGGAGGGGGTGAGAGAGCGTGTCTCAAGAGGGCTACTGATTTTTCCCTTTCAGTAGTAGTGTCTATTTTAATTCCAATAGTGAAAAATTACAAGGCCATAGAAAATAGGCAAACCAGAAGAGAATACACAAAACCTGGTGTTCCAATGATCAACATCCTGAATTTGGAATATAATGCTATGAACTCAGAAATAGACTGGGTAGTAAATTCTTTTGAGGAACAATTCTTTTAGTGTCCCATAACTTAACTTTGATAATATATAGATTTACAGCATTCAATTGATAATAGTATCTCACTCAATATTACATTAAATTATAAATAGAAATAAGAAAACAACACTTATCTCATTAATGTATGCATTCTCATTTTATTAACACATTGAAAAATAACATTTATGTTGAATTTAATAATTTTATACTTTTTAATGCTGAAGAGCACTCACACTAAGACCAATTTCAAATTAATGATCCCCCTGCCTTAGCTTCCCATGATGGTAGCTTTGGAAATATGCACCACCATACCAAATATTATGTATTTCTCAAACTGGATGGTCAGATGTATGTACTTGCATTTATAAGGTATGTGTAATTGGACTTTATATAGCTAATGCCAGATTGCTCTCTCTAGAAGCAACTGCAGAGCTTTCCTGTCTCAAACCTTGCGCTTGTATCTTTCATAGGCTCTTACTAACATTGAGTGGAAATTTGCATGAACAAAGCTCTAGATAGATACTTTGATGAAAGTAGAACTTGTTGCCTCCTTTCAAAAGTATCCCAACCCAAATAGTTTCTCTCTTGGCAACTGATTCAACAACACCTTTGTTGGGATTTTGCTGTGCTCCAGCTGCATGACCGCACATGCACAGTTCAGGAGCTACACAATGATCTGGGGTCTTATGTCTAAAGCATCAGTGTGCAATGGTGATTTTGTATGTGCGGTGTGATCAAACAATCAAGCATGTGTGGCGTAGCTCTGTAAATTCATCTGCACCTTAAGAACTGGACACAGACCCCACCTCCTCTCGGTTTGTTCTATTCTCTCTTCACCCCCACCCCACACCATCTATCTCTCTCTCGCTCTCCTTCCACAGGCCTGTTTCTCTTGTTCCCCCCTAACCCTCTTACTCCCTATAAAGCTCTAATACTAATATTGGGGTTTGTCGTGGCCATAACCTTTCCTCACAGTAACCAGCGCCAGTTACCAGTGCAGATTATCATTATTACAACCTTCAGGATCAAAGGTGACCCTGATGGAAGACAGAGGAGGCACAACTTGAGAAGCCTCCCAGTAAGACTACAATAACATCTGTTTTCCTGGACACAAACTGTTTTCCTACTTTGCCTTCTGCATGACAGTTCTTTTCTTAAATTCATAAAATCACTCACACACATGCTTTTGTTATTTCCCAGCCATGAGCTACTAAGTCATTTTACATGCCCACTGTTTACCAAATCTCATGGCCAGGTGAATGATAAGGGTTCAGTCCTGCTGATGCAAGCTCCCTGTCCATGCTGAGTCACAGGAACGCCAAGCTGATGACCTGATACAATGTCAACATTATTGGGTATCACTTCCTCACTTGGACTAAACACAGTCAGTTCTGTGGACTAGAAGTCACCTCTAACCTAGCTGTCTGTGGAATTGACTCAACTAAGGTCCCTATCCCATATAAGCAGCTGTGTGATTTTGAGAAAGAGACTATCTGGTTGTCATTTTAATTTTCTCCTCTTTGCAATAAAGCAGTGCTATCTGCTGGCCTCCCAGAGGGCCTAATAGGTTTTCTGCTAAGGTAAGAGGATGTGAGGCTAGGTCAGGTAAGATGAGGCAAGGTGAGACAGAACAAGCACTATGAGATGGTAGGTGTGCAGCTCTGGCCACAAGGCCCCCCTCTGTAAATTATGAGCAGACAACAGAGGCCTGAGTATCCCACATGTCCTGTGCTGAGTTTGAGGTCTGCGATGTGCAGACCCCAGTTTTGAGAGGCTCCACACTATCTGTCCCTTTGAGATACCACAGACCTTTCCCACCAAAGCCACATCCCACCAGAAAATACCAGCCTCCAAATAGAGCCACATGCAACATATCCAAGTATAAATGGCATGTGAGGCTTAAGCCTGCCCTTGTAGCTGTCCGGCCCAATGAGCATCCAGGCAGAGACTCTAACCTCCACCATTCCACCTTGGTCTTTCTTCCTTGTACATTGAGCATGCTCAGACTTGAGGACGTTAAAGAAATGCTGAGGAGCTGCTGAGCCTTTGTGGAGGAGGTCTATGGTGTTCATTCTGGTGAGGGCAGTCTCCTCAGAGTCTGGACTTCCTCCCAGCCCCGGTTCTGGTGAGGCTGAGGTGAAGACAAACCTGCCTTCTTGACCACTGTCTCCTCTTACACCAGGTCTAGTGAGGCAGTCTTCTCAGAGCCTGGAGACTTCTCACAGCCCAGTTCTCATGAGGCCGTGATGCCCGCTGTGTAGGTCCAGGATGGCAGGATGCAGTTCTGCAAGAATTATAGGCTTTCATCCAGACAATTATAGGCTTAACCATTTCCGTATTTCTTTACTTCATCTTATTACCTGTGGGATCTGCAATATCCCTTTCTCATTCCTTATGTGAGTAACTTTAATAATCTTTCATTTTTCTTTGCTAGTGTGCCTAGAGATTTTTCAGTGTTATATAGACATATGTCTTTTTTCTTACATCTTTTCCATGTTTGTTTTCAATTGATTGAATTTTAAAAATTGACTAGGGGCTTCTTATTCACTTTCTTTTCAGTACTTATATGAAATTTATGTTACAGATTACAAATCACCTTAAATCAGGTATTAAGTATTTCATATTTATAATCCAAGCCCTTGGGAAACAGGATTCCATGGGTTTGAAAACAGTGTGGGTCCTACATGTAGCTCTGGCTATCCTGGGCTATGCTGCAGAGTGAGATCTTATTGTAGAACATACACACAAAATCCAAATGTATTCACTTTCATATCAAGTCATTTAATGTTCTAGTTTTTCCTAATCACGGTTTAACGTTAGTCCAGATTTTGTTATGTTTTATTTCCACCTCGATATTTTACTTTCACTGTGCCTTTTCTGTTGACTATTTTAAGAATGAAATAATTAATTTTCATTTATTGGGGATTATCAAGATACTATTCTGTTATTAACTTGTGTTATAATTTCCATGTAGTCGGATTGCACACATCACTTTATATCCGGTTCTTTATGCTTATGTAAACCTGTTTAGTAGCTTGTAACATGGAGTATGTTGTGTGACTTGTGTGTTCTGGAAATGTTGTCTTAAGCTGTCATTTGAGGAGGTGTTCTGTAAATGTCTGTTAGGTGAAATTGATTGAGAGCAGTGTTCATGTTCGCCTTGTCCTTAGTGACTTTCTCTGCTTCTCATCCTTTCTTTTCTCTTTTTACAGTAGAAGATCTTAATTTGGTTATAATTTAAATTTTTTCTTACTACCAAATCTTATCATGTGGATAAATCAGGAGTTAAATGTAATTTTCTATTCTAAATACAACATCTTGAAGCTTTGTTATACAGGAACTTCTGTCCCCATGTCAAAATTGTACTGAATTATTCAATGTGTTCACACTTTTTAAAAGTTTAAAAGCTCATTCATTTGACAACTTCATATTGTATAGTTCATATTAACAAATGGTAGAAAGTGACAGTCAATTTTTTTATTGATTCTTTGGGAATTTCATACCATACACTCTAATCCCAAACCTCTCCCAGTCCCTCCATATCTGCCCCTGCCTCTTGTAGAGTCCCACCACAAATGACAGCAAAAAAGGAATAAAAATAACATAAAAAGAAACCATAATAATCAAAAAGAAGAAAACAGGAAAGCACTCTTCTTCCCAACCCCATCTTCCCCACATCTACATCATCTCTCCATCATCTTATTGGCATTGGGAGCTGCTGTGTATCATGCAGGTCTAGTCTTGATGGTGTATCGAAAGCCAGGGGCCTTGAACCTGACCAACATCCCATTACACAATAAACATTTGCAAGGGAAGTTGTTGGACTTTCCCTCCTTTTATTCTGTCGACTCCCATCTCCAACTTTAATTGTGGAATTGTCAATTTCCATCCACTTTCTCATCCAGGTTGGAGGATTTGTACTTAAATATTTTTTTAAGCAGAGTGTTCTGTCTGCTTGGAAAATTGATCCCTTTTTACCACATAGATGTATATTATACTATTTGAGTTATTCATAACAGATACATTCCCTAGGAAAACTTACTGTTCAGTGGTTTACTTTGGTAGTAGCATGGGTACTAGTGCGTTTTTAAGAATTCTGCCCTTTCCTGCCTCATTACTCTGACAGTCTGCCCATACATTTGTTTTCTGTTCATCATAGAGTGAAATCCTGTGTGGTTGTTTATCTTCTCTGATGATTTCTCACATCTAGACCTTTACGTTTAATGATGTTACATGGTTAGTTTGAGTCTTCTTTCTTGATTGTTTTAAGTTTACTGTTTCTGTCCAAAATGTCTTTGTGTCTGGTTTTGGCTTCAGTTTATCATTCTATTTATCCCCTCACCTAGCTTGTCATTTAGACATCTTTTAAAAAAATTAATAGCTGCTTTTCAGTCACCAAAGGCCCGAGAGCTCCTAAACTCAGAGCTCCTTCCTTGCTAACATGCCAGAAAGCTACCGACCGCAGGAGCTCATCCATTGTGTGTTATATCAGCTGAGCCAAATAATAGTCTATATTTTACTGATTATTTGTGCCAAATTTTCTGTCTTTTTTTATGGTGGAATTCAAGACTTCTGTAAACCTCTCTTAATTAAATACACACGATGAAGGACAATATGGTGATGGAATTTAGGCACACTGTAACTTTCAGTGACTAAAACTAATGAAATGCTAAGAAATCCCTTATAAAGTTTAAATTTTAAGCAGATTTATTTGTATCAATTCTGTACAACTCAAGTTTCTTGCATGATCCAATTATTTTATATTTCCCTGGCATTATCTTTTTATGGTTCTGGATTCCAGAATGACTTCATAGTACTTACATTCCGTTTGGTCACAGTCCTTTATTCTTACAACTGAGAGTATAAGAATGAACGGTCATCACATACAGCATGAATGCTAGCCTCTGCCTCCCTGGGTCCATAAAAATAAATGGAGAAATTAGAAATAAGTCTTTGAAAATTGCCCATATGTGTTTAGACCTGTACATATGTACACATGAGTGCAGTTGTCTCAGAGACAAGAAGAGGCTCCAGATTCCCTAGAATTAGAGAGATATTGGTGTTTGATTATTGGTCACTGTGGTGGGTGATGGGAACTGAATTCAAGTCCTTTGAAAGAGTACAGTGTGCGTTTTTCTGTTAGGCCAACTCTAGCCCCATCATTAAAAACCTTAAGAGAAGTTTGGAAGATAGTAAAAATGTAGTCATCATGTTTAGTTGTATTAAAATATATGAGCCCTTATGCAAATAAGTAATTCTTTTTCTGTTTTGTTACTTCTAAAATTAATCTTATTATTCTGTGCATTTTAATTTTATAAAATAAGTCATTTGTTTTTGTACAACAACTTGTTTCCTAGTTATACTCCCTCCATTTAAATTATTTCCCCTCACACTTCCTCAAAATTTTGTAGCCTCTTTTGCTATTTTTCTAGATTCCATTTATGAGAGAAGATATGTGTTAATTGTTTATGGAGAGTTGTCTGTTTCCAAACTTGATGATACACAGTTGGAACAATTTTCTTGAGAATTATACAACTTTCTTCTATAAGTTTTAGTTTGAATGATCTTGCATTATTTATGCATATTGTGTTGTCTTTAGTCATTCATATAATGGTGGTTATGTGAGCTCATTCCCTGAATCATCTATTGCAGGTAGTGCAGTGATAAAAATTACACACAAATTTATCCTTACATATATAGTGATTCAGTGTAGTTCATTTCGATAAGTATGCACACCCAGGAGTGATACAGTGGGCCTGTCTATGTTAAATTTCATTCATAACCATCATTATAGCATCCACAGTACCTGGAATGTTTTACTTTACAATGAACGTAGCGTATATGTTCATTTCCCACCTCCTTTGCAGCATTTCAAAAATTAGATTTGTTGAAAAATGTAATCATTTAAAAGACACTTAAAGATGGAATTATGGGGCAATCTAAATATTATTTTACTAATATGGGAAGTAGCTCAGGGGACCCAAGAAAATGACCACAGAATCCATAGTAATTGAGCCAGGCTATAAGTCCTGCTGAAAACTTATTCTAATAGAAATGGTTGCCATGCATTCTTCTGAGTGGTCAAAGCTTGACCTCATATTACTGCCTGACTGGTTTCCTCAAAGTGGTCCACTTGGTAAGGAGAATGTACTTTGAGTACCTAGTTTAACTTTGCACCCATATTTGTATTTCATATATTTGTTGGCATTTGAGGTACTGTCTCAGATATGCTGATTGTGAAAAATTGTTTTCAGCATACAGAAAATGAAACTCTGCTCTCTATCTTCTACCATACACAAATTCTGCACTAAATGTGTCATAGACCTGATACCCTGAAAATGCCAAAGGACCCAGAGGAGAAAATACTCCCACTTCAAAGCACAGGTAAGGATTTTCTGAGTGGGACTCTTGTTCAATAGTAAATGAGAACAAAAATCAAGAAATAGGATCTCATGAAATTAAGATTTTTATTTCAGCATAAGAAAATATAAGTTGAGTGGTAGCATATAGAATATGAGAAAATCATTGGTGTAATAGAGTCATGACAGTTATTGTGTAATTAACTTCCTTCTGATCTGATGAGGCCTGCACTATAGGAAGGAATTAGTACCTGCTATTGTGAATCTGGTCAAAAAACACTGGCTTGACAGGTCATAGCCCTGTAGATGATGCTACTATTGTTACTTGATGTAATAGCAAATGCCTTGTAAATATTTTAGTTTTGCAAATATATCTCTTCAGCTCTCAGTCTTGGCCAGAGGTTCTCTTTCTGTGTTATGAAGCAGGAAATGCACTGCCTCATAACTTCAAAATGCTGAAATGACCATGAATGCTCATTCCTAAATGGGACCTGTAGATCAACCACTTCCCCTAGGCATAGGATATATCGTGGAAGTGGGTCCTGAGTGTCCTGACTGAGCATGAGGGAACTGCTATGACATGCTGTCCTTTGGAAATGACACAGCCATTGCTCACTCACAAGAGCTGTGGCTACCTGCAGCTTCTGGTGACCTTGTTCAGGACTGACTGTGAACATACCACTCTGTTCTGAACCAGAGCTGGAAGAGGCAGTCTGCTGTTGGAAGACAATGCCTACTAAGCCTCTGCCTCAGTATAGAAAATAAAAAGTTAGCTAGAAGTTGGGCATTAGTATTACTTATCAGTTCCCCTTTCTGCCTCCCAGGGAAGACTGTGATTACTATTCCCTCAAATTAATGAGTTTATTGAGGGTAATCCAGGAGTGTAGGTATGGGATTACTTATAGGAATATGAATAACTCTAATGTGTGGCATCACAAAGGCTCACATTAGAATGGGTGACTCATGAGAACTAGAACTCTGAATGTGTCTGCATGACTTGTTTGCAGGTGAATGGGACAGAAGGTCTCATTTCTTCAGTTCTCCTTAATTATCACCTATTTAGTCTTGGAAGTGGAAGGGCCTTGTTAATCCCATAAGTTTCAGCTTTCCCAGTCATGGTTTAATTGCTGGGTATTATGAACCTCTTCCCTTTTTCCATAGAACTTTCTGAGACTTAAGGAAATAGTCCTACCCAGGGAAGAGCACACCAGTTGGATACTCAATATCAAATGGTCATTCCTGAAAACATATATGCTAGCTATACAGAATGACTGGTTTACATTTAGGAAATATAACTATATGGACATATATATATATATATATATATATATATATATATATATATATATACGCACACACACACACACACACATACATATATGTAGCAACAATCAATGAGAATAGAGGTCATTAATTAGAAATAGAGCAAGGAAGAGTATAGAGAGTGTTTGAAGGATGAAAGAGAGGAGAAAATCATGTAATTGTAATCTCAAAAATAATAGAAAAGTATTTCATGTCATAAAAAGGAAAATTGTTACACCACACTTCACCATTTCCTTAAAATGTTAGTTGTTTGTACCAGTTCATATTCTCCCATGGAGTTCTGCAAAGGCACTAACAGCAAACCACCAGTCCTGAAGTCCCTGGTGAATCAACCATTCTATGTTAGACTTCTTCCATAAGCACAGCCCAGTGCTCCATCATGCCCAGTGAACTGGCCATAAAGCACTGTTTTTCTCATATCTGTTTTATCAGGAAAACCCTATCCTTCCTTCATCATCTTCCAGTTTGCATGATACCTCTGCTTGGGATAACCAAGCATCCCCAATGTTTCCTGTGAGCCAGTCCATCAGGAAATAATTTCTCTCAAATTTCATTCAATTTCATAGCCTGTATTTCAAGGAGGTATAAATAAGTACTTGACCTACTTTCCCACTTCTCTAGCACTCAGATTGATCTCATCTTTTCTCATAGCCTACAATCCCATGAACCAAGCTTTGAGAGGATGTTTCATTGATCTTTTGAAAGTCTTTTGTAATTCAGTCAGTTGAGAGACAGAATACCCCCTGACCACCATAGTCTCTTTTTGTAGGCCATTTTAAGGCTCTCAAAATGCAAGTTCTAGCATGAATTTTCCTTTTTTATGTATAAAAGGTTAAACTACATGACATCTTCTATCACCTTTATTCCAAACTGAGAATTACATCCTAACTGTATACAAGTGTACTGAATTATGGCCTAAGGAATTTTAATGGATACAGCAGTTTCATATATGATCTTGATTTTTTACCTTCCATGAAACTTCTGACTTATGATTAACTCTATTTTCTGGCTTTGTATACATCCTTCCATTTCCATTTAGAAAACAACAGATTTTACCTCTTGAAAAAGATTTATATAGTGGGAAAATGTTTTTATGAAATTCATGGCAGAGAACTAATAAACACTTAATATATCAACTCATTATTATATCTAAATTACATTTGTCATATAAAAAAGAAACTAAGTTGATGTGTTTGCAAGTTATTAAAGTATCAAGTTTTTAGATGTAGGTTTTCAGCTGGTTTTTATCACAATTGCATTTTTTTTTGAACAAACACACTTTTACACAAGACTTTTAGTGTCACAGTGTCAGAGATCTAAGGAATGTCACATATCAGCAAGTGCTGGGGAAGATATGGATTAGAAAGATTTGGGTGGGACAATATGGAGAATAAAACCCACAGAGAAAAGTTTATTTGTTATAATGTAACTAGCATTTATAAGGCCCTATAAAAACTCAGGGAGGCAAAAATGATGGTAATATCCTGGATGAATAAGGAAGAGCATGAAGAAGGAGAAATAGAAGAGCAAGAGTAGTAGTAGAAGATGGATGCATGGATGGAAGGATGGATGGATTGACGGATCGATGGATGAATGGATGGATGGATGGATGGATGGATGGATGGATGGATGGATGGATGGATGGAGATAGCTGATGGAAAGATGGATAGATAGATAGATAGATAGATAGATAGATAGATAGATAGATAGATAGATAGATAGATAGATGAAAGAAAGAAAGAAAGAAAGAAAGAAAGAAAGAAAGAAAGAAAGAAAGAAAGAAAGAAAGAAAGAAAGAAAGAAGGAAGGAAAGAAAGAAAGAAAGAAAAACCTCCATTTCAACCATAATGATGTTAACAAATGTGTTATCAACTACCAATAGGTATGACTGAAAATACCTAAGAACTGGGCATCACCAGGTTACCCATGTCACCAAGAACAAATACTTACAGGAAGAGTGATGTCCCAGTCCTGCACTCAAGGTGGAGGAAAGAGGACTGGCTAGTGAGAGGGCTGGATCTCAGAAACCTTAGTGGTCACTGACATGCAGCAATACTTGGTGGCTCCTGCCCTGCTAGTGGTTGTTGTTTAAAATGTGAGAATCTCTAGGTTTGGTCAGGGAATCTACTCTCTCTGTTATTAGTGACACACACCAAAATAAATCCAGTGTGGGTGAAGTGCAGGGCACATACCAAAACCCCTTTATTCTCTCTGTCCTTCCTTCCCACTCAGAGTGAAAGCAGAGGGCCCTCAACTGAGCAGCTGCAGCCTTAACCATTCCTGGCTCTCTGCCAAACTAACCTTAAAAAATCTTCAACTCTATGTCTGCTCTTGAATAACTCAGAGGAGAAGAAGAGGCCCATTGCTTCTCAGACACTAGCCCCTCTTTAGCCCCACCCCTGAAAGGATCAGCTGAAGCCTTCCTCCTTCAGGAAGCTCCCCATCCCTTGCCCAGAACTCACTCTGCTTTCCCCAGAACCATTTATTTCTTGATGTGTGACATGGAGACTGACGAATATCCTCCTGCAGCCTCCCTCCAATCTCCCTGTGCTCTCCATCTTGTCTCCCAAGGATCCTGTTCAGTCTAGTCAGCATGTCTGTAGGTGAAACACGAGACACTGAACAAATGCCCCAAGGACAGTTGGTGTTGCCACAACACTGGTGACATCACACAGAATGTCAGGGCTCTCCAAGATACAGTAGAATGTACATGTGCTGATGTCACATGGTATGGCTATTCAAACTGTGCTATAAACCTCACCTGAAAGAGACTTGAAACCAAGGTTCCATTTTCAGAAACCTCTGGGATTGCAATGTAGGTTTTAGGTAGATCCTCCTTCCAAAGCCAGAAATCTAGCCCTCTGCTTCATTAGAAACTTTATCTAAGTGAACTTGCATTTCATATATTTTCCTTCTTCCTAAAACATTCTTTTTATATTCCCATACTTTAATCTTCTCTATCTTAGACCCCCATATATACTTTATTTTTATTCAAATCTTATAACTTATTTAAACTTTAAAGGTCCATATTTTTATATCTTAAACTACATCCTTAGACCTGATACAATAGTTATTCAATCTCCCATGACATACTTAAGCCTTTAAATTTTTATAAACATATTACATTTTAAAATACCTTTTCTTCTATTTAATTCACTGAGTTATCCTCTCCTTGGAATTTGATACAGTTTTTTCTTATCTTAACCTATAATAATTTGTAACCAATTCTCTTAAATGATGGCAAGTATTTGTAACACATTGAACTTAAATGACCAAAATTTATGTAGTGTGTGTGTGTGTGTTTGTGTGTGTGTGTGTAAACAAAATCAAAATTTTTTTAAAACCTAATGTTTCTTTAACATTTTTTCTAAGCATTACCAGTACAGAGAAGGTTTAACATGGGAGGCCAATAATGAACTTGACTTTGGAATGAAGAGAGGGGGATTTAGATTCAGAGTGTGCAGGCAGTAAACTCCCAACAGCCTGTAGCTTCCCCACCTCTGCCTGCCTGTAGAGATTGTGCATTTTCACCCTCTATGAGAGCCACAGGCGACTCTCCTGCAGGCTAATACCAGCCATGCCTGACTTAGCTGTGGTCTGTAGTGAGTCTGTTCCAAACTCCCATGAGGGAGGCATCGGCCGACTCAGGGCCTCTCCTATGTGGTCTGCCCGCTCTGGGAACTCATCTCCCTGCTTTGGTGATTAGTGAAGGTGCCTGATGCTTCAGTTATTATCATTGCCTGGGGCAACTTACAATCCAATCATCCTCTCCTGCAACAGAACTTCATTGCTGAGAATAGGAAGGTCATTGGGGATGGGGCAGACACAAGCCATATGTACACAGTTCAAATACTGGTCTATCAATTCTGAAACTCAGTTTATCATCAAGAGTCTCTTATCATGAGGATTGTATTGTGCCATCTGCAGTACCTGGTGCTTGGAGAAGAGAGCTGTTTGAAATTTGCCCTCAAGCCTGTCCCTTCACCATCATTAAACACAACATGAAGTGGGATTGACCAGAAAGGAGAAAGCCATGAGGCTTTCCCTACCTCCTCTCATCATGGTTGTTAATGACTTCTGAGTCAGTCAATCACTGGATAGCAGTGAAACAGCAGTTGATCCTGTCCCATATTGGAAAGTGGAGTTGGACAGGTGCTGACTCTGCCTCAGCTATTGTCACCTTTTCTAACAAACACAAGTGGAGATTAGGAGTTGAAAATAATGGACATATCCCACTCTGAGCAAACCCCTTCCCAATCTTCCATTGTCCTTTGCCTTCATGCCTCTCTCCTTCCCTGAAAGTTTATCACTCAAGGCTGGTCTCAGATTTGCAGCAATCCTTCTATCTCAGGGTCCTTATGTTGGGTTTCTTTTTTATTCTTCTTTTCCATGGATGCTTTTTTCCTGCCCTACATGATTTTTGATGTATAGTGGAAAGGAGGCATCTTTGAGATCTGAGGATTTAGTCAAGATATCACAGTGTTCCATTCTTCTATCTTTTTGAGGTTGGAAACCTACACTTGAGAATTGTGGCATGCCAAAAGAAAGAAAACAAAACTGAATTAACATCTTTTTTTACTGGTCCTCTACCAATCAAATCTGTTATAAAAGAAAAACTGGGGAGGGGGGTGAAGTTCTTCCTGTGACTTGAGATGAAGTGTAAGCATTTTGCTACCCTCAATGCCAAACAGGATTTAGGGAGGCTGGCCTCAATTAAACCAGCTATCTAATCACAGAGCTTGAAATACTTTTCCTGTCTGCAGCAGCAGAATCTGGAAGAAGAGAAGTTGCACAGTTTCCCAGCAGAGATGCCTCTTTCTATCTCAGCCTTGATGCTTGTGGCAACAGTTGCAGTAGGAACAGACCACCTGGAAGTCTTCCTGTCAGCATCATTGGATCCTGCGAACCCACAATTTCCTGCTCTTCACCAAGTTCTGGATAACCAGTAAGTGTTTTTAGACTTACTTGATGATGGCGATTTATTATAATCTGAAAGTGCAGTGGAAGAGGAAATGAGAAACTCAAAACTTCCATGTGCTTTGTGTCCAATGTTATCTGAGGGACTTAACATGTGCCATAGATTGTAGATCTCCATCTAAAATGATCCTGGAACATCTACACATGGTTAGCTACATCTTAGACAACCTGAGTGCTCTAGAAGCATGGAAGTTCAATGCGCATGTTCAAACATGCCCCATGTCACTGTAATAGTGCAACAAGCCCATCATAAAGGATGAGGGACTGTTAGGGTCACTGCCAATGGTCATTACCTATCTGATAACATGTTCTTCCCCAGTTCACCAAAAGCCAACTTGCCCTTTCTAGGAGCTTCCCTGAGACACAGGGGAATGCCTTCAGTACCTCCTCCTTTCAATCCAGAGATTGCTCTGATTCATTAGAATCTAATTCATTATAATTCACTAGTTTATCATGAGTGTGTAGCAAGACTCTTTTTCAAAACTCCACCCAGGAATGGCTCTTCTAATCCTGATGATCACCAGCTATTAACATGAGAAATTAAGTATGCTAAGCAATTAGATCAGGATAATGTGGAAGAAAGATCTGTTCTATGAGGTGAACAAGCACATCAGAGAAGATCCACTGGGCTGTTTCAATGTGGGAGGTGGGGGATTATGAGCATCCTGTCAGAACAATGATGTTATATAGGAAATGATGGAACTTTTGCCAAAACCTCCAGCAGAATACATTTCAACCATAATGATGTTAGCAAAGGTGTTAACTACTGATATGACTGAAAATACCTAAGTACTGACTGAGCATCTCCAGGTGACCCCTACTCACCAAGAACAAATATGTACAGGAAGAGTGATGTCCCAGTCCTGCACTCAAGGTAGAGGAAAGAGGACTGGCTAGTGAGAGGGCTGGATCTCAGAAACCTTAGGGGTCACTCACATGCAGCAATATTTGGTGGCTACTGCCCTGCTAGTGGTTGTTATTTAAAATGTGAGACTCTCTAAATCTGGCCAGAGGACTTTCTTATGTTAACCAATAATAATTTGTAACCAATTCTCTTAAATGATGGCAAGTATTAGTAACCCTTTGAACTGAAAATACCAAAATCCATGTATTGTGTGTGTGTTTGTTTGTATGTGTGTTTGTGTGAACAAAATCATATTTTTTTAAAAAAACATAATGTGTATTTAACATTGTTTCTTAGCATTAACAGGCAAAGATGTTTTAACAGGGAAAGCTAATGATGAACTTGGCTTAGGAAGGAAGGGCGTGGGATTTAAATTCAGGGTGTGCAGGCAGTAAACTCCCAACAGCCCCTAGCTCCCCCACCACTGCCTGCCTGTAGAGAGTGTGCATTTTCAACCTCTCTGAGAGCCACAGGAGCCTCTTCTGAAGGCTAATACCACTCAGGCCCATCTTAGCCATGAGTCTGCCCCAAACTCCCATGAGGGAGGCATCAGCCCATTCAGGGCATCTCTGCCCACTCTGGGAACTCATCTACCTCCTCAGGTAATTAGGGAAAGTGCCTGAAGGCTTCAGATATCTTTGTTGCCTGGGACAACTTACATTCCAGTCATCCTCTCCTGAGACAGAACTTCATTCCTGAGAATAGGAAGGTCATTGGCGATGGGGCAGACTCAGTCCTTATGTACACAGTTCAAATAATGGTCTATCATTTCTGAGACTCAGTTTATCATCAAGAGTCCCTTATCATGAGGCTTGCATTGTGCCATCTGCAGTACCTGGTGCTCGGGGAACAGAGTTGTTTGAAATTTTGCCTTCTAGCCTGTCCCTTCACAATCATTAAACACCTTGAAGTAGGATTGACCCAGAAAGCAGAAAGCCACATGGATTTCCCTGCCTCCTCTCATCAAGGTAGTTGATGACTTCTGAGGCTGTCACTCACTGAATAGCAGTGAAATAGAAGTTGATCCTGTCCCCTATTGGAAAGTGGAGTCCTGGGACAGGTGCTGACACTGTCCCAGCTGTTGTCACCTTTTCTAACAAACACAAGTGGAGACTCAGAGTAGAAAATAATGGACATATCCCACTCTGAGCAAACCCCTTCCCAATCTCCCACTGTCCTTTGCCTTCATGGCTCTCTCTTTCCCTGAAAGTGTATCTCTCAAGGCTGGTCTCAGATTTCCAGCAATCCTTCTAACTCAGGGTCCTTATGTTGGGTTACTTTTTTATTCTTCTTTTCCATGGATGCTTTTTTCCTGCCCTACATGATATTGGAAGTATAGTGGAAAGGAGGCATCTTTGAGATCTGAGGATTTAGTCAAGGTATCACAGTATTCCATTACTCTATCTTACTGCGGATGGAAAGCTACACTTAATGATTGTGGGATGCCAAAAGAACGAAAACAGAACTGGATTAACATCAAATCTCATGTATAAAGGAAAAACTGGTGGGAAATTCTTCCTGTGATTTCTAGGTGAAGTGTATGCACTGTGCTACCCTCAATGCCAAACAGGATTTAGGGAGGGTGGCCTCAATTAAACCAGCTATCTAATCACAGAGCTTGAAATACTTTTCCGTCTGCAGCAGCAGAATCTGGAAGAAGAGAAGTCATACAGTTGCCCAGCACTGATGCCTCTTTGCTGTCTCAGCCTGGATGCCTGTGGCCACAGTTGCAGTAGGAACAGCCCACCTGGAAGTCTTCCTGTCAGCATCATTGGATCCTGGGAACACACAATTTCCTGCTCTTCACCATGTTCTGGATAGCCAGTAAGTGTTTCTAGACTAACTTGATGGTGGTGATTTATTATAATCTGAAAGTGCAGTGGAAGAGGAAATGAGAAACTGAAAATTTCCATGTTCTTGATGTCCAATGGTATCTGAGGAACTTACCATGTGACATAGATTGTAGATCTCCATCTAAGAACACCCTGAAACATCTACACATTGTTAGTAACATCTTAGACAACATCAGTGCTCTAGAAGCATGGAAGTTCAATGCACAGAATGAAGCATGACCAAGCATTCCCCACCCCACTGTTATAGAGCAACTAGCCCATCATAAAGAATGAGGGCACCATCAATGTTGTGCCACAATACACACATGTTCATTCACACACTATACACACATGTATGTGCCCACATTCATACATTTAAAAACATGTATGTGTCTAAACCTTTGCACGCGCGCACGCATGCGCACACACACAGACAAACACACACACAAACACACAAAATTATACTTTGGAAAAATAAGAAAGTAAAAAGAAACAAACAATCTTTGTGGCAATAATATGCATGTGTATGGTATGCATGTTGTATCCAGAACTATGAGTATAGATTTGTGCATATTTTTACAAGGATCTATATGATATACCTAATATGTACAACCATATCTAACTGCATATACATGGGTATATAAATATAAACATAAATTGAAATCCCAACTCCCAGACACCTTCCAAGGAGGCAGAAGAGCTTTCTAATGTCCAGCTTCTTTACAAACTATATGGCTGTGGCAGGCTTCTTGTTATCTACTTCTATCTTAAATTAACCCATTTTTATTAAACTATACTTTGCCACGTGGCTTGTGGCTTAACATTAACTTACATTTTCCTTGTCATGGTGGCAGCTGGCAGTATCTCTCTCACTTAGCTTCCCTGTTCCCAGAATTCTCTTCTCTGTCCTGCCTATACTTCCTTCCTGGTTACTGGCCAGTCAGCATTTTATTTATGCAGAGTGATATCCACAGCACTTCCCATTTTCTTTTTTTTAAATGAAGGTTTTAACTATTACATAGTCAAATTAAATATAACAAACAATTATTAAGCAAGAATTACAGTTACAATATTAAGGAAGATATCCTATCTATCTTATGTTTGTGAGTCTAAGGTTTTATATCTAACTTATCTTTTATCATAATTGAGGAAATTATATATATCTAGTCTTCAACCACATCAAAGGCTTCAGAAGGATATAATATTACCTGAGAACTGGGAGAAGGATGCAAGCATTTTTCGGGAGTCTTGCAAGAGTAGACAGAGACAGCTGGCAGCCTGCATATTCACCTAATGTTCCTTTGTAAAGTTGGGGCATATGTCTTCAGCCCACAGGGCTAGAGTCTCTTGGTCACTTCTCTCAGTGTCCTGTAGAATGTCTGGGAGTTTCCTCTGTGAAGCAGGAACCTGAAGGACCATTTTGTCAAGCAAAGTTTAGTGGTCACCTTTCTAAGGGTCCTGCAAGTCCAGTCGATCAAGAAGTCCAGGCAAGAACAGTTTCTTGCCCAAATGGCTATTTTTGTCAAGGTAAAGATAAACTCCATATGAAGTGTCTTTAATGCCCATCCTCCTCTCTGAAGTAAATGGGTGCTTTCAGGAGCAGACATGTCTCACTGCCCAGAAATTCTAAATTTTAAAAATATTTTAAATGCCATATTCTGTAGACCTTTGAAGTGTTTGAAGATTACCTTCTATCTGAAATACCTCTGTGTATACCTAGAAGACTTAACTAACATGGCTATGAATATGATTATCATAGATGACCAGTTATTACTCTATTTTTAATTATCCATTACAATTTTAAATGAGGTATACAAACATAATACCTTACACAAGAGTAGAAATTTACACAGAGTATAACAAAATTAACTTTAAGTTTGCATTGATAGACTAAAATCTATACCAATGTTAAATATTTTAAACAAGTTGTTGCTCTTCTGAAGTAAGTTTCTTAATCTATCCTTTCATCCTATTATATCTATATCATATCCCCTTTTCTTCTTTAGAAAGAGATCGCATTTATATTCAACCTACTTTAAATAAAAATATTGGTTTTTGCTCTGTCCCAAACCAGAGGGCTCTTCTGATTTGTGACACAAAAATCTCTTAACCTTTTCTTTTAGAAGTATGTCTGGGTTTAGAGAAGGAGTGAGCCAATTTCATCTCCAAAGCCAGCTTGATAATTTTGGGAAATTGGGCATAGTTTTTCTTACTACTTCCTGCTGGAGGGGTGTGCTGTATCTTATGGGGACATAAAGAAAAATTTAGGATTATGGAGTAGTCCGTGAGGATAAACCTCTGAACCAGTTGCCTTGAAACCATTCTGGATGTCGGATCATCGGAGACCTTTCAGTTGGTCTTGGCTGATCAAACCTGATGTATCTTAATCTGGAACAAATCCACAGCCTCTGGCTTTCTGTGGAAACAAAAGCAGAGACTCTTTTCCAAAGCAACATATCCTTATATCCAAATTTTGAAGTCAAGTTACCTTTAAAAGTTACGTATTTATTTAACTCAACAGCTTTTACGATCAAATCTTTTTCTGTAGTTAAAAATCCCAAAGACAACACAAACCAGATTCTCTGTGTAATATCCATCTTTGTAAGACTGAAATGCCATTGTGGCTGCTGGCTCCGCCCACCTCAGATTTCCAAAGTGGCTGTGGTACAGTTTACTACCAGTTCTGGGTCTGTAGCCATGTGTACCATCAACTCTCAGAAGCAGTTCTATCAAAGTAGTGCATAGCCCAGAAACCTTTTTTTTTTTTTAAACTCCAAAAGGCTAAATCCACCATGCAGCAGAGTAAAGTGCCACTGTAGACTAATCATTCCCGCCATACTGCAGGTCAGATGCACACACCAGGAACCAGCCATAGTAGCTCAAACCAGCAGGCTGCCACTAACTTGAGAGAGACAAATAGGAAGCTGTTTTTAGCTCTGTTTTAGAATCCTCTTTCTCAGGTTTTAGGTGGAAACTCCTGCCAACACATTGAGCACCATTTGTAGTTGGAGTTTTCCTGCCTGGCCCACAGTCAGGACAAATCTCTCTCACCCGTCATTCCCATAGATGCTCAAAACCAACCAAGTAAACACACAGAAACTTACATTGTTTACAAACTGTATGGCCATGGCAGGCTTCTTGTTACCTTCTTCTTCTATCTTAAATTAACCCATTTTTATTAATCTATACTTTGTCACGTGGCTTGTGGCTTACCATTACCTTACATTTTTCTTGTCATGGTGGCAGCTGGCAGTATCTCTCTCACTTAGCTTCCCTGTTCCCAGAATTCTCTTCTCTGCTTGTCCTGCCTATACTTCCTTCCTGGTTATTGGCCAGTCAGCATTTTATTTATGCAGAGCAATATCCACAGCAGATTCCTCATCCCATCTCCATGCCCCGGGAGAGTCTTCTCAATTCTGCATTTCATCAGACAGTCTTTTTTAAAATAAATATATTTATTTATTTTCATTTTGCATACCAACCCCAGTTCCTCCTCCCTCCCATTCTCCCACCTCTTCACCTCCCTTCCACTCTATCCCCATCCACTCCTCAGAGTGGGTAAGGCCTCCCATGTTAGTAAACAAAATCTGACATACCAAGTTGAAGGAGAGCCTAGCCCCTCCCCATAATATCAAGGCTGAGCAAGGTATCCCACCACAGGGAATGGGTTCTAAAATGTCAGTTCATGCACCTGGGATAATTCGTGGTCCTGTTGCCAGGGACCCCACAAACAGATCAAGCCACACAACTGTCACCCACATTTAGCTGGCCTAGTTCACTCCCATGCAGGTAGCAGAGCTGTCAGTCCGGAGTCGGTGAGCTCCAACTATCACCGGTCAGCTGTCTCTGTGGGTTTCCCCATCATGATCTTGATCCCTTCTTCTTCTTCTTCCTCTTCCTCTTCTTCTTCTTCTTCTTCTTCTTCTTCTTCTTCTTCTTCTTCTCTTTCGTCTTCATTTCGTCTTCGTCTTCTTTTTGAATGCCAAATGCTGTTTATTGAAGCAGGGAAGAGGTCTTAAATACGGGCTTACAGCATAATGGGAGAACCACAGAGGGCAGATTTTTTCCCCTGAGGATTGAACCCTGCACCTTGTACTTCCTAGGCAAGCACTCTACCATTGAGCTAAATCCCCACCCCCACTCCTGATGTTTTACAATCTTGCATCTAAGCTGTTGATGCCCAATATGCTGGATGCTCAGACAAGGAGATTCCCTTAAGCAGTCAGGAGGCTGGAATCTGGCAGGGATTTAGCATAGGGAGAATATCCAGGTCAAGGTTGGCAAGAAAGGCAACAGTTACCCAAAATGGGGGCCAGGGACCTACATGCCCCCCTTTTACTAAAAAAAATGAGCTTCTGACTTAGGTTGTGTGAGATGTCAGCAGGTCACCTTTTCCATCATGGAGATACCTGTCCAGGCCACAGAGGTGTTCTGTCTTAGGATGGTGAGCACCCCCAGGCATTACCCGTACCTAAATAATTATTATCATACAGGCTCATCATGTGAGAGCTGCAGATTAGCCAAGGATCTCTAAGTGGTGCTGGGCTTGCATTCTGTGTGTTAGACAAAGGAAAGACCAACAGAAGTCTTAACCCACCCATAGCCAGTAGGCTAAAGGCAGTTGAACAATTCCCTTCCTTAACGAGCCTTACTGCAAATTGGAGTCCTTGTAAGATGGTATCCCGAGAGCAAATGGAGCTTGAGTTTGTAAATTTATAACTTTAAAAGCCAATTGAAATGTATATAACTATTGATTTAAATTTGTCATGTCCAATAAAATGAAAAATTAATTAACTGTGGTAGCTACTTTTGCTGCCAGGGTCTCCACTGTGCTAGCTTAGTAACCAGTTATGCAATGGCAATCCCAGAAACAGTAGTAGCAGCGGTCTTAACTGTTATAACAGCAACAATGGCAGCAGCAATGTCAAATTCTCTTCTGGAGCGTGTGGGTATCCATTGACGTTGACACAACTCCAGGAACACGTTCCACCAAGGCCCATTAATCTTGATCCCAGCACATCTTAAGCTGGCAGCTCTACACAGGACAACTAAGAACCATAAAGGAAAAACAGGCAGCTCACAAGGAGCAGAACTAATGGACACATAATGGCTATATTCAGACTCACAAATTTTAAGGTATCTTCAAAGGGGGCTAAGTGAATTTCAGGAGACCAAAAAATGATTCACAGAGCCACTCCTAAGAAGTAGGTACTACTCCAGCCTGAATAGGATTGTGAAAATGAAAATGCTTAGCTAGCATGCTACTGTTACTAAATGCAGGTCAGTGATCTTCTGTGTTATCCTTATTTTCTTAGGTATCTGGGTGACACGTTCTCAAACATACTTGACAAAGCAGTTACCTCTCTTTCTCTTCCTTCACTTTTATTCCCAGGGGCTGGTCTCTGCTCTGTTTTATGCCCCTTCTTTGCCCCTTCTCTCCCATCCCCTCAATAAACCTCCCACATGGGCCCTGTTGTATGGTATGACTCCTTCCCTGCTGGTTTAAAAATACATTTGGGCCGAGATTTAGATTCAGTCTGAGACATGCAGGAACCCTGCACCTGGCCCACTGATGACAGCCCTACTTTTTTCCCACCTAACGAATTGCTAGGTCTCTCCATCCAATGCTGACGATAATTTTTGTGAGCTCCAGGGAGTCAACTTGGATCCACCTTAAACTGCCTGACGGTTCCACAGAGCCTAGACAGAGAAGCGTCCAGCTAGCTATCCCTGGACTTGGCCAGAAACTCAGATTTCTCAGGTCCCCCAAAGATGTTTGATGTCCCCCAGACCAGCAGGAAGCAGTCTGGAGAACACGACACCCTCATCCTCGCCTCAACTGCTACTCCTTTCTAACTCCTCACCTTTTTATAATAAACAGAAGGGAGGAATGTTGGCATTTAGGCATTTGTACTGGCCTGCTCTTAGGGTCCTGTCAGGATATATCCTCAGCTGCAGCCACTAAGAGCACCCCTTGTTCATCCGCAGTGTTTCCTTATAAAATTGGGCCTTGTACACCTCCTGTTTCCTTCTCTTCCTTCGATCTCATCTCCAGGTACCAGTCTCTGTTTTCTTCCCTGCCCCTTCTCTGCCCTCCTCTCAATAAACCTCCCATCAAAAGAAAAAGAAAGAAAGAAAGAAAAAGAAAAAGCAGTTACCATACATTACCTTCTGGAGAATCCAACCACATGGCTGCAGTTCCTAGGCTTACATTAATGCTTGCCAAAGCTGGCCCTATTGGGCTTTCAATCCCCATTGGCATAGGAAGGGGAGAGTTTTCACGAAGGACCAAGAGGTTTCTGCCATGTTGGGCTTCATCTACAGCCACAGGGCAAACTCAGCACTCAGACACCCAATGAGGAACTTCATTGTCCTTAATATTTCATTGAGGGTTGCTCAGTAATTGAGTAATATCAAATCTTATTATAAGCAACAGTCATCCTAGGGTCCTCCATGCCATATATATAGCCTTATGGTTCTGTGGTGTGCGGTCTGATTGTTCTTTGCTTTCTATCTAGAATCCACTTATGAGTGAGTATATACCATGTTTGTCATTCCAGGTTTGGGTTACCTCACTCAGGATGATTTTTTCTAGTTCCATCCTTTTGCCTGCAAATTTCATGCTGTCATTGTTTTTCTCTGCTGAGTAGTACTCCATTGTGTATATGTACCACAACTTCTTAATCCATTCTTCAGTTGATGGGCATCTAGGTTGTTTCCAGATTCTGGCTATTACAAATAATGCTGCTAAGAACATAGTTCAGCATGTATCCTTTGTGGTATGTTTGAGCATTCCTTGGGTATATCCTCAAGAGTGGGTCTTGAGTTAGTTCGATTCCCAATTTTCTGAGAAACAGCCATACTGACTTCCACTGTGGTTGTAAAAGTTTGCATTCCCACCAACTGTTGGAGTTGGATGCTCTGCATCCTCTCCAACATTGACTGACTTTTTTTTTTGGATCCAGCTTATTTGGTGTTCTGTAAGCTTCTTGTAACTTCATAGGTATTTTTTTTTCTTTAGGTTAGGAAAGTTTTCTTCTATGATTTTGTTGAATATGTTTTCTGTGCCTTTGAGTTGGTATGCTTCTCCTTCTTCTATCCCTATTATTCTTAGGTTTGGTCTTTTCATGGTGTCCCAAATTTCTTGGATGTTTTGTGTTATGACTTTTTTCTTTAGTGTTTTCTTTGACTGATGCATCTATTTTCTGTATTGTGTCATCATTGTTCGAGATTCTCGGTTCCATCTCTTCCATTCGGTTGGTTATAATTGTTTCTGTAGTTCCTGGTCGTTTAGTCAGGATTTCTATTTCCAGAATTTCCTCAGTTTGTGTTTTCTTTATTGTCTCAATTTCATTTTTCAGATCTTGGATTGTTTCCTTCCTCTGTTTAATTACTTTTTCTTGGCTTTCTTTGATTTCTTCTAATTTTTGTTTGTTTTTTCTTCCATTTCTTTAAGGCAATTTCTTATTTACTATCTATGGGATTTTTTTACTTCCTCTTTAATGGAGTTTTCATTTCCTCTTTAAGGGAGTTTTTAATGTCCTCTTTAATGTATTTTTTAATGTCCTCACTAAGGTAATTTTTCACTTCCTGTTTAATGGAGAGCAAATGAGGTGAGGAACTGGCTTCTTCTCTGCCATGAATTATCTTCAGCAATGCACATGACATGGTGTCAGTTTCAGCATGCACTAGAGAGAATCTTATACATATGATGTGGTCTGTCTGGATTGCAGTGTGACATTAACACAGTTTCCTCCTCAGATTTCCATCATATATGGAGTCAGCTTGCTAAAGCCCTTGATAGGAAGCTGACAGAAGAACTCTTGCTCACCCACAAGTACTCTCCCATGTTGCTTTGGCCCGCACAGGGGCCATATGCTGATGGATGTCAGGGTTTTTATTAAATTGTGTTGTGATCTCTGAATCTCAGACCATTTCTGATACAATCTTTTCTCTGGGAATAGTGATCCAATGGATGTGCATCAGATTGTGGCAGGATCACCTGAGGGTAGGGTGATATTTGCCTCACTAGTGAGTTCACAGCTGAAAAGACGTGGCATCTTCTGAGGAGGCCATGAACCTGGAGTGTAGAATGTCATGCATTCAAAGCGTCTCTGTCTTCTTACAGCCTTCTCAGTTTTCCTAAGAGGTGCTGTCAGGTAAAATCAGCAAAGAAAATATGATTCAGAAACAGTTTTGCTGTGCCACTATAAAGAAAAATCAGGGCCTATTCATCACTAGTAAACAAATGTTAAGGAAGAAAACACACCCCATGAACAACTTGGCCATTGGGGATTGGACTCAATGGGGTCTTACTTGCCTGGAACATAGTGTTTCTGCCCCAGCAGCTTCATCTGCAGGAGGATCTCTTCCTGTGCTGTGGTCTGCTCCAAGTCCTGCTGGAGGTTTTCAAATCTAGGGGAGGAAGACAGTTGGGACACAAGCCTGCTGGAGACCTGCCATGTCAGCTTTTGAGCCCCCACCAGCTCTACTCAGCTAGACAATTGAGCATTACCTTTCAACTGAGTTCATTCCCTGCTTCCCCAAGGGAAAAGAGTCAGAGAGCACCTGGGCAGGATTTTTTTCTCAGCTTTTAAAACCTGCTACAAGTTGAACTGTTAAATACACACTGTGCTGGATTGGAGAAAAGAGCATGTTTCTCCACCAGTCCAAAGACATCATTTTGGAGAAATATCAATATGTTAAAGTCTGGGGCACAGTTCAGGAAAGATCTCCCTGGCCTTGATTAGATTTCAGGTGAATGTGAACTTCCTGGAAAACTCTATGCCTGCCCTCTAGTGGAGCCTACACAGTAATGCAGAAGGCTCTGGTTATTCCTACAGCTCAGAACCCTGCATGGGATTAACTTGTCAACTCCTACCCTTCTAGATTTCTGGATGCCATGGGAATATTTTTGGGGAGAGCTAATCTAAGAGATGAGATACTCAGGGCCTACTATGGGTCTCAAAACGGAAGAAGGGGACACAGTCTCCATAAGACCAAGGGGAGAGCATTTTGATTCCTGGACACAAATTCCTGTTGATTGAGCCAGTAACGACACTCTGAGGGTTTCTTTCCCTGCAAGTGGCTGGGAGCTTGGCCAATTGGAGAGAAACTCAAAGAAGATGTAGATCCAGGTACAGCAGAACCTCTTGGATCCCTCCTGCTTCTGGAAGCCTGGGTTCTTACCTCATCTAGGACCCAGTGAAATGATGCTGCAGCTTTACTGCCAAGTCCCTTTGCCTGGTGAGCAGCTCCTGCTGCTTCAGCAGGGACTGAAGATTTTCCTTAAGTCTTTGATGTTCCTGTTCATTAGAAGATTGTGTTTTTAGGGGAGGTTGTCTGCACCATGTATATTCATAGGGATGTGCGCATGCATGCTATCTCTCTCTCTCCTGTCTTTCTCTCTGAAGCGCACTAATATGTACATGGATGCACACATACAAGGATACTACATTCCATCCATGCTTAGTTTGCCAGATAATACTAATGTAAGAAGCGGTCACCAGGGATACGATAGAGAAGAAACTTACCTACATTAACCTATACTCTCTCTACCTATATTCCATTACAGAGGCAGGAACACAGGATGCTCTGAGTGCAGGGATAGGAGAAGATTGTGTACTGTTATTTAGTTTTGATAATTTTTCATTTTTTTTTAGTTTATATGTGCAGGGGTTTAGCCTGCCTGTGTATCTGTATAACACGTGTATGCCTGGTGACCTGGGAGAAGAACTTAGTGGAGAGATAAGTCAATGTAGTGCTTGCCTTGAAAAGCTGTGCACAGACAGGTAAACACCAGGGTTCCTTGACCCATAATCCAAGCTCTCCTAGCAAGTTCCCCAGACTGTGCATTGAAGGCTTAGTTCCTCAGCCCAGTGCTTCCAAGGGCCTTCAAGGAGGGCAGCTTCCTCCTAAAGAAGCTCTCTATACCATAGGTTGCCTCCAGTTAGGACCAAAGAATGAGCTCAGGAAACTAGACAATCTCTACATTCCAGAGTCTATATTAAACTTTCCTCCAATTAAGATGATTGTGTCAGCTGATTTCTTTGAGTAACAGAAGGTTGACTACTCATGGCCAAATGATTGCTTATATTATTGCATGCTTAACAATAATCTATGGACCACATGGATAGTTTTCACTCATCAGTGATGGGAATCTGAAGAGGTTCTAGCTGGAGGTGTTCTGATGAGTCCTGCTGTAACCCTGTTGTGCCATATTCTCTGTGGACTCCTACTTTACATTTTGGAGTCAATGCTCCACCTGAAGACTGCAGTTCCACTGTCTGAATAATTGTGCATGGCTTCTCACTGGGCTACACCTTTTTACACTACTATCAATGTCTGAGAGTTTTCATTCTCCCAACTCTCCATCAGGCTGATTTTAACTCAGTATGAAGAAATTTGGATTAAGCATTTTCTGAGTCCTGCAGACACAACATGGAATGGGGGCTTTAGAGTGTGGTGAGCAGAAGGGGTGACCTGAGACAGCCTCTTCTCACAATTCTGCATAGCTGTGGGATTTCCGCTGGACTGAGATGCCGCCACAAGCACCTCTGCAGTTCAGAATTTCTCTGAGAATAAATCCAGGCCAAGCTCCAAGAACAAGGTTAGCTGAACCATGGTTAGGCAAAGGGGAAATGAAAATGGCAGCAGGCAATGAGGAGAAGAACAAAACAGGATGCAGGGGAGTCATCATGGTCAGGCATCATTCACCCAGAAACGAGAAGGACACAAACCCCCAGGCAGTCTTTGCTGCCTCTCAGTAGCTTCTTTCTCACCAACATGTACACTTTACTTTGTTATTCTCCACAGGATTTCTTTGCAGATAAATAATTCTGCCTCTATGAAAACCTGAAATCCTGGGCTGTGGTGGTGCACGCCTTTAATCCCAGCACTCGAGAGGTAGAGCTAGGTGGACCTCTGGTTTTCGACGCCAGCCAGTGCTACCAAGTGAGTTCCAGGGAGGTTGCAAAGCTACACAGAGAAACCCTGTTTTGAAAAGAACAAAAACAACAACAAAAAACCTGAAAAACTTCTAGCTTGCATCATTTTCCCAGTCTTTTACTGTTGTTTGATGAATGGACATGCAGAAGGAAGGGCAGTTCCATCTGTTCTTTGACTGAGGCAAAGTGCTACCAACGAGATTAGATACAATACTTTCTTTTTGAAATCCATCTACATCATCCTTAAAGATGTTCCAGTGTTCCGTGAGAGAGTGAACATACAAAGAGGCTCAAATACATATGCTCATAACCCACAAAGATACACATAAAACAACATACACACACACACACACACACTCACACACACACACACACAAACACACACACACACACACACACACACACCCTTGTTGAATCCAGAAAGGCAAGGGAGAAGACTAGAATGTTGCAGCACCTTTTCTACTCCAGGGGGAGATAGTAGCTCCTCCCTGCTGTCTACAAGCCTCTTAGACTCAGCCAAACTCTTCTACCTTGGCCTGAACTTATTTCTCTTCCCAGGGAATTTCTTATCACCAGACTCACTGATTGTTCAGATAAGTAACAACCTCTGCACAACTGAGTTTGACCACACAAGACCAAGTGCCAGTGGAGGAGGGCAGGACATGAAGCCTCCAGATAGATCCAAGTTGACCCATCATAGTTTCTTCACTATATGTACCCAGATTCCTCAACAGAATTCATTGACAGCACCAGAGAATGGAAGTCACCAATGGTCATTCCCCAACAACTTTTACCAGATTAGAGTGCACATTATATGAAAAGAGCCCCAGGTCAGTCATAGAAGGCAACTTGGGTCATGCACAGCACTTTTCTAAAATGCAGCACTCTATACAATTATGAGTTGGAATCTGTCCTAAGTGTGAGCATCAAAATGTCAGGTTCCATGCTGTGAAGCCACTCAGACAAACTAGATCTTTCCAGGGAAGTTACCTCTATGTTCTGATAGAAAAGAAGTCTAATTTCATTTTGAAAGTAGCTTCATTGTTTTTTATTAAAAGATGCATTAATTCCAAAAAAAGAAAAATTTTAAAAATTGAGAGAAACCAACAAGTCATTTCTCTTTCTGACCAAATGAGCCATTTAGGAATGTGATGAAACAGAAAATGACAGGATGCTCTACTGTGAAGAGAGAGGAGATCAAATGATCTGTGGCTCTCCAGCTTAGCCAGAACAGAAATGTTCAGGTTCAATGAGACACATGGGCTGAAGGGAGTAATAGAAAAAGCAACAGAGGGCACTGGATGTCATCAACAGTTGTGCCCTCAGGCAGGCATGCTCACACACATAGACACACCCCTCAAATCATCAGTGAACAGAAAGCTGTAAGGAGGACATCACACTGAATGAGGATGACATTAATAGTTGGATTAAGTCTCCTCACACTAGCTGTTATGAAGGAGTCCCACAATTCTGCATCATTTTGGACTAAAATTTCCTGGGGAAGCATGATGTGTTTCTGCAACCTATGCTGATGCAGTTGTCTCAAATCTGCTAACTTCCTGGCATAAGCTCTTGCCAAATCCCTGGTCATCCATTGAGCTTCTAAATGTAAAATCCAAGATGGGAGAACTGGCCAATGCCAGTCACAACAAACAGTATTGGCAAGCTGTTACTTAGGGTTCTGTCAGTGGGAACCAAGAGCTTGACCAGGTAAAGAGCACACCATGGCAGTCTGGGAACTAGAGTGCAAAATGCCACCTCACACCCAGAAAGATGCCTGTGAGTTCCGCCTTGCATGCTGTTTCTGCCTCTGATGACCCCTGCCATGCCCTGAGACACAGACCCTTGACCTCACTCACTCCAATCTCTTTGGCTCCCATCATAGCAGGGCTCCTACCATACTGACATATAGGTGAGTTATGTGATTTACCTGTCTCCCTCAATGGATTGCAGCTTCCAGCAGAGCAGTGGGGTTTGCTTTTGAGTCATGTAGTATTCCAAGAGGCTAACTCCCTAGAAAGACTTGTGAATGATCACAGAAATGAACTATTGGATGGGGTGTGTCAGGTGGATAACTGAGTAGATAGTTACCTGGATGTGTGTATATGTATGTGTATGGTCAGACATGTGTCCCATGGAAACCAGCTCTGTTAGCTCCTTCTAGAGCCACAGAAAGCATGGTGAAAACCATGTTTTCTGTGTAGTAGTTCTTGAAGCTGACAGGAAAATTTGGGAGGGGCTTTCAGACACTTCACACTTAGGATAACTCAGTCTAGGTTACAAAATTCCAAGAGCGATAAGGCAGGCTTCTTGCTGAGAGGTAAACTGACTAGTAACCCAGCCCTCACATTGGTTCAAAGGTGGAAAAGGGAATAATTTGCTATCTGAGGTCTTTCTGTATGCTGTGAATATGTATTGCTACCTGTGGTTAATAAATAATAGGTTGCTTTGGTCTATGGCAAGGCAGGGTGGAGCCAGGCAGGGAAGTCCAGGAGAGACAGAGAAGAGACTCAGCTTTGGTCAGGGGAGTTTACTCTCCCTGTTATTAGTGACATACACCAAAAGAAATCTAGTGTGAGTGAAGTGCATGGATGGATCTGAAAACTCTTTATTCCCTCTGTTCTTCCTTCCCACTCAGAGTGAAAGCAGAGGGCCCTCAACTGAGCAGCTGCAGCCTTGACCATCCCTGGTTCTCTGCCAAACTAACCATTAAAAATCCTCAACTCTAGGTCTGCACTTGAAGAACTCAGAGGACCAGGAGAGGCTGATTGCTTCTCAGAAACTATCCGCTCCTTAGACCCTCTCCTGAAAGGAACAGCTGAAGTCTTACTCCTACAGGAAGCTCCCCATGCCTTGCCCAGAACTCACTTTGCTTTCCCCAGAACCATTTATTTCTTGATTTGTGACATGGAGACTGATGGCCATCCTCCTGCTGCTTCCATCTGACCTCCTTGTGCTCTCCATCCTGTCTCCCAAGAATCCTGTTCAGTCTAGTCAGCATGTCTGTAGGTGAAACACGAGACACTGAACAAATGCACCAAGGACAGTTGGTGTTGGCACAACACTGGTGGTATCACATAGAATGCCAGGGCTCTCCAGGATACAGTAGAATGTCCAAGTGCTGAAGTCACATGGTATGGCTATTAGATCCCTGCTGCATACCTCACCTAAAAGTGACTTGAAACCAAGGTTCCATTTTCAGAAACCTCTGGGGTTGCAATGGAAGCCTTTAAGTAGATCCTCCTTCCAAAGCCAGAAATCTAGCCCTCTGCTTCATTAGAAACTATCTAAGCAAAGTTGAATTTCTTTATATTTTCCTTCTTCCAAAAACATTCTTTTTATAATCCCATACTTTAATCCTTTTTATCTCAGACCCCATATAAACTTTATTTGTATTCAAATCTCATAACTTACTTAAACTTTAAAGTTTAATATTTTTATATCTTAAGCTAATTCCTTAGACCTAATACAATAGGTAGTCAATCTCCCATGAAATACTTAAGCCTTAAATTTTTATAAACATATTAATTCTTAAAATACCTTTTCTTTGTATTTATTTCATTGAGTTATTCTCTACTTGGACTTTGATAGAGTTTTTTCTTATCTTAACCAATAATAATTTGTAACCAATTCTCTTAAATGATGGCAACTATTTGTAACCAATTGAACTCAAATGACCCAATTCCATGTAGTGTATGTGTGTGTGTGTGTGTGTGTGTGTGTGTAAACAAAATGTATTTTTTAAATGTAATGTATTTTTTTAACATTTTTGCTAAGCATTACCAAGACAGAGAAGGTTTAACCTGGGAAGCCAATGAAGAACTTGCCTTAGGAATGTAGGGAGAGTGATTTAGATTCAGAGTATGTAGGCAGTAATCTCCGAACAGCCCCTAGCTCCCCCACCTCTGCTTGCCTGAAGAGACAATGCATTTCACCTTCTGTGAGAGCTACAGGAGCCTCTCCTGCAGGCTAATAGCAACCCTGCCCACCATAGCCATGATTCTGTCCCAGAATCCCTTGAGGGAGGCATCTGCCAACTCAGGGCCTCTCCTGTCTGGTCTGCCCACTCTGGGAACTCTTCTCCCTGCTCAGGTAGTTAGGGAAGGTGCCAGAAGGCTTCAGTTATCATAACTGCCTGGGACAATTTTTTATCCAGTCATCCATCCACTCCTGTGACAGAACATAACTGCTGAGTAGGGGAAGGTCATTGGGGATGGGGTAGACTCAGTCCCTATGTACACTGTTCAAATACTGGTCTATCATTTCTGACACTCAGTTTATCATCAAGAGTCTCTTATCATGAGGCATGCATTGTGCCATCTGCAGTACTGGTGCTTGGGGAACAGAACTGTTTGAAATTTTGCCCTCCAGCCTGTCCCTTCACCATCATTAAACACCTTGAAGTAGGATTGACCAGAAAGCAGAAGACATGAGGCTTGCCTACCTCTTCTCATCATAGTAGTTGATGACTTCTGAGGCTATCACTCACTGGATAGCAGTGTAACAGCAGTTGATACTGTCCCCTATTGAAAAGTGGAGTCCTGGGACAGGTGCTGACTCTGTGTCTGTTGTCACCTTTTCTGACAAATACAAGTGGAGATTAGGAGTAGAAAATAATGGACATATCCCACTCTGAGTAAACCCCTTCCCAATCTCCCACTATCCTTTGCCTTCATGCCTCTCTCCTTCCCTGAAAGTTTATCTCTCAAGGCTGGTCTCAGATTTCCAGCAATCCTTCCATCTCAGGTTCATTATTGTTAGGTTTCTTTTTTATTATTCTTTTCAATGGATGCTTTTTTCCTGCCCTAACATGGGAAGGAGGCATCTTAGAGATCTGAGGACTTAGTCAAGGGATCGCAGTGTTCCCATTCCTCTATCTTTTGAGGATAGAATCCTACAGTTTAGACTTGTCCCATGCCAAAAGAAAGAAAGCAGAACTGAATTAACATCTTTTTCTACTGGTCCACAACCCATCAATTATTAGATATAAAACAAAAACAATGGAGAAATCTTCCTGTGATTTCTAGATGTAGTATAAGCACTGGGCTTGAAATACTTTTCTGTCTGCAGCAGCAGAATCTGGAAGAAGAGAAGTTACACAGTTGACAAGCAGAGATGCCTCTTTGCTGTCTCATCCTGGATGCCTGTGGCCACAGTTGCAGTAGGAACAGCCCACCTGGAAGTCTTCCTGTCAGCATCATTGGATCCTGCGAACCCACAATTTCCTGCTCTTCACCACGTTCTGGATCGCTAGTAAGTGTTTTTAGACTTACTTGATGGTGTGATTTACTGTAATCTGAAAGTGCAGTGGAAGAGGAAGGAGAAACTGAGAACTTCCGTGTGCTTGCTGTCCAATTTTATCTGAGGGACTTAACGTGTGACGTAGATTGTAGATCTCCATCTGAGAATGATGCTGAAACATCTGCACATTGTTAGTATCATCTTACACAACATCTGTGCTCTAGAAGCATGGAAGTTCCATGCACAGAAGGAAGCATGATCCAGTATTCCCCACCCCACTCTGATAGAGCAACTAGCCCATCATAGAGGATGAGGGCACCATCAGTGTTGTGCCTTAATACACACATGGTCATCCACACACTACATACCCATATATGTTTCCACATTCATACATGTATTTGACTACACAATTGCATACCCACACACATATAGACATTGATATATAATTTAAAATTAAATTGAATGTACAATAAATTGTCATTATAAGACATTAAAAAAAACCTAACAAAATTTGTGGTATTGGTATGATTATATATATATCGTATGCATGTTGTATGAAGAGCTATGATTTTATAAGTATCTATATGCAATACATAGTGTGGACAACCACATCTAACTGCATATACATGCATATATAAATATAAAGATAAACTGAAATCCCAACTCCCAGACACCAGCAAAGGAGGCAGCAGAGCTTTCTGAGTGGACACCTTGATGTCTTAGCTTCTTCCTGCCTTCAACACTGAGTGCCTGTTTTGTTTCTTTGAAAGGTTTGATTTGTAGTGCACAACAGAAACACTTCATTTGCATTATTTGAAATATGTAAAATGTAACATTCAAAGAGCAGAAATATGAGAAATAAACTTTGCTTTTAGTATCTAGAAATAAATACCAAAAGTTCCCTCAATGCTTTTGTCTGTGCATGTATATCATTTCAGTAGATTAACATTAATCCTGTTTTTTAATTTTTCTGTATTTTAATTGTTTTGTCTCCTGAATAATGCACTCTTCAATATATATAATTCATGGGGTATCATTCTCCATGATGTTAGTGGCCACTACCATCTATATCACAAATATCTTCCAGTTACCTAGAAGTCCATTTGTTAATTACTTCATGTACTAGTTAATGTTTCTGTGTAGACTTAGGAACCATTGTTTACACTAGGCTTTGGAGACACAGAGGTAACTAGGGTTAGTAGCATGTGAAGGAGACAGCTTGGGTGGGCTAACTGCATGTGTTGGGAAAGTTCTAGTTAAATGGGTGAAAGGTCACGACTGAAGTAATAAGAGGCAAAAATGCAGAACACAAGAGAAAGGTTTTTCAGATTCTGCATGCTGCTACTCAGTGTAGAAAAACAAATCAGCTCTTACCCACTGCATGACACATGGCTGTCCTGGATTTCCAGTTAGCAAGGTGAATTGTTTGACCTTGGAATTGCTCTGCTGTGGTATCAACACAGATGATACAGGTCTAAAAGCATTTGTAACAAATACTGCTAAAAGTACAACCCTTACAAGGTATTCTGCATCTGAGCTGGTTTATACCAGAGATCCATGCCCAAAGGGTGGTCCAAAAGTAAAAATTTTTTATGAGTCCATTGTTCTCTGTAGTTATGTTGGATACCTACTGTCTTAGGGTTTCTATTGCTGTGTGGGGACACCATGACCACAGCAACAATTACTATGGAAAACATTGGATAAGGTGGCTTACAGTTTCAAAGGTTTAGTCCATTATGATCATGGCAGGACATGCAGGCATGCAGGCAGACATGGTGCTGGAGAAGGAGAAGAAAGTGGAGAAGGAGCTACCTCTTGATCCCACAGGCAACAAAAATGCTCTCAGACACTAGGTGTGGCATCAGCATAAGCAATCTCAACAAACCCCACCCCACCCTCAAACACAGTGACATATATTTTCCAACAAGGCGACACTCTCTCCAAGAAAGCCACACGACCTAATAGTGCCACTGCCTGTGAGCTTTTGGGGGCTTCTTATATTCAAAACCTCCAAGATATCCTTAGAAAGCATAATAAAACCGTTTTATGGAGTTGCTAACAGAAGATGTTTTGTAGAGGAGAGCACTTTTTTAAAAAAAAAAATGGAATGTCTTATCATTTGGTTCTACATATCTTAAGTTCCTTGATAGAGATTCCACAACAAAACAAATTTACAAGAGAAAATCATGAACACTTACCTAGTACAAACTTTCACAGTGCAAGTCTTCCTAAGGAAGAAAAGCTCCCTACAATTGTTTAGACCTGAGATTTTTTTTCAAGATTGTTTATAATTAATTGTCCTTATATAGAATATCCTTTGCTTAAGAAGTAATCCTGAAATGTGCATATTTTCATATACTACTAAGTGAATATACTAATTTACAATTTAAAAGTCAGGTCTATTAAATGTACATTAATACCAACATTTTAGAATTCACTTAATCATTGTCAAATTATTTAATCATAAAAGCATATAGTGCTGATGCCCAGCCACTGAGTGAGCAGGAGAGATGGAAGAAGATGATCACAGCATTATCATCTGCCCTCCATCTCCACCTCACTGTCATGTGCCATGGGGAGCATCTAACACTGAATCCTGGACCCCTGAGCATCCAAGCTGGTACAAGGCTCATTTAGAGACATCCCTCTTGGACCTAACTTAATGAGCTTCAAGCTATCAGGGAAAAGATGGGAAGAGGTATCTTTCACTGAAACTGTTGATATGTATGAGGGTATAAGATGAGCTGTTACCCCTGTAGCTTCCTGCATGTTCTTAGAAAATGGCGCATTGCATGGTCTATGCCACCCCTAGGCACCCTTCCAAGCCTGAAAGCCAAGAACCAAGTCGATGACATCAATGTCTCACTAGTGACAAAGTCTCAGCAGGATGAGCAAGCAAACAGGAATAGTCCATCTCCAAGAGTCCCCATGCCTCTACCAAATGGCAGTCACCACAAGCTTCACAGACTCCTGCCAAAAATTATCCCACGTGACACCGAGGAGCCTCAGAACATTCCTCAGTTTACAGGTGGTGTACCATTCCAGGCGGAGGTCAGAGTGACCCATAGAGCACATAGAGATGATGAAAAGGAATCAAGCCTGCTGTGGTGATGATCTCAAGTGGATTGACTGACCGTGCAGGCAGCTAGTGACCAGTACAAGGCTACCAAAGAAAGGGAGTCTTCCAAACACTCATCTGGTCACAAATCAGGCTTCTGTCCCCAAATTCTAGAATGTGTAGGGACAGAAGAGCATGTGGCCCCAGAACAGATGGACCCTTCCTCTAGATTTCATTATGGTCCTGATCCTTAGGGTGGGCTACAGCCCTCATGTTCACCAGAGTTCCTTCCTTACCACAGAATGATGCCTTTATATAACCCCCATATTTACTGAAACCCCTACCATTCACACCTTAAGGGTCTTCCCTGATACTCACGTGGCATGGCATTGAGCCCTGGGTATGCACCATGGCTCAGGGCAAGCAGTGTGCCTTTTAGAGCATTTAGTAGAACTGACAGTTTATTCCTGAGTTGATGGAAAGTGGAATTTTATGAAATTAAAGCAATAGCAGTCAAGTAGATGAATGGCAAATAGTGAGGGCTTTTGGATCACATCCTCTCTGTGTACCTTCATCAGTCTTCAGATATGAGGCTGCACATTCACTCCATGGAGGGACATGTGGTGCTTCTGACCTGCTTCAGAAAATTGTCAGGAAGTCATTCTTAGATTTTTTGAGCAGTTTCAGGGGAAGATCTGAGTCCTTCCTCACATTCATTCATCCACTTAAGTAAGGTTCTGTGTCAAGCCCAGTGTTTTGAGATGGCATATTCTGAGGGCCATCAAGTTAGAAATAAAGCCAAAGGTCTGGGTATAAGTAATATCTGTGTTCATATCGTGTTCTCTGCATGTCATTTTGCATCAACATTTCAGTAATTTTGTTTTAAAGGTATTTAGAGATTGAAATACATAAGGTAATTCATCCAACTGGAATGTTTTTTACTAAGTCTTTGAGACTTTGGTATTCTAAAATGCACAGTAACCATGAAGGATATTTAACTTATGAAGTGCCTTGGAAATTTTAAACCTTGTAAGAATGTTATATTTGATTTAGTAAGTGATTGCTGTAACTGGTTAAATGCTGAAACCTGAACTGTCCACAGGGGCCTGCAGTGCACTACTAATGGCCTTAGACCTGAGAAGAGCACGAAGAACATAGGACAGACTGTCAAAGCCACAATGCTAAGAAGAACATGGATTTCATTGACTCATTCTGGAAACTTCCTTGGTGCTTTTTCATAGTCACTGGTGGTTTCCAGGGAACTCACTTACCTGCATGGCAGAGTAACTTCATGTTTGCCTTTTCCCATGAATTACCCTGGACCAGCAGTTTCTGCATCTAGACAGACAGCAAATGTCTGCCCACCAAGAATTCTTACTCTTAGGGTGAGCTCTAATTAAGAGTTTCATTCATTTGAAACGAAATTCTGCACAAAATTTTCACAATGCCCTTTAATATTAAAATATTCTCTAACTTTCAGAACCACAAGAAAACCCTCTAAGGCAGAAATCCACCAGTTGATCCTGAAAAGTCCCAGGGAAGGACAATGAGATGGGTATTTGAAAGAGCTGCCTCCTCCTTAGTTGTTCATCGACCTCCATATGAACAGAAGACAGAATGGCATGGTGGGTATTGTATGTCCATTCTCTCTCTATCATATGTATGTATGTGTTTCTCCATCTCTAAATATGTAAATAGGTATATGTTAATATTTTAATACCAACTAGAAGATTTACATACACCCATGATATGAAAGAGTTAAATTTTAAAATAATGGAAAAGATTGCATAGAGCTCACAACTGTTTGTAACACCAGTTCAAGAGGATTGGAACCCTCCCACAGGATACATGAAGGCAAAATTCCAATGCACATGAAATAATAAGTAAACAATTACATATTTGTAGGAGCTAGTGTGGTCAGGACCCCTACAAGCATCCCACAGAACTAACTAACCTAGGCTCATATTGACTCAGAGACTGAACCACCAACCAGGGAGCAAGCATTGGACTGACCTGGGCCCTTCTGCACATATTTTACAGTTGTATAACTTGGTCTTCTTGTGAGACTCCTAACAGTGGGAGCAGGGCTTGTCTCTAATGCCTGCTTTTGGGACCCATTCCTCCTACTGAATTGCTGCATCCAGCCTTAATAGAAGAGGTCATGCCTAGTCTCACCACAACTTGATATAGCATGGCAGGGGGATATCCACAGGGGGACTGTCCATTTCTACAGAGAAAAAAGAGAAGGTGGAATGGATGGGGAGCAGGAAGAGTAGAGGTGGGGGAGGGGTTGAGAGGAGAGGATACAGGGGAAATTGTGGTTAGGATGTAAAAACAAAAATAAACAAATAGATAAAAACATTCATCCCAAAAGTGGGAAAATATTGGTGGTTACCATATTTAAATTTGAGATACTAAAAGCATCTCCCTCAAGGGACATTGCCACTTATTCTAATTTTATAAAGTGTTTGCAGGTGTACATAATAGTTAAATCATATTAGGCATAATTCTGAACTGGTCTAATACAAAGTGTTTGCATTGTACTTGAAATAATTATATCATGTTCAGCATTATTATGACTTGGCTATTGTTTTTCATTTGGAAATTAATCATGACATAATAACACATAATTGTGTGTCAAGTTGACAAGGGTGTAATGGTGATTGCTATTATTCATCATAGTGAATTTTTCCAAGTATGAAATGTCCTTTTTCCATTTCTTTTGATTATCTTTGGTTTGAAGTCTATTTTGTTACATATTAGGATAGTTAATAACCAGCTTGCTTTTTGGGTCCATTTGATTGGAAAATCTTTTTCTAAATGTTTACTTGGAGGAAATCTCTAATTTGATGATGAAGTGGGTTTCTTGTATGAAACACTAGGATGGATCTTGCTTTTGTATCCATTCTCTTACCCTGGGTTTTTTTGGGGGGGGGCAATTGAGTTCATTGATATTGAAAGACACTTGAGACCAGTGGTTGTTAATTCTTGTTATTAGATTGTAAGTGCTAGTGGTGATATTGTGTGTGCATATGTGTGGTGTGTTTTCCTGTTTTGGTTTCTGCCGCCGTTAGATTATTTATTGCTCATGTTTTCATCAGTGTAGTTAACTTTCTTGGATTGGAGATTTCCTTCTAGTACCTTTTGTAGGGCTCGATTTGTGGGTAGATATTGTTTAAATTTGACTTTGTTGATTGCTTTCTCTGTTTATGCAGATTGAAGGTTTTTCTGGGCATATTAGTGTGGCCTGTCATCTATGGTCTCTTAGAATCTACAAGACATCTCTTCATGCCCTTCTGGATCTTAGAGTCTCCATTGAGAAGTTGGGCGTAATTCTTATAGGTCTGCCTTTATAAGTTTCTTGGTCTTTGTCCTTTGCATCTTTTAGTAGTCCCTCTTTGTTCTGTATATTTAGTGTTCTGATTACTATGTGACTTGTGGACTTTCTTTTCTTATCCAACCTATTTGGTATTCTGTAAGCTTCTTGTACATTTATAGGCAGGTCCTTCTTTAAGTTACAGGAGCTTTCTTCAATGATTCTGTTCAATTATATTCTGAGTATATAATGTGAAGATACTTCTCTTTCTTCTTTTCTGATTATTTTTTAGTTATGGTCTTTTCATGGTGTCCCATATGTCCTGGATGTTTTGTGATAGATGTTTGGAAGTACAATTTTCTTTCAGCAATGAAACTATTCTCCTGTTGCATCTTCAAAACCTTGCATCGCTTGTATTTTGTTGGTGCTGCTTGTGTCTAGAGTTCATGTTTGTTCATCAAGACTGTCATTGCCTGAATTCCTCATTTTGTGTTTTCTTTGTGCCTTCAATTTCAGTTTTCATGCAATGGATAGTTTTCTTCAACTGCTTGTTTTTTTTTCTTGTATTTCTTGACATTCATTAAAGGATGTGTTGGTTTCCTCTAATTCTTTGGTTAATTTTCCTCAATTTCTTCAAAGGAGATTTTCATTTCCTCTTTAAGCACATTTATCATCTTCAATAAAGTTGTGTTAAGGTTGTTTGCTTTTGCTCATGCTGTGTTGTAATATTCAAGTCTTGCTGTCACAGGATAGATGGACTTTTATGGGACCATATTGTTCTGGCAGTAGTTGATTCTATTTTCACATGGGCATTTAGGTATCTGGGTTTCAGATGATTAGATTGAATCCCTGAATTCTAGTTTCTCTTTGTTTAATTGTTGTTTTGTTTCATGGTTTTTATTTTCCCTTTGGTTTTCTAGTCATTATGGCCTGGATTTCTGGCAGCTGGAAAGACCTCTGGTCTAGTTGGGAATCCCTATCCAAGTTGGGAATTGGCCTTCTGCTATTTAACTTGGCCTTTGTTGTAGCCAGTGGTTTCTGTTCTTCTCATGGGTTTTGACCTGCACCTGAGCAGCTGGAGACTGATGAGGCTGGTATGGCTTAATGTTCAAGTTCTTTAAAGGATTACTTGACAGTTTTACTTCATCTGAATAAGTAGATAACTATTTAACTTGCATTGTACTATAAAAACAGTAGTAATTAACTATCTGCGCAGGTCTTATCATGAGGTATTCATGGCAGACAGTAGGAAGGGGATGTCTAAAGAGGTAGTGTCCATCTAGGCAGTATAATAAAGCAGAATGAGCTAGGCTACACACAATGCCAGTGCATTTTGTGGGTTGAGTACAGAAGGAGTATATAATTGAAGAACCTGAAATGTTGATTCATTTCCTTCCATAGGTCAGCAGGAGTGTATCCCTTGTCCACTGAAAGAGTATTCAAATCCTGAAAGAAACAACTGCCTTCCCAAGTCAGTGACATTCATGTCCTTTGAGGATTCTCTGGGCATGGCTCTGTCCTCCACAGCTCTGTGCTTCTCTCTCAGCACAGCTGTAGTTTTGGGGATCTTTCTCAAACACCAAGACTTACCCATTGCTAAGGCCAATAACCAAACGCTCAGCTTCATCCTGCTCAACTCTGTCCTCCTCTGCTTTTTATGCCACATTCTCTTCATTGGCCACCCAAGCACAGCCTCCTGCAAATTGCAGCAAATTACATTTGCACTTGTGTTCACTCTGGCTCTTTCCACTGTTTTGGACAAAAATATAACTGTAATTCTGGCCTTTAGAGCCCTGAAACGAGGGAAAACAATGAGAAGACTGCTTGTCTCAGGCATCCATATCTCTGTCATCCCCATCTGTGTCCTGATCCAGCTTATTCTTCTTGGAGTCTTGCTGGGAACCTCGCCTCCCTTTATAGAAGCAGATTTACACTCTGAACATAGTCACATCATCATTTTGTGCAACAAGGGCTCACTTACTGCTTTCTACTGTATCCTGGGATACTTGGGGATCTTGCCCTAGGAAGCTTCACTCTGGCTTTCCTGGCCAGGAACTTGCCTGACATATTCAATGAAGCCAAGTTCCTGACATCCAGCATGCTGGTGTTCTGCAGTGTCTGGACTACTTTCCTCCTGTCCAACACAGCACCAAGGACAAGGCCATGGTGGCTGTGGAGGTCTCCATCTTGGCCTCCTGTGCAGGTCTGCCAGGATGCATCTTTTTCCTAAAATGCTACATTATTCCTTTAAGACCTGATAAGAACCCTTTAAAATCTCTTAAGAACACAATGTAGAAAAATAATGATCATATTAACGAATTAGCTAATTCTTTCTCACAAAATCCTTTAGTGTAGTAAAGTAAAAAATTGAAGTTATTTAACTATTTTTCAGTAAGTTTTTCTGAAATGTATATTTAAACAAAATAAAAGAGCCCCTCACTGTGTCTCACGTACAATCTATTTCAGAACCCACTGCTGAAAATTCATTTTATTTAATTACTCAGGTTACTTATAAATTTGTGGCTAACAGACATATTAAAAATAAATTACATGATAATAACTGAAAATAATAATACATGAATTAAATATTTTTTCTTGTAGTCCTCTACTTTTTTGAGCCTAAGAAGGCTTTGTGCGGTAATAGAGATTCCTCTGTGGGACAGGCAAAGAACTGCCTCTCTGGGAAAGGGGGCTTGCAAACAGGTCTAGCCACTCCATAAATCAGTGTGGAGAATTCTCAGAATGCTAAAAATCAATCTGCCACATGAGACAATTGTACCATGCCTGGACTTGTGCACAAATGAATCAACATCCCACTCCAGAGATTATTGCTAAGACTTCTAATTGCTGTCATAGTACAATAGGCTGAAAATGGAAACACTTGGCTCTCCTTCAACTGATAAATTATAGTAAAATGTTGTACACACTAATGGATGGAAATAGAAAAAAATTATATTGAGTTAGGTAACCCAGACCAAGAAAGACAAATGTCACATGTTCTCTCTATTCTTAGGCATCTGGCTCCAATCTTCAGATGTGAGTATTCACGCCAGACGTTAGTATAAACCAGGAAAGAGGGTGGGGACAGTTGAGAATGAAGCACCAGGATACAAGGGATCTGAGTGGGGAATCGGGAAAAGTGCTCCTCTAAATAAGAGTAGGGTAGAATTATTCCAAAGAACAAAGTAGGTGTAAATACTTCAAGTATATCTGGGAAAATCATAAGCAATTAATCTATGAACTAGCTACCTAACCATACTTATAATATATGTAAGTTCAAGTATAAATATACAAATGCAGTTTAAATGGAAAAATTAAAACCATCACTTTAATAAAAGAGGGTAATGTTTAACAAAATATCATTAAACCCACATATAAGTAGAGTTCACCTCTCACCAAGAAATTTTTCTTTGCAGTGGTTATTGACACAAATCCATAACCAATTAAATGGATGAATTCTGGAGCCTAGTCATGTGTAACACATCTACAAAACAAATCCCACATCTAAGGCTCTGAGAACACATAGAACAGGGGGCTAAAAGAGTCTAAAAGAAATAGGATCAGAGTTTTCTCTAAAACTGTGTCTTCTAATAATTTCAGAAGCAACGTTCATAAGTCTTATTAATGTGAATATGTAAACATGTACTGAACAAGCAAAATGCTTATAAACATGCCAAAGTGGTCCAAGGAGAAAGCATAAGATATTAGCCTTACACAAAAATCTATATGGAATGAAAGTGGGAACAATATTTTTCCCCAGATAGGAGCACATCCATCAGTTAACCAACACCAAATGGTAAGCCCTGGTCAAGTAACATGATAAAATCTGAGTAGCTTATATAGGGAGTGTATATACATTCACATATGCCTATAATAACATTTAATGAAGAAAGAAGCCATAGTTTTGAAAGAGCCAGGAAAGCTGTTTGTAGAAGTTTGGACAGAAGAAAGGTAAGGCAGAAAATGATGCAATTATATTTCAACTTCAATAAAAAGAAAGAAAGAAAAAACTCAGTTGTTTAAAAAATGAAATTTGCAGAAAATTGGATAGAACTGTTCAAATACATTTTGAATAAGGTAACCTAGACCCATAAATACAAACCTTGTACATTCTCTCTCTTCTGAGGTGTCTAGCTCCAAATCTGAGCATATATCTGCTTCCATATGAGAGCTTTGCCTTGTCTTGGTGTATCTTGTTTTGTCATGTTGAATCTGTGACTCTCACAGGCCTGATCTTTTCTGAAGAGGAAATGGAAAGGAGTAGATCTGAGGGAGAGGATAGGTTGGGTTGAGCTGGGAGGAGTGGAAAGAGGGTAAAATGTTGTCTGGATATTTTGTAAAAGAGAGAACTTTATTTTCAATTAAACAAAGAAAAAATAAACAGCAAAAATACAAAAAAGTACAGCGAAGAGAGTACAGTAAATTGTTGCTGTTGCTATTAATTTTAAAGAAACCAAGAGTCTATATTTTTATATTCAGAGCTATGTAAGTTTCTAAAGGAGCAAAGTCATGAAGAATCTTACACAACTATGAACCAAACAAAATATCAGCATGAAAATTAAAGATGCAATAATTGCATGTAGATCATGCTGATAGCCAACAATCATCTAATTAGACTTCAGACATGATCAACAAGAGGTAAACCATAAATGGTAATGTAAACCTAGGTAACTACCCAGGGCTGGTGAATTTTTAGATGTTGGAAGAGAACCAATAAGCATCACTTCACTAATTCGGCATAATCCCTAACTACACTCTAAATCTTTGTTCTTTTCCCCACAGAAAACCCTTATGAAGGAAACAGACAGAGACTGATATAGAAAAGCACATCCAATAAAAATGAAGAGTCGTGGATTCCTGTGTCAAGGTAATATCTACAATACAAATCCTGAACCTAAAACTCAGGAATCATTGAAGAAGAGGAAATGGCAACAATTTAAGAACCTGAATAACAGGTAGTTTGTTCTGAGGTTGTGACTCCCAGCAATATCAGAAGATTACTCATATAATCCCAATAATAAAACTGCCTAAGCATGAGCTTAATGAGGCTGACAACAATAGACATGTTAACTGAGTTGAGAAAAGTTCCACATGGCCCCAAATCCACTAAGACATTTATAGACAACTAAGACATATTTAGAGAAGTAGAAATAGTCTTCTGTTGTTCCTTTACAGTGTGTGAATACTTGTCACTGTGGTTTATTTAATAAAAATTAAATGGCCAATAGTTAGGCAGAATGTATATCAGGGTTTCTGGACAGACAGTTCTGGGCATAAGAAAGGCAGGTTTGCCAGGCAGATGGAGAGGAAACAGTATGGGCATTACAGATTGAGTAAAGATAAACAAGCCATGTATAAGAGTGTAGATCAAAAGGTATAAGTTACTTTAAGTTGTAAGAGCTAGTGGGACAAGTCTAAGATAAAGGGTGAACTTTTATAATTAATAGAGTATCTGTGTCACATTTTGTGAGTTGGTAGTTTAATGAAAAACCTGTCTCCATATGGAACCCCACTTCAGGCCATGCACATCCACATGAGGACTGAAAAAGTTTAAAGAAAAAGTTCAGAACACAGATTCAAATGTGGCTTCCTGATGACCACAGTCTGTCAGGCAGGATCAGTGGCACACAGAGATGCTGCTACTGACCACTGTCTGTGGACTGGAGCCAGCAGCCAGGACCATATGCTAAGGCTGAGGCACATCATTGGATGACATAGCAGTTTAAGATTTATCTCATGCAATCAGAGAAAACTCAAGGTGCTCAATAAAGACATATTCAGAGATAAAACAAAATTCTAAACATGTTACCGTGAGTTTAAAAAATCTGTGTAGGATTAAAAATGATAGAAAATGGGTATAGACAGTCAAAGGAAAAAATAGTTTATAAATAACAAAATAAAGTCTTTAAAAGAGATTAAAATAATATAAAAAGTATAAGCCATGTTTTGAGGGAAAATACACAGAAAGTTTGGATCCTATGTAGTGTCTTGTTGACTTTAAATATTTATTTTTTGAGGAGTGAACAACAGCTACTGATGTGGAAGTTCAGCTGGGAGACTGGCTCCTATATTTTACCCCAGGGTACTCTTGAGGACTGAAGGATAAGAAATTTAAATAGAAGGATAGAGGGGAGAAACAGACAGAAACACAGGGTAGCCTCAGGAGGGCCTGGATCCTTATCCACTAGCCCCTTCTGTCTCTTCTAAAATGCTATTTATAGGAATGCCAAGGGTTGGAGCAAAAGACCTCCATTTAGCTCAGCGAAGTGTAGACACTTTCCAATAACCCAGTAACCACACACATGGTCAAGCAATCCTGTAATGCAGCCCTGCAAGATGAAGCAAACTGAGATTTCACTAGCTTTTATGTGCCTCCACAATCCCCCCTTCTTAATATAAAAAAGTGCTCCCCAGGCCCCTTAGATGGTCTGTGCCTGTCTTAGGTCATACTTCTTGACTAACTTTACATTCACACATTCAGGAAGTTATCAAAATGGAAGTTGCCCATCTTTGGCTTCTAGCCTCTTGCAAAAGCGTGTTCAGAGCTTAACTCAGCTCTGACCCAGGTCCTACTAAGAGCTTGCAAACAGCCAAAGTGATCTCCATAGTTGCCACATATCCCAGTAAAGGAGTAGAGGATAATAAAGATGGAATGCTCTTACTGGAATGTGTCTAAGGTGATTACAGTGGTCTTAGCTGCAGCAAGCCCTTTTCCTGGATCAAAACTCTCTCCTAACAGATGTCAATAAAGCTTTCAAGAGACTATTTTGATTCCCAGGAGAAAACAGTCATTTCAAAGTATCCACTCAAGTAAAAAAAATGCTAGTGATAAAAACAGTTTTAGTTGTTTAAGTAACTCATATATACATGCGTTCCTAAGATAGCAGTAGAATTTCAGTGCAAACTAACACAATTGTGGGAGGTCTACCCCTTTGTGGGAGGCCTATCCCTTCCTAAACAGAGATAGAAACGTGGAAACTTCTAGTAGGAAGTTCAAAAAGCTCCACTAGCTATGACATTTTCACTTAAGTTTTCCAAGGGCCACTGAGATCATAAAATTACATTTTAAGTTATGATAAAAAATATTCAAGGGCTGGAGAGATGGCTCAGAGTTTAAGAGCACTGGCTGTTCTTCCAGAGGTCATGAGTTCAATTCCCTAAACCACATGGTAGTTCACAGCCATCTGTAATGAGATCTGATTCCCTCTTCTGGCCTGCATGCCTATATGCAGACAGAACACTGTATACATAAAAATTAATAAATTTAAAAATATTCAAATATATTTGAAGGTAAAAAAAAGTAATGAAAACTTTAAGATGCTTCTACTGTGATTGATTAGGTTAATCATTTAAAAATTAATGTTATCTAATTTGTCTGGACTAGACAGATATTTATTAAATAATAAAAACAATACTAGTATAAACTTACATTTAACATTTACACTTTCAACATTTATACTTTTTAAAGACTTATATTCATCATTTAGTCTTACATTCAACATTAATATTTTTTACAAACCTATATTCAAAAGGGAACTGTATATTAAACTATTTTACAAATTTTAGCCCATATGTAGAAGAGATTTCTTAGAAGAATTATTTACCAATCTTATATTCAAGAGGAAACTCTATTAGCAAACATCTAGAAAGAGTCTCACTCCCAGTTTTGTTCACATAGTCAAATTCAAGTTTCTGTTCTTTTATCACAGGAGGTTTTTAAGTCAAGATTAAGTTTTTCATCTGTCACCATCCGTGGAATGGATGGCACCTGTCTGAGTGTGCTTAGACAGGTGCTTGTTGCCAGAAGTGAAAAACCCCTTGGAGCTTTCTCCCCCTCCTTACCAGATCAGTGAAAGTAAATGATAGTACTTGAAATAAAGATTTTCCAATGAGATTTTTTTCTAGGATAAATCCTCTGCGTGTTCCTGATTGTCCACTCCTCCAAGTTCTAGTGTCCCTGATGCCTTAGCTGAGGCTAATTCTCTGCTACTGGCTTGGAGGAGAGACAGAATTAGCAAAGAGGATTTGTGATATTCCAAGATGCTTTTAGATGTTATTTTTAGGCTAATCTAATTTTGCCCTGACTTGAAAAAAAGAGATCTGTGAATTAAAGACCTGAAAAAATTCTCATTTTTTAGCAAAAGGTTACTAGGTTTTTCCCAAAACTTCTTTTCCCAATTCCTGGCTTCATGGCCTAGAGGAAATTGATTTTTCATACAGTGGTGACATCAGCAGAGTGAAGAGTTTTATTTTGTCTGCATCTACCTCAGGGACAATTCTTTCCCTGTAGCTCAAGGCTTAGATCTAATCTGACAACAGGACAAAAGCTTCCACAGGAATATTTTTCTGCCTGTTTTCTTACATAGTATATTTTCATGACTCCAATTCTCAAGAGATTGTGCTCATAGTCCTATAGTTGGGAATCAAGGACATCAAGACATGTGTCTTGTTGCTTTTTTTTATTCTGCCTTAGCCTATGTTTCTTTTTACCCAATATTCCCAATTCTACTCTTATTCTAAATTTCTTCTTACACTATATTCCTATATTCTATCTTATATTTTTTCTTTATATTGATGGACCTTCAGAATATGGCATTTAAATGTTTTTTAATAACATACGGCTTTTCATGATAGTGAGACATGTATGCTCCTGTCAGCATCAATTTACTGGAAAGAAGAATGATGGACACTGAAGAACGTTCATTGGTGTTTGTTTTCTTTGTGGCAAAAGCTAGCCATTTGGACAAGAAACTGCTCTTGCCTCAACTGTTGACAATGTGCTGTCCAAATGGACAAGCTGTACACAAAGGAAAGTGTCTGTTGAACTTTGCCAAGAAAAATAGGACAGTCCTTCAAAACTCCTGCTTCACAGGAAAGTCTGTCATGAGTTCTTGGCTTGTAGGCCAAAGATGGGTGATCCAACATTACAGAGGAACCTTGAGTGACTCTTCGGTCAGCCAGCTGTTTCTGTCATTCTCTTAGTTTTAGAAGTTGCTTTCTCTGCACTTGCTATTTTCTCAAGTAATATTTTAACCTTATTGAGTCTATGATGGATATTGAAGACTAGATAGTTATAGTTTTACTATTTTCTTTGTTACCAAATTCCAGAAAAGAAACATACATAAAAGGAGTAAAGTATAAAAGGTTGAAAAACATAAAAGTTTAAACTGTTTATCTAAAAAGTTGTTTTAATGTCTAAAAACATATTTTTAGGATGGTAATACAAGTTATGGCAACAAAAGATTAACTATAAAACTGGACTAAGTTAGGACAGATAATTGAGTATTTTCTCTAAATTTGCCAAATGCAAATGGACTGGACATCATGAATGTATTTCTTACCTGTTATTTTTCTTATTGCATATAATGTAACTGTATTGGAGTTCAAAGCTTTCTTTTTTTATTTAGACAAAGAGGGGAAATGTTTTGGAATATGTCTTTACACTGTTCGATAATGTGTCTCTATGCTTAATTAAAAAGCTAAGTGGCCAATAGCTAGGCAGGGGGTATAGCAGGGTCTGTAGGACAGAGAGAGTGCTGGGAAGAAAAAAGGCAGGCTCACCAGCCAGATGGAGAGACAACAGGATGGACATTACAGAGTAAACATAGCCATGCCGTGTAAAAAGACTTAGATCAAAATACATGGGTTAATTTAAATTGTAAGAGCTATTGCTTACAAACCTATGCTATAGGCAGAACTTTTATAATTCATAATAAGTCTCTGTGTCATTGTTTGTGAGCTGCATTGTAAAGAAAAATCCATCTACATTCTTCCATGTGGAAAAGCACACCAATTGATTACTCAATGATCATTTACCAACTAATCAGTCCTGAAAACATAATTTCAAGTAACACTATACAGACTGAGAAACTTGTACTTGTGTGAGTGTGTGTGTTTGTGTGTGTGTATGTGTGTGTGTAAATTCATATATGTAACAGAAATAAATGGCCATACAAGATATGAAGGAATTTGAGTAAAATCAGCAATAGGTACATGTGAAGTTTTGGAAGGGTAATGGAAAGGAGAAAATGATGTAATTATATTGTAATCTCAAAAAGTAAATTAAAATATTATTAATAACATTTGTTTGTTTATATTTGCAGCTGACAAGTTTAAATGGAAAGTATATTGGAAAAATAAAGGACAAAATACATTGAACTTGTTTCTGTCTTAATCATTATTCTATTGAGGTTAAGAGACACCATGACCATGGCAACATTTACAAAGGAAAAATTTTAATTAGGGCTAGCTTACAATTTCAGAGTTTTAGTCCATTTTCATCATGACAAATAGTATAGTAGTATGCAGGCAAACATGTAAACATGGTGCTAGAAAAGTTGTTGGGATCTCAGAGGAAGTGTGGCCTTATTAGAGAAGGCATGTCCTTGTTGCAAGAAGTGTGTGACTGCAGTTAGACATTGGGAAGAGAAGTGGGGAAACTGGGCCTGGCTTGGGCTTCTGAAAACACAGAGCCTGCCCCTAGTAACATACTTCCTGCAACAAGGTCATGCCTTCTCCACACCTGCTAATCTCCATCAAGCAGGGCCATTAACTTATGACCAAGCATTCATATGTATGAGCCTGTAGGTGATACGGTTATTCAAACCACCACAGTTCCTTAGTTGTAATTTCTTGGCCTGTATTTTCTATTTAAAACAAGATTAAAGGGATCTAAGTAAGTTAAATAGGAATAAATTTTCAGCAATTTTTAAAAAAGCGGCCTCACACCAAAAAGCAAAAAGAAATCAAGAATTAGTACTCATTGTTTGGGAATAACTCAATGTTAATGGACTCCATTCCACATCATACTGATAGAAGAAACATTCAATTAGAAAATAAGGTCCCCCTCACCAACCATTACCCTAGGCACCAGCAACCACTGGAGCCACATGCACCTCTTTCACTGATTAAGAAGAAGATATAAGGCCCCAAACTCCTGAATGGACAGCTCAATAATCTAACCCTAGGCCTCAGGGGCATATTCCATGCCCCTCCCATCCAGGCACAGAAGCTCCAGAGGTCAGGGCAACAGCCTCCTCCCCATACTCCTTGCCAGCCATCCCCCTGCAGTAGCAGTGACCACATGCCCCTATTGCACAATTGGGAAGAAGAGGTAAAACCCCAATTTCCTGACTGGACAGCCCAGTACTCTATCCTCTAGGCCCTGGAGGCACATTTTGTGCCCCTAGCCCCACAGCTACAGCAGCCCCAGGGACGGGGCAGCAACCTCCTCCCTAGCGCCCTTGGCAAATCTCTCAGCCCTGCACGGCACGGGTGACTACTGGAGCCACAGACCCACCTTCAGGGATGGAAAGAAGAGAACCCGGAGCTCTACCTGTAGGACTGAAGGAAGAAATGGGTAGATGGCAGTGTAAGAACACATTAGACAACATAAAATGCACAATGGAACCACCAGAACCCTGAAACAGCAAGACCTGAATATCCCAATGCAGATGATCCAGAAGAAAATGACCCTAAAAAATTTTTATGAAGATGATAAAAGAGTAAATGAAAAAGAAGATTAAAGAGTAAATGAAAAAATACCTAAAATAAATGGAGGAAAAGACAAAAAAAATGGAGGAAATCAATAAATCCCTTAAAGAAAGCCAAGAAAACCGAGGGGGGTAAAAACAGGTGAAGGAAACAATTGAAGACTTGAAACAGAGGCAATAAAGAACAAACTGACAGAATGATGGAAATGGAAAATCTATATAAACAGGAGCTACAGAGGGAAGCATAACCAACAGAATACAAGAGATGGAAGAGAGACTCTTAGGCATTGAGGATATGACAAAGGAAATAGATTCACTTGTCAAAGAAAATGTTAAATCCAACAAGAGATTAATAGACAACATCCAGGAAAACTGGGACACTATGAAAAGACCAAAAAGGAGAATTCCTGCTCAAGTCATGGAAACTATTTTCAACAAAATCATAATAGAAAACTTTCCCAACCGAAAGAAAGACATGCCTATGAAGGTACAAGAAGCTTGCAGCTCACCAAATAGACTAGACCAAAAAAAATTCCCTTGACACATAATAATCAAAACACTAAACATATAGAATAAAGAAAGAATATTAAGAGCAGCAAAGGAAAAAAAGTCAAGTAACAGGTAAATTCTCAATGGAATCTCTGAAGACAAGAAGGTCCTGAACAGACGTACTGCAGACACTAAGGGACCATGGATGCCAGCCCAGAATACTATAGCCAGCAAAGCTTTTAATCACCATAGATGGACAAAACAAGACATTTCATAACAAAACCAGATTTCAAAATTATATATCCACAAATCCAGCCCTACTGAAAGTACTAGAAGGAAAAGTCTAACCCACGCAAGTTAGCTGCAACCACCAAAATGTAGGTAATCAATAACCTCACACCAGCAGAACTCCAAAAATGGAAACAAATACACTACTAACTCCAACAACAAAACAAAAAATAACAAGAATTAGCAATCACTTATCATTAATTTCTCTTAATATGAATGGACTCATTTCACCTACAAAAAGTCACAGACTAAAATAATGGGTGAAGAAACAGGATCCATTTTTCTGTTGTATACAAGAAACACACCTAAATCTCAAAACAGACATTATCTCAGCTTGAAGGTTTCAGAAAAAATTTCCAATCAAGTGGACCTGAGAATCAAGCTGGTGTAGTTATCCTAATTTCTAACAAAATAGACTTCAAACTAAAATTAATCAAAAGAGATGGAGAAGGACATTTCACATTTATCACAGGAAAAAATCCATCAAGATGATGTCTCAATTCTGAACATTTATGCTCCAAACACAAGGGCACCTACATGTGTAAAAGAAATATTACTAAATCTTAAATCACGCATCAAAGCCCACATACTAATAGTTGTAGACTTCAACAACTCACTCACAACATAAAACAGGTCTGCCAGACAGAAACTTAAAAGAGAAATAAGGAAATGAACAGATATTATTATTGTCGAGAAAGAGGAGGGACTGTAAGATCGTGAAATGTTGAGACCAAGATTGCAAAAAGGCCAGGGACAAATAACCAAATGAATGGAAGCACATGAATTATGAACCAAAGGCTGTGGAGCCCCCAGCTGGATCAGGCCCTCTGGATAAGTGAGATAATTGAATAGCTTGAACTGTTTGGGAGGCATCCAGGCTGTGGGACCAGGACCTGTCCTTAGTGCATGAGCTGGCTGTTTGGAATGTTGGGCTTACACAGGGACACTTTGCCCAGCCTGGAAAAAGGGGACAGGACCAGCCTGTACTGAATCAACTAGGTTTAAATGAATCCCCAAGGGAGTCCTGGCCCTGGAGGAGATGGGAAAGGAGGGGAGAGGCTGGGGGGAAGGTGGGGCTGGGGGCAGGAGAGGGGAGGACAGGCGAACCCATGGCTGATGTGTAAAATTAAAACACAAATGTAATAATAATAAAAAAGAAAAAATAATCATAGTATATGGGGGTAGGTGAGTGTTCTACTCAGTTAAAAGTCATTCACAAAGTAATTATTTAACATATTTATTAATTAAGTGGCTAAATGAAAGAATATGTTACCTGATTTATTAAAAAGTACCAGTGTCACATGAATTCATGGAATTCATGAGGATCATGTTAATAAAATATACCTCACAGAAATTTAAAAAAAAATAGGCCTCAAACACACAAACAAACAACCACACAGACGAAGCACTAATCACATTAACTCCTACAGTTAAAGGAATTACACAACTATGGCTCCAGGTTTGCACAAGGAGCTCCCAATAAACAGGTTTCCATGGCATTCTGCTGTCTTTAACAAGGACCAAGACTGCCAGAGCGCTTCTGGTGCCTAGATGGTCAAGACGTCAGGGGAGGCTGTGAGCATGGAAGAAGAGAGAGAACACTGTCCATCTGGTGCACCTGCATGCTAGATGGCTTGAAAGACTGGAGAAGTTAGATAGACTCTTCCATACAGAAACACAAAACTATGCAGATAAACTCATACACAGAAAAATCAATAAACACAAATACCTTCTAAAGCTGGAAGAGTGGACGCAGACTCTTTGCCCACATAGACACCCTGAAGGAGCAGGCAGATTGAAATAAGGGCCCATAACTCACCCTCACTGGCCACCACAGGACTTCCATGTAGTCAGGAGAGGTCAGAGCCTGGAAACTTTGCTCCATTTCACCCACTGCTCCAGCTGAGCATTGTGACCACATTCAGGACTGAAGCCTTCCTTATCCCTTCATAGGACCACACTTGCTTGCAGTATCCTAACCTGCAATGCTCCTGGCACACAAGCCAATACCCTGAAACTACTACACCTGAAGTAAACAGACCATGCCCAAAATTGTCAAGGAAGCTTGGGCCACCTGGGATCCTACTAGAATTCATGCAAGGGGTAGGGCATCACCCTCAATTAAACCTCCACCTGCAGGATCCATTTCTCCAGATCCCAATATCTTAGCCATCACTAGGTGTGTGGCCCCTTTCCTTAGCACAAAGGTCACCAAGAGCTTTGGGATCATCTGAATGACTCCAAATTCATTTCTGCTGTGTTGATTCATATTGAGTAATTCATGGAGAAGTGAGAATCAAGATTTACTACGGTGTCTAGAGTTCCAGCCTGGGCTTCCTCTTCATGACAGACTTTAAACTGATGAAATAAACTCTTTGCTCCCCTCCTTGATTTGGTCATTGTTTTCTCACAGCAGAGTAGTAAATTAATCTATGTATCTGGACATAGTTGTGTTCTTTGTTGGTTGTTGTTTGAAGCAGGGACTGGATATGGACTCCTGCCTGGGTGAGAATTTCCAATCCTACTGTGCAAGCATCTCCAGTTCCAAGGGCCAAGGCAACTGCCACTATAATGCATGTGTCTTGATAAATATGATTTCCTCATAATATAAGAACTGTGGGAGGAAACTATTACTCCCTATTTGATGTCCTACAGAGCTGTTGTTATAAAAACAGCATGGTATTGGGAGAAAAGACATTGTGATGAATGGCATGCATGGCATGAATGGCATTAATGGCATGGAATTGAAAATTCAGACATAAATCCACACACTTATGAACTCCTAAAAGCGGTGTACAAATGACACTCTCTCAACAAACAGTGCTGGTCAAACTTATTTCCTTCATGTAGAAGACTCCAAATTGATTCACACTTATCACACTGTACAAAAGTCAATCACAAATGGATCAAAGAGATCAATATAAAAACAGATACAAATAACCTGATAGATGAGAAAATATAACCTTGAGCATATTGGCACAGAGAAACAGAACACCATTAGAACATAATTTTTAAATAAATGAATTGATTGTACTTCATACAAGTGTAAAGCTTCTGCAAAGGACACAATCATTAAGACAAAGTGGCAGACTATAGAATGGAACAAGTTTTCTATCAACTACAGACCTGTTAAGGGGATAATATCCAAAACATATAATGAAAACTAAAAACTAGATATCAGATAAACAACTCATCCACTTGAAAAACTAATTAGAGGTCTAAACAGAAGCTTCCATAAGATACTCAAAGTGGCCGAGAAATACTTAAAACAAATGGCCAACATCCTTTGCCATCAAGAACATGCCAATCCAAACAATACAGAGATTGCATCTGACATCATCACAATGGCTTAGGTCAATAAAACAAGTGACAGCTCCTGCTGGCAAGGATGTGGAGTAAGGGGAACACTCACCCATTGTTGGTAGGAGTGCAAATTTGTCCAGCCACTATGGACACCAGTGTAGTAGGTTCTCAGGAGATGGGAATCAAATTACCTCAAGATCCAGCTATACCACACTTGGGAATAAACCCAAAACCTGTCACACCCCACTAAAGAGATGATTGCTAAACTGTCTTCATCCAGGTGAACTGTCTCTACTTCATCCTCTGTGGAAGTCTTTCTTTCTTTGCCTGACAGAGACACAAATAGGTTACAGATCATCTAACATCACAGGTCCTTGACAAAGTGGAGAAAATTATCCCTGATGCCTGCTGGGTGGCTGCACTGAGAGGTCAGGAGGCACCCTGTTGGAACACCAAGGGCTCTCATGATGGTGAGTGCAGAGCCAAATTAAGTAGAGATGAGACACAAAGGCAGGAGAAGTTCTACTAACTGCAGCATGTAGTGAAAGCCTGGGCAGTAATTTGAAGACAGTATCTTCCTGGAATGTAGAAATGAGATGGATTTTATGCAGGGGCATCTACATATTTTGACATATGAGTCAGTTCTGGAAGATGTTCATTGTAGGAGGACAGGACATTTTTAAACATGGTCAGTTCAAGGTCATGTATCCCACATTTTTTAGTGTTAAATGAGAGAGGACTGGGGGAGAGAAAGAAGCACTGATTGACTGTATCAGTCATGGCACCTAAAATCTAACTAGACACTGCCTGACTAGAGATACCTGCTTAAGACTGCACTAATGCTCGTTGGAGCAGACAAGGACATGAGAGAAGAATATCAAGATTACAAATGCCATATGACCAACTGGACAGCTCTGCTGATGTCCATGCCATTATTTCCTCCCATTGTGTTGACTTGTGTTTCTATAAATCTGACGTTAAATAAACCCCGCCTCCTGTAAGTAGATCTTTGCCAACTGTTAGACCACACATGAGGAAAATTAGTAGTAGAGTGAATGGACACAAGAATGTGAGAGAAAAAATTAAAAATCACTATGGATTTTGCCATGCCATGATTGGACCATTACATGTGACATCACATGGAGTCCAAGTGATGTAAGCTAAATATCAGCCAATAATAGGGCGCCACCTATGGCTGGGTTTTGTCTTTGTACTTCAGAGAGCAGTTAGATCTCTGAAGAGCAGTTGGATTCAGTTGTTTCTGCTAGATTTGGACTTTTCAAAACCTCTAGGAGTCTCAACTTAGTGAGTACATTTCGAAGTTTTCAGTTTGGGCTTTTGTCTTTTGGTATCTGTCTACTCATTACTTTATTGACATGATTAGTTTGGGTTTTGATTTTTGCCTGTAAGTACTTTTTTCTCATTTCACCTCATTTTCTTTAACCAACTTCTTTTCTTTGTCATTTTTGCCTTTGTTCTTACGTCATTTACACACATGGTGGTATAGATTGTCTCTATGGCATGAGGCATGTGCCACCGCCACCTGGCTGTATTTTCTACTTTTTATGAGAGGAGGGAGGGAATGGCCAGAGCTTACAGAAGGACAGTGATGCTAGGACAGATCTTCCTTTCAGGCAAAAGCTCATTAGACTGGACTGGACACTCATTGGGTGTCTGAAGGAGTTTTATTCCCACAAAAGCATGTCTCCATGAACTTCATGGTTTCTGAGGGGAAAGGAGTTGCTTCAACAGCAAGAAACAGTCTTGGTTAACATAAGAACTATGCTAATGTGACAGAGCATGGGATCTGGAATTTCTGCTACTTGCAGAACTCATTGATTGCATTCATGGGATTGGTGGGAGAGATATGGTCAATGTGTGACATTGTGACAGCAATGAATCTATGTGGCTTCTGGGAAAGTAACAGGATTGGGGTGGGGAGGGACAGCAGCCCTCTCTGATAAGGGCATTTGTCCTTGGAGAGAAGAACATGAACAGAAAAAAAGGATTAATAGGTAATTTAATAATTTAACAGAAAAATAATTTTAAAAAATCACTTTGATTGATTAATTTAACAATTTAACTGAAAAATAATTTTTAAAAAATCACTTTGGTTTTTGCCGAGCCTTGATTGGTCCATTGCATGTGACATCACATGGATTCCTTATGAGGTATGCTAGATACTAGCCAATCAAAAGGCTGTGCCTGAGGCTGGCTTCTGTCTGTAGTTCAGAGGAGCAGTTGGTTGGTGGGAGAGCAGTTGGACTCAGTTGTTTCCCACACACTTGGCCTTTTCTCTGATCTGTGGTAACTGGACATAGTAAGTTTGTTCCCCACGTTCTCTGTTTGGCCTTTTGGCAATTGGCAATCTTTATTTTTTTATTAAAATTTTTGGTGTAGGTGCTAAATTTCCCTGTAGTTCCTTTTTTTCATTTCAACCTATTTTTCTTTTTTTAAAATTATATTTGTGTTTTAATTTTACATATCAGCCATTGGTTGCCTGTCCTCGCCCTCCCACCCACCTTCCTCTTTGTCATTTTTGGCTGTGTTCTTGTGTATTTTACAGAGTTAGTGTTATATACTAACTGAATAGGATGAGAAATTTGATCATGACTTTGATATCTGGATGTATTCTATCTTGATCATATTTATCTGCTATATTTCACCTCCTGACCCATTGTTTTGGACAAGTACTTTGTCAGTGGTATAAGACCCAGTCAATTGGAACCATATACACAGGTTATTCTCCTGCCTACTCAAGACCTGGAGTGGACAAAATCTGACACTTGTTTTTGTGGAACTGGCATGTTTGTAGTAACACTTTCACTAATTCCAGATTTCTTCCTGAAGTAGGCATTCCATTCCACTCATGTCTGATTTAGGACTTAACTCAGTGTGGTGTGTATGCTGTGTTCTTTGGCAATTTGTGTCTGTTGATGAATCTTGAGTGTTCCTGCTTAAAGACGTCTGGATCATGAAGTCTGGTCTTATTAATGTGGTGTTGAATTTGATGTGAGCTAGCAATTATTCTCATTCAGCATTGTTCAACCTGTCAGCCAAGGATATTGCCCTGTACTATATTTGTTTTTAAATGTTTTACATGGTTTGGAAATTAGGGAAATAATTCTTTTTTGAAATGTGCTTGAAAGTGTGCCTTCCCTCAGTTTTATGGACTACTGAAATACTTGGAGATCATTGCTGCTAGTTGTTGAGATTGGACAAGTTGATTTCCAGTTTGCTGGTTTTGGTTCCTGGGATTTATACTTGATGTTTCATGTTTATATTTATGTCTTCATTTTTCTTTATGTTTATTCTTCTTTCATACGGCACATTCTGACTGCATCCTCCAATTCTCCCAGTTGCCCTTCACCTCCTCTCTCCACTGGATCCACTGCTCCTCTGTTTCCCTTGAGAAAAGAGCAGGCTCCAATGGGATAGCAACTGAACATGAAATGACAAGATAGAATAAGATTATATTTAAATTTTTGTTTTTCTCTGGTGATAATTTCTGCTTTTATATCAATTTCCCCATTATATGAGTCAATTTTCATTTTTGTAAATTCAGTCTTTTATTTCCATATGGGATTTTTTGTCCTATATAGAAAACATTTTCAAATTTACTGGACTAAATATATATATATATATAAAACACATAATACATATTATATGTTGTATATATGTATAATATCATATTTATGATAGTCATGTGCATTATAATATATACTAAACATAATATTGTAATGTATAATTCCTTTGGTTTAGAGTTATAATTTATTATACTCTATTACATAATCCTATTTTTAATAATCCCAACTGTACATTAAGTGTAATACATTACACTATATACACATTCCCATAAGCAATAAAACAATTCATTCCCATACATGCCTGTACTGAACGTGATAATATTCCCCTGCACTATGACTGTCCCCCAACATATCTGTGTGACTGATACTGTCACTTTTTCACAAGCCTCACCCTCTCCTTCCTCATGACCAGGAGAGACAAAGTAGATCCTGTTTCTGTTTGTGGACCTGTTTTGTCTCCTGTAGAACTCTATCTAGTTTGGCTACTTTCCTTATACCACAACAGTTCTCTAGTCACTCAACCCTAACTCACAGGCAACAAAATAATCATGTAATGGCCACATGCAACATTCTCAAACACCAACTGAGTTGTGGGGACAGCACTCAGAAGCCCTGGTTAACTAGCAGCTCTGCAGGTCCTGTTCGCCTCCCTCTCCCCTTGAAGAGATCAACTGAACCAGCATTTACAACCAGTTCACAAGCTGGGAAGAGTCAGTTTAAGGAGGACGGTGTGGAAGAAAGAGGCGAAAGATGCAGAAGCCACACCATGCCCCACAGATCCTCCTTCCTGGAGGTGATGTCCACTTCAGACAACACAGTCCCAGAAAAAGATGCTCATATGGCTGATGTCATCAATGCTGCTATAGAGGACACTGCAGTCAATAGTAATTCTGTTGTCCACCTGCCTAGCAATCTCTCCTCCCCTGAATCAATCTTGGATGCAACACCCACAGGATTTCTGAACCTGGGCTTCTCTGAAGAAGATTCATCCCAGGGACCAGAAGTTCCCAGTGACCAACCCCAGGTGGCACCCACCACATCTGGATCCAGGCCATTCAGGTTCTGGAAACTGGTGAGGAAGCGAATTTCCCATGCACTGAGAGCACTGTGCTGCTGCTGCTGCAGACCCACCCCAAGGTGAGCCTCAAACCCTTGCAATAGGGGATTCAAGGAAAAGAGGGACAGGGGAGACCTCCAAGGAAAACAGTAGGTTTGGCCACACAGACTAATTCCTACATTGTCTATTCAATATACTACTTCTATATCCTTTTTAAATGAAAAGTTGTTCCCACTCAGAGGGCCCAGAATTTCAGATATGTGGTCCATTAGATGGCAAATCCACAGCTTCCTGTTCATGTAAAGTCCTGGAATGTTGGGGAATAGCAGACAGCCCAGCATGGGCACAACATGTTGGGAATGAAGGGAGGCGATTTTGTCTAAAGGGGGCAAAGGGTAAGAATGGAGGAATCAGGAAGAGAAACATGGCACAGAACTTTTATTTGCCAAGGACTCTAATAGAGGTGCTTTCATATTTCTTTCTGCTTTGAAGTGTGGAAGTTGAAATGGCCCAATAGAATCCAGGCTTGGTGAGGAGCCATGGAAGGGAACTAAGACAGATCGCCATAGCACCAGCTCCCTCCAACCCATGCCAACAGGCTCCTGCATTGATCCTCCAGCAGAGCTGCCACCTCCTTCAGCTTACTCCAGCTCCAGCACTGTTGTTGGATGGAGAGGTGGTGTTAAGGCACATTCCCAGTGACCCTCTACCTTCCTAGCTTTGCTTGTGCTTGTAGGACCGCTCACACTGCATGGAAAACTGCAGCCTCTACAACCAGGAATGACTTCATACTTGTCTCGGCTGCTCATCATCTTGATCACTTTAACCCTCCAGCTTATTCTGTGGCTGTCTTTTGGAAAGAACAGTAAGAAATGTGTAAGTCCTGGAGATTGGAGATGGGGGAAAGGAGATAAAGGGGTCTTATTGAAAAACAGGATGGACAGGGAGAGGGAAATGAGAGGTGGTATAGATTAAGAAAAAGAGTTTGTCCTGAAGAATTTCCTGTCCACAAAGTAACATAAAAGAGATGTGTGTGTTTCCCTGTGACAGGGGCCGTGGACAAGCTAGAGCAGGTACAGACCTCCCCTGAAGTGCAGAGTGGGAGGTGCTAGGAATAGCCAGCCCTGAGGAGAAGGGGGCCTGCTCTGATGGTTTCTAGCAAATAACAAGGTGCACATGTAGGATGCTGTCTTGGAAATAAATCCGGTTCTTTCCTACAGAGCTGGGGTGCAGAAGGAGAAAGATGCAGCACTATTGGTCAGTGGAGTCCTGTCTTCCTCAGTACTGAGTAAGTCCTCTGTGTTAAAGTCACTAAGGGATTTCCTTTCTTTATTCTATTGGATTTAATTTGGAGAAAGTGAAATGACCGATTTGAACAACAGTCTTGGTGTGATGTAGTGCAACAGGAAGGATCCTGGCTGGAAATGTGTGTCCTGTGTGATGATGTGTTAGGGATACATGTTCCAGTATCCATCCTTAGGTAGAGGGTCTCAGCTACCATCTTCTCCATCCTTCCCCTCACTGCTTTCTGACTGTCTTTCAGAAGAACTGCAGGAGCTGGAAATCCACTTTGAAATGGGAGAACAGAGATAAGGGGAAGAAGAGGGGAAAGGAGGTGGAGAGGATGAAGAGGAAATGAGAGGACCTGAAGAGAGAGTAGAGTCTGTCCAGAAAAGTTACTTGTAAATGAGTCAGGAGAAAAGGATGTTTTGCTGGGTCAGGGGTCTTGGAGAAGTGAGACCAGGAACAATTGTCTCCAGCAGAGCAGAGTGAGAATCTGGTTTCAGATCTGGTACTCTACTGTCAGCCATGAGGAGGATAGGCCCTGTGCTGAACATTCTTAGATATGTCAAGTTAGAGAACTATGAGGCTGATTTGGAAAGGGATTCTCATTATGGGCTACTGATGAAGGGTGTGGCAGGAGAGATGGGTGGCTCCATCATTCAGTGGGGTCCTCTACTGGTCTTGTCTGACATGGCCTTAGGCAGATCCGATGACATCTGTGTCTTTGTCTCCATAGTCTCCTTCATCCAAGCTTCCCATGGTGCCTCCCACCTCCAACAATGGCCCAACAATGTTGCATCATTTTCCAATCCCTTGGAGGGATTTGAAACTGCACTTTGGCCTTACCTTAACATTGTTCTGCACAAGCATGGGAAGGTAAGTAGGCAGTGCCATGCCTGAGGCTGAGTATTGCCTCTACAAGGTCAGCATCCATGGCACTTGTCTATGACCAATGCCCTCCACTGGGGACAGGCTTAAAGGAAACCTTGATCATCATGAAGCTCTTGATGACAGCCACTGGTGCAATGTGAAGCAATGGTTGAGTCTGAACTGTTTTCCAGGTCACCTTCCAGGTAGGGAGCAGCTCACTGATTTGGCAAGGGGAAATGGAATCGTCAAGGAATCCAGGGCCCTAATCTGTGTGATTCACACAAATGAAGATAAGGTTGAGTACAGTAAGTGTCTGTTTGTGGTAGAAGATGAGTCTCTGAAGCCTGCTCTGGATGTGGTGAAAAGGATCCCATGAGGTGGCATGTGCAAGCATCCTTGACACACAGGGAAAGTTATCATTGACCTCTCAAATGAAGGGCAATGGGAGACTGAGAAACTGCAGAGGTGTGACAAGGGAGGAACCATCTTCTCTGTTGTAGTTGGCCTCCATTTCCATTCTGACCATCTGACCCTGGCCTGTTAACAAACCCTGATGCATATTAAAGTCTTTGGCCAGATCTTCCCAGTGGATGATAGCCAGCTTGTGCTGTCACTGACTTCCAGAACACTGAACTTCTGGAGAATCCCATGTGCACAGAACAAGACCAAGTCAGCTTGATCAGGGAGAGAGAGAAATGTTCACCCTGGTGTCAAGCTGGGATTCTGTCGCATAACAGTGAAGGCAGGACAAAGAAATGGCGGAGGAGTCTGTTGAATTCAGGAAATTAGATAGGGAAATTTCCTCAATCCTCATTTTATATTTTACCCTTTTTGAGATTGGGTCTCATAATATAGGCCTTAATATCCTGAGAAACTCTGTGTAAAATATCCATCTCTCAAACTCACAGGGATTGACCCCCTTCTCTGCCTCCTGAGAGCTCATTTACAGATGTGGACTATCATGCCTGGCTGCAAGTACTGGATAGCATCCATGGTAAATTCCTATAAATATTTGAGGGAAAGGAGGCAAGTTCTGTGCTTCATTCATCCTGACAGGGTCAGGGATTGAACTGGAGGTACTGTCATCCAGGATGGACCACAAACAGCAGCAAAGTCCAACTCTAACATTAGGAATAGGAGTCTATGTCCACCAGTGAACAGATACCTGGAGGTGAGGATTGCTGTCATGAATTTTTCTGGGGACCCAAGTCAGTGGGCTTGAGGAGGTATGTGCTAGCTGATACATCCTTGGAAACAAAGCAAAGACCATGCGATGTCTACTCTCTTACCCCTTTTACAGGATCACCACCTACAGTCCAGGCATATCCCATGACTTCAACCTGACCAATCAGTAGAGCCCAGATAGGCTACCTGGTCTGATTGATTGAGTTCTTTCCATTTGAGCCATGAGATCACAGCTGAGGACTCAAGGTGTGTCTCTGAGACAGTTGGTGCCTGTCTTGGGATGTTGAAGGCAGGGCTCTCACTTTAAGGACTCCAATGGCAGCGGCAGTGCATGAAGACACATACTCTAGATCGGAGCTTCCAGTTCTACTCAATCTGTCACCCAGATCCTGTATGCTTGTCTGCTGACTTCCTTGTCTACTCTTGCTCATGGGCCCCACAGAGCTTTTGTTTCTTGTCAAAACTTCTTTGGGTCGAGCTTTAGGCCAGTGAACCTTGTTCATATTCTCTGCCTAATGGAGAGACCAGAGCAGTAGGTTTCTTAATTATGATCCAACCAGGACTCTGTGCAGCACACACTGGAATTCAGTGATTGTAGAAGTGATCAGACCCTCCCAAGAACATTGTGGACCATCCCAGGAAGACCACAGTCCAATGCCATGTCCCTAGTGTTCTATTGTTCATGCATATGGTGCCTACAAACCTCCAGAATTTTTGTATGAAAAAAAGATTGTGATATTAATCTTTTAGGATATGACTGTCCACATAACACAGTCATTATCCTTGTATCTGTTTTTTGAAAAGTGTCTAAATTTCAGTCTTGAGGGTGAGTATGAGTTCTTGCCCAGTATGCTATTCATCTCTCTCTCTCTCTCTCTCTCTCTATATATATATATATATATATATATATATATATATATATAGAGAGAGAGAGAGAGAGAGATAGATATATATGTGTGTGTGTGTGTGTGTGTGTGTGTGTGTGTGTGTGTGTGTATTTGTATTCATTCCATGTGGCCTTCCCATCAGGTATCTTGTTCACATTCATGTCCACATTACTTCACATCCTCCCTCCATCCCTACACCTGACCTAATAAAATAAAATTTAAGAGAAAAAAGGAAACATAAAATCAAATTTAAAAGGGGGAAACTTAAACGTTTCCTCATGAAAGCTGCAGTGACTGAGTGTGACAGAGAGAGTCACACTGTAAACCCTTCTGTCTACACATCTTCACTTGTTAGTGCCCATTGCAGAGTCACTGGTCTGGTTACAGGCATTGGGTGTCTACTACACTAATTTGGTATTGGATACTGTCATCTGTCCTTTGCAGTTGGCACATTGACTTGTTTCCCTGTATGAGCATGCAAATATAAAACTCTGACTTCAAAATCACCAGTGCCACAGTACAAATCTGCTTCTAAATAAAGTGACTGGTTGATGTGGAGAGCAGATGATGAGAACCAGAGATTGCAGAGGCAGCAGGAAAGAATTGGCTCAGGGAGGAATTTGGAGAGGATGGAAGAGAGAGATGGAGGAGTCATGGGGAGAGGGATGCACAGTAGGTCTAGCTTAAGTGCTGCATAGTTCAAGTTCCTCTAGAGTCCCTCCACATGTCCGTTCTCTTTGAAGTAATGAGGTCTTTACATCAGCAGACACAAGGTGTGGCCTGAGACAACAGAAGTAGGAGCTCTGCAGGAAATACAGATGGCAGTGTGCCCACTTCCCCAGCATGAAGGGTCTGTGTCCAGCACAGGAGGAGGTAAGCCAGCTACCACAGGATTCTCTCCAGGGAACCCTAGTTATCAAGGAAATATGATCCAGGGCTGGTGCTTCACAGCATCCTTGTCTGAGGGAGCCATGAGCCAATACTAGGTACTTACCCATGAATGTGCAGACCCTGTGGACTATTCCGCAGGGGAATCACTAGCAGTACTCATTAATCTGTCCAACATTCATGTGTCTGGTCCTTGTGAAATGTCTCCCCATGTGAGGACAAGAAGCTCCTGTCTCCCTTTCCTCTCCCTCCCTTCTTTGCTGTTGTATTTGCAGCCTCATTTATCCCTGTGTCCCACCCATCAGTAAAGAAACATTTCTCCTGCATGCTGGACTAGTTTATGAGTTTGTGAAGGGGCCTCACTGTAGGGAGTTTAATCAGAACCATATTTGTCTCTTAACGGGAACTTGACAGCAAGCTAGAGGAAAATGGGTGCCACTTTGGATGGAACCCCGGGACTTTGCTCCAATTTGAAAGTGAGTAGGGCTTACCTAACTTGGGCACAGTGATCAGAGGTGGGGACAGCACTCTTAAAACTACTTTGTACCCTGGTCACACTGGGCACAGTGGTCAGACGTAGACAGCCTTGTTCACCATACAACTATGGCTTCCAGATAGGCTGTCTGTTTGTTTGTCCTGTTGTGATAATTGTCTAAGGTTTTGTCAGGTGCACGTAGCAGGCAGACAGCCTCTCCACACAGTGAAGCATGGCCACTCTGTTGGGGATAAATCCCAGTGCTCATCTGTGTAGCACATGGCTGAAGGCATCACTGAGATCACTATATAATAGGCTGTAGTCGGTGATTAGTTTTGGTTACTGGTCTAAATTTGATTCTGGCTCAGCAGTTAGGAAGAATGAGGCTGCTCAGGCAGGTCTGCCTCAATCCAAAGGGTAGGTGGTCATAGAGATTTGGTTACAGAGGACCAAGGAGGAGAGAGAGAGAGAAGAGAGAGAGAGAATAAACACTAGCATGGCAACAGAGGGATATTGAGGTAACTTGGTGTGGTGGAAATCTCTCCGATCTGAACCTAACACCAATGAGGAGGAACAGTCTGAACCAAAGGTGGAGAACATGTTCTCACACCTGTATGTTGTGACATCCATTCTGTCACTGGCCACTGACTTAGTTTGTGTTGGGTTCCAGATCCTGGAGCATGGGATTCACACACCCTAGTTTGGGAAACTAGCCAACAGACAATGACCTGCTTGCTCCTCAGCACATGGCTGGTCTGCTTGTCAGGGAGTGACCACTAAGACAGGCTTCACCCTGGTGCACTGAACTGAAACCAGCCTATGGAAGGGAGTCTTGGGTACTGTATTTCATGTGGACCAGGACTGTAATCCCTGGTAATGATGGTCTTTAAGAATGTGACTCTCAGAGTTGATGCCCAAGAGGCCTGGTGAGTATAATGTGAACTTTTCATATTGCTGGCCATTGCAGTGAGCATGTGGTGGCTTTTAGATGGTTAGGTTATGTGAGGGAAGCTAGCTTATGATCAGGTTCACACTCTTAAACTTTCCTCTCCCCATTGCCTGCCCCCTATAGGAAGCAGTAAGAGGTGCAGACAATATATGCCATTTTTACCAAGATCTTTCCACACACTATCCCAAAGTTCTTCAGTAATAACTCACCTCCCAGTGGAGAAAAGTGAGTCCAACTGATGCCCAGTAGCTTGCTCTTTTGGACAGAGCCTGACTGGTTTGGACTATTTAATTTACTCCCAGGTCATTGAGACAGACAAGATGACTAATGTTGTAATAGACTGGGTCTCCTGTAGTCTCCGAAGTTAACTCCAGAACTCTCATGGATCATCCTTTTCTCCTCAGATCTGCAGGTCTTCTCCATATGTGCATCCTGTCTCATCTAGGCAAGTGTTCAGTGAGCTGTGTGCTGGAAGCACAGCGACTAGAAACAGACATGTTGTTGGAAACTGCTTTTCCTTCTTGATCTTAGAGCCTGTTTATGGGACAGTAGCAGAGCAGCTAGGACAAACCAGTCCCTGCAATCAGGGCTTTCCTCAGAGTCCCTACTGAGTTCTCCCTGAGGAAGGTCACATAGGAAGAAAAGGGATGTTATTCCTGCCTCATTGGGTCCTGAACTCCACCAAAAATATAACATCTATTTTCTGAATAAAACAGGCCTAGGGTGGTGAATGATTATTTCTGGTCTGACATAAGCTTTTTCTTATAGGTTCCTGGACATATCCCTAGTCCTGGACACCGAGAATTCCTGTCCTGGCTATGTGCAAACTGATCATTAGTGACATGGTGTGAAAAGAGCATGCCTCTGACCTTCCCTGCCTAGCACACTAGCATGCATTGTCTGAGCTGTAGAGGAACAAGAGGTTCCACACTGCAACAGGAGGACATGCTGTGGAGGGCAATGACATGGTTGCTCTTCCACCATCCAAGTATGGACAACCACCCCAAATCATCAACAAGATCTGGGAAATCATCAGGAGGGTCCCCCAGTGGAAGCCTCTCAGGGGGTACTTACTGTTGAATCCTTACCCAACTTAGATCCCTTTGCATTTTGATAGTTCAAAAAGTAACCTATGCCTCTCTGTCCTCGCAGATAATGCAGAAAACCTGCCTGAGCAAGAAAAGAAATATGTCAGAGGAGCCATGGGAATTAAATGTGCTCTTCATCCTGAAATCTACAGTGGATCTAGTCTCACGCACAAACATAAGATGGAACAACCAACTGGACCTAAATCTAGAGGAGGTGGCAGAGGACAGGAAAGGTCCCTCCAGACCCCGATCTTCTTCCAGGACTTCCCACCAAGCCTCAGAGATCCACAAAGGAATACAGGGAAGTAATGGAGACTAGACACAGGGAACAGAACAGAAAGCTCAGAAACAGACCCAGCTGAATTCTGCCAGATGTTTTTTTTTTTTTTTTTACTCACCCAGGAAATTCAAGGCAGAGAGAATGGCTGGTCCACAAATGACTAAGAAGAAGATTAAAAACAAGCAATAAGGAACCCATGAAAAACTGAACACAGTCACCATTTCCATTGACACCAAATACAACAAACTATAATGTTCACATGAATTTATAGAAGATGACTACATAAGTTCCAGTCTCATAGAGAAGAGGATTAGAAATAACACAGAGAAGATGAACTGTGGACTCAGTAGCCCTTCTGCTACCAGCCATGAAAATACAGAGGCCGGAGCCTGGATGAAGAAGACTCTCACCTAGGACAATTAGAGAGAGCCTGGCCCATCCCAGCAGACAACAGATCCATGACAGTGAACATGTGGCTATGAGGACATGAAGGTTTAGTGTGTGTTGTGTGGTGTGAGGACGGCTGAAACCTATCACATTGTGTGGGATGGAGATGAGCTGTCCAGCTTATCTGATAACAGCACTTAAGGATGGTCCAGTCAGCTGGGAAAAGCAGCAGGTCTGACGCCTAGATACTCACATGAGCTACGCATGCCCCTCCCCTTGTTAACAACTTCCATACAGTGTCAGTGTAAGGACATGAAGGACACTGCTCACCAACACTCACCACATAGTTCTCTAGGTATTAGGACTAGATATTCAATTCTCTTCATCTGTCCCACACACAATGCTAGATTCTAGACCATGCAAGACAGGCCTCCAACCACAGTGTGCTAAGACATGGGGAAAGGTATCAGGCCCTGTTGGACACATGACCTCCTGACAAGGACACAGGTACTACTTGGTTCAAACACTCAGGAATCTTCCTGCAGTGACATACAACACTAGGTATGCAGCATGGGACACTACAGCCACGCATCCTCACTTGAACTAGCAGCTGTCAAACAATCTCTACATCACACATACACAGACACACACACACACACACACACACACACACACACACACACACATAGAAAGAGACATTGCTAAACAAACCCTCTCACATACCTCTCATGTATTTGTAGGTCTGGAACCAGAATGGAACCCACACAATGCTTTATTAATAGCTACTTATTAGGTCATACAGGAAACTCTCTTGCCATTGTACCCAAATACTCTGTTAGTATTGGTCCCCAGTTGACACCCTAATATCACTGAAATTCCACAGACTCTGCTAGGGTTCAGGCCCTCTTGAATATCACACTCCACCACCACAATCTACAGTGTTAGTTTCAGGGTCCCCAGGATACCACATTCCATCCACCCATATATCCCTGTTAGATATCAGAACTGCTGGGTATTCCAAACTCCATGGCAACTCCTACATGGCTAGCTGAAGGCCCTGGAATGCACACATCACCCTGCACTTGCCGCACATGCACTGCTAGGTGTCAGACTCTGCTGGATCCTTCAATGCCTCACACACACTCTGAAGTATCAAGCATGCTCAGACATCACTTTGCACAGGGCCAACCTACTTCATAAGGAATGATCAGACCTTGACAGACACCAGCTCAGCTATAAGCTGACACATATTCAGTAGGGATTGTGCAGAGCTTGACACCCCGTTCTTCCATTGCTCCCCTATGACATACAGTTATCATCAAACACACTGGACATACCACCACCCCTGTGACCACACATCCACTCTCGGCACCATGTCCAGTTTGACCTCATACACCACATTAATTGACAGACATCAGACCATGCTGGAAATGTCTCTCCAAGTCAGGTCTACCACAATATTTAGAAATTAGCATTGCGGGACACACATCTGCTGAAGACACACCTACATTGTTAGGCATCAGCTTCTACTAGACTCCTTCCTATGCTATACAATGTGCTGGGTCTCAGGTTCTACTGCTAGTTACTGGGCCAAGCTGGATATTAACCCTTTTCCAAACCATAGTGCATATAAAGTGCAGGGTGTCAGGGTCACTTGAACACAAGGCTCCATCACATACCGACTATATTGTCACACACAATTGCCCCCAATATACACTACTGGCCCAGTGAACAGTGCAATTTTAAAAATTGGCTAACACTTCCATCACTGACATATCAAGTTTCTTGCTATCAGATGCTTACCTCCACTCTGCAGTTTTCAGTCATGAATATTGAAGTATATTTTATACATGTACAATAATTGGCTTCAAGCCTTACCCAAAATAACACCATTCTATTGACAACATACACTACCACACAGGAGGATGGGTCTAAGCACAGCTAAAAATTATCAGTGCTTTTGTGGCAGCAGTATGGGTGTAGGAAGTATAACTTATTAGATGAGCCTGTTGTCATGCACAATATCAGGGTTAGGACTAGGGAGTCCTGAGGATGTGATACACACTAGGGGCTCCAGGCCTCAGGCAGGTGTCCAGCAAAGCCTGAAACAAAGCAGTGTGTCTCAGGCTATAGTGGCAAGGGTAGGAGTGTCCAGCAGGGCAGTGGTACACAGGTTGGTTTGGCAGCAGGAATAGAGGGCAGTAGCTAGCAAGGTCTGTTGTGTGGGCAGCCCCTGATAGTGGGATGAGTCTCAGTGGGAGAAGCAGGGGGATTCTCTGCAGTGTGTCTTATGAACACAACAGTGTATATTAGGTGAAAGCAGTTGGGAGCTGTCTAGATCCACTAGGACATGGCACCTAGCAGTCTATGTAGGATTCCAGGGGGGTTGCAGCAATGCTTGATCAATAGTAATATATGTAGAGCAGCGCTAAAGATGATGATGTTATAAGGAAAAGTATGTGTGCACACACGTGTGCTTGAACTAGTGTTGAGTGGTAGGAGAGTGTGCTACATTGTCATGGAGATAGCTGTCTTAGAGAAAATGAGTCAGTGACTAGGCAAAGAGAAGCCCAGGGTCAGTATATTATTAATGAAGTTGATCAGAGAAAGTATCTTCAAGTTATGGACTTGAGATATTTTGGAGAATAAGGGTAGAACACAAGAAATGTGAGACTTGATCAATACAGGCCTGGGGGAGGAATTTGACTTTATTTTTACTGCATCAAGAAGCCAAGTTTTCTCTTTGCCTACAACACTAGGTGTCATCATCTGTAAGGTGTCCTCCCACTTAAATTTAAACCCACCCCCAAATTGCTAGGTGTCTGGTGCTACTCTGAAAAGTGTCTCTACAGCAGGTGCCAAACACACATGCCTAGGTGTGAGGTCCTGCTAGGTCAACTGTCTATGAAGAAAATGCTCCTGTCATACAGTTGGGAAGCCTGTCCTCCATGAGATCAACAACCCAATGGCTAAAGCCCCATTACAAGGCTGGGTATCTGGTCTTTCTAAGGATCCCCTTACCTACAGCAGCAGAAGCCAAAAACAGACGCCCACATACTATAACACAAATGTCAGTGTCTAGTAATTATCTCTTCCCTTACAACCACATATACATACATGGTTAGGTCACATTCCTCCTAGGAATCACCTCAGCTACAGCAAGGCCACACACCCAGATCTAAGTGTCAGACCCTGCTGGGTACCTCTTCCCCTACATCGTAAGGATCATAAAGTTACACTGCTAGTTTTCTAGCACTGGTACCCCTCCCCTATAGTCAATTCCTGGTACACAGCCACACACAAACACACCCAGTCACACATGCTTGTATGACCCCATGCACATGCTCATGAACTCTCATCTAGCTGTCATGTCAACAAGGTTTCTACCATTCAGCCAAAGCCCTGTTTACAAACAGCCATCTGTGTGCTGGCCTATGTGTCATCACCTACAGCCAAGCACATACACAGAGAGCGACAGAGAGACAGAGACAAAGAGACAGAGACAGACAGAGAGATACAGAGTCCAAGGTCAGGTCATACTGTTCCCACTCCATAACAAACGAAGCTGTTTACTTATGTCAGGTCATGATAAATACCTCTTTTCCTATATTCACAGTGCATTATTCTTACACAGCTAGTTTACCTGTATGCACATCCTCCCTTATAATCAATGACCATGTACACAGTCACACACTCAGAAACACACTCAGGCACGCATGCTCTTACAAATGCCTTCATTAATTGAATGCACTCTCAGCTAGCTATGAGGTCCTAGAAGACAGCCACCATACAAGGAAATCCTCACATATACTTCTAGGTGTTAAGTCCTGTGAGTTAGAGGTATCACCCATACAAAAATCAACCCCACATAACCTGTAGGTGTTAGGTCCTGTGAGGTGTCCCACATAGAGCCAAAGCTGTATTTTCACACAGCCAGCAAGGTGCTTCTGCTGCTAGTTGTCCATTACCTACCGTCAATCTCTCTATCTGTCTCTCTCTCTGTCTCTGTCTCTGTTTCTGTCTCTCTCTGTCTCTGTCTCTCTCTCTCTGTCTCTCTGTCTCTCTGTCTCCATCCATCCCCAACCCTCTGTCACACACACACACACACACACACACACACACACACACACACACACACACATGTATATATGTACATCTAAGCCCCTATACTGTTAGGTATACAATTGCTTAGTGCCAAAGACTCCCAATACATGCAATTTGACTGGTCCTTCATGGTTATTGTCTTCATTATAGTCAAAGCCACCCCCTCATCAACATAACACACACACACACACACACACACACACACACACACACACACACACGCACACACGCACACACGCACACACGCACACACGTGAAGTAATGTGACAGGTTCTATTAGATATACAACTGCCATTGAGCCAAAGGCATATAAACAGGACTAGGTGTCAGCTTCTGTTAGGTCCATCCTTTCCAACAGTCAATATTCTTCTTACACAGCTAGGTATCATGGCCTCCTAGAGATCCACTGCCATCACATCCTGCTAGGTACCCCAGACACAGGCAAACACCCCAGGCACAGCTCTCATATTCATATCGGCAAGTGTCAGGCTCAGGTATTTATGTTTTGCCTTACAACCAAAGTTCCACAAACACAAACGAGGTTAGGTTTTACGATCTGTTAGGTACCTTCTTCCCCAAAGCAAAACACCAGGTTAACACAAATATACAAACATACAAATGCAAACATGCACACATGCACATCTACAAACAATCATGCATGCAGGCCCATAGGAACCCTTCCCACGCTGTGAGTCCTAGGAGTTTTTCCTCTAGCACCATAAATGGAGCTATGGATTTAGGAGAAGGCTTGGCACCTACCTCTGAGTGTGTGGCATTGTTGTGGAAGTGGGGGATTCCTCATAGGAATGCAAGCATTCATGTATGTGTTTATGGCTTTGGCTGTAAGGGTGGGACTACAATGTTAGCAATGACACCTAGCCCTGTGTGGAGAGCTAGGGCTTAAAATAGAAGACCATCAGGACCTGACTCTGTGTGTGTGTGTGTGTGTGTGTGTGTGTGTGTGTGTGTGTGTGTGTGTGTGTAGTGTTGTGCGTTACCTTGGTGAAGTAATACCTAGTGGGTCTTGACACCTACCCTACAGCCAAAGACCTTTATTCACATATATGGATCACTTTCTGTTCTTGATGGATAAACCCTCCCTTACAGCCTAGCCAAACTAACACAAATCTCAGAAACTGCTAGAATGTCACCCTATATTGAAAAGACCCACCCAGGACTAGGGTATCATGTCCTCCTCAGTGTCACCTCCCCTAACACAAAGCTTCAAATATATATTCATGGCGAGATGTCACATCATGCTAGGTCCCCTAATCTCTACAGCCAATGCTAAAGGACACAAAGAGATGGAGTTAGGTTATTCTGACTGCCCCTGCCTTATAATAAAAAATTCTGTCTCTCTTTTTCTCTGTCAGTCTCACTCATACACAACACAACTATGTGTCTGTTACTTCTAGACATTTCCTCTCCATAGCAAAATTCCCACATACACACAGGACTAGGTTTTATTCCTGCTAGGTACAGTCTCCTTAGGAGGATCTCAGAAGAACCTCTAAGAAAACATGGTATCTAGCTGAGTAAGAGGAATAAACATACAGCCAAAGCAAGACACAAAAAGCTAGGTGTCAGGTACTTTTGGTATCAGTTCCCCTCTGTGTAACTCCTTGTTTTATTCTCACTTCAGAAGTTTGGGTGCCAGCAACAATATCATTTGCCAATAATGAAAGTTTGACTTCTTCCTTTCCAATTTGCATCCCCTTGATCTCCTTTTTTTTGTCTTCTTGCTCTAGTAGAACTTCAAGTACTATATTGAATAAGTATGGGGAGAGTGAACTGTCTTGTCTTGTTCCTGATTTGAGTGGAATCGTTTTGAGTTTCTCTCTATTTAATTTAATGATGGCTGTTGGCTTGCTGTAAAGTGTCTTTATTATGTTTAATATGTTCCTTGTATTCCTTATCTGTCTAGAACCTTTATCATGAAGGGGTGTTAGATTTTGTCAAAGGCTTTTTCAGCATCCAATGAGATGGTCATGTGGTTTTTTTCTTTAAGTTTGTTTATATGGTGTATTACATGGACAGATTTTTGTTTGTTGAACCACCCTTGTATCCCTGGGATGAAGCCTAGTTGGTCATGGTGGATATATTTTTTAATGTGTTCTTGAATTCAGTTTGCCAGTGTTTTATTGATTATTTTTGCATCAATATTTAGGAGGAAGATTGGTCTCTAATTCTCTTTCTTTGTTTCATCTTCGTGTGGTTTGTGTATCAGAGTAACTGTAGCCTCATAGGAGGAGTTTGGTAATGTTCCTTCTGCTTCTGTTTAATGGGACAATTTGAAGAGTATTGGTATTAGCTCTTCTTTGAAAATCTGGTAGAATTCTGTGCTGAAACCATCTGATCCTGTGCTCTTTGAGGAGAAGACTTTTAGTGACAGTTTCTATTTTCATAGGGGTTCATATTGGTCTATTTAAATAATTTATTTGGTCTTGATTTAACTTTGGTATGTGGTACTTATTCAGAAATTGTCATTTTCTTTCAGATTTTCCAATTTTGTGGAGTATAGGTTTTTGAAGTATGACCTGATGATTCTCTGGATTTCCTCATTGTCTGTTGTTATGTCTCCCTTTTCATTTCTGATTTTGTTAATTTGGATGCTCTCTTTCTGCATTTCGGTTAGTCTGGATAAGGGCTTGTCTGTCTTGTTGATTTTTTTTTCAAAGAACCAACTCTTTGTTTCATTGAATCTTTGTATTGTTCTCTTTGTTTCTATTTCATTGATTTCAGCCCTCAATTTGATTATTTCCTGGCATCTATTCCTCCTGTGTACGTTTGATTCTTTTTGTTCTAGAGCTTTCAGATGTGCTGTTAAGTCACCAGTGTGAGATTTCTCCAACTTCTTTATGTGGGCATTTAGTGCTATGAATTTTCCTCTTAGCACTGCTATCATAGTGTCCTATAAGTTTGGGTTTGTTGTACATTCATTTTCATTGAATTACAAGAAATCTTTAATTTCTTTATTTTTTCCTTGACCCATTAGTGAATCCTTTGGGCATTATTCAGTTTCCATGAGATTGTAGGCTTTCTGTAACTTTTGTTGTTGTTGAAATCTAACTTTAAACCCTGGTTGTTTGATAAAATACAAGAGGTCATTCCAGGTTGTTGTATTTTTTTGTGTGTGTGTGTGTGATTTTTTGTATGTGTTGAGATTTGTTTTGTGATACCGAATGTGTTCAGTTTTAGAGAAGGATGTATGGGGTGCTGAGAAGAAGGTATGTATATTCTTTTCTGACATCTTCAATTTCTTTTTCCAGGGACTTAAAGTTATTGTCATATAGGTCCTTCACTTGCTTAGTTAGAGTTACCCCAAAGTATTTTGTATCATTTGTGGCTATTGTAAAGGGTCAATTTATCTCTGATTTCCTTCTCACCCTCTTTGTCAATTGTATAGAGGAGGGCTACTGATTTTTTTTAGTTGATCTTGTGTCCTCCTATGTTTCTGAGGTGTTTATAAGCTATATCAGTTCATTGGTTGAATATTTGGGGTCACTCATGTATGCTATTTTGTCATCTGCAAATAGGGCAAGCTTGACTTCTTCCTTTCCAATTTGTATCCCCTTAATCTCCTTATGTTGTCTTATTGCTCTGGCTAGAACTTCCAGTACTGTATTGAATAAGTATGGGGAGAGTGGACAGTCTTGCCTTGTTTCTGATCATAGTGGAATTGCTTTGAGTTTCTCTCCATTTAATTTGATGTTGGCTGTTGGCTTGCTGATAATTGCCTTTATTATGTTTAGGTATGTTCTCTTTATTCCTGATTACTCCAAGACCTTTATCATGAATGGGTGTTGGATTTTGTCAAATGCCTTTTCAACATTTAGTGAGATGATCTTGTGTTTTTTTTTCTTTCAGTTTGTTCATATGCTGTATTACATGGGCACATTTCCGTATGTTGAACAACGCTGGCATCCCTGGGATGAAACCTTGATCATGGTGGATAATTGTTTTGATGTGTTCTTAGACTCGGTTTGCCAGTATTTTGTTGAGTATTTTTGCATCAATGTTCATGAGGGAGATCAGTCTGTAGTTCCCCTTCTTTATAGCATCTTTGTTTGACTTAGCAATCAAGATAATTGTAGCCTCATATAAGGAGATTGGTAAAGTTCCTTCTGCTTCTATTGTGTGGAACAATTTAAAGAATATTTATATTAACTCTTCTTTGAAGATCTGGTAGAATTCTGTGCTGAAACCATCTTGTCCTGGGCTTTTTTTTTTTGGTTTGGAGACTTTTAATGACTGATTCTATTTCTGTAGGGGATATTGGATTATTTAAATAGTTTATCTGGTCTTGATTTAACTTAGGTATGTGGTACCTATCCAGAAAACTTTCCATTTAATTTAGATATTCCAGTTTTGTGGAGCAGAGGTTTTTGAAGTATGACCTGATGATTCTCTGGACTTCCTCATTGTCTTTTGTTATGTCCCCCTTTTCATTTCTGATTTTGTTAATTTGGATGCACTCTCTCTGGAATAAGAGACCATGATAAATGAAGACCACATGAGAATAGGAAGAAGCAAATGCTAGAGAGGTCCCCAGAAATCCACAAAGATACCTCCACTGTAGACTACAGGCAATGGTCAATAGAAAGCCCTAACTGACCTACTCTGGTGATTAGATGGCCAAACACCCTAACTGTCAAGCTAGAAATCTCATACAATGACTGAGGGAAGCAGATGCAAAGATCCACAGCCAGGCCCCAAGTAGAACTCCAGGAGTCCAATTGGTGAGAAAGAGGAGGGATTGTAAGAGAGAGAATTGTTGAGACCAAGATTGGAAAAAGAACAGGGACAAATAGCCAAACTAATGGAAACACATTAACTATGAACCAATAGCTGCGGAGTCCCCAACTGGATCAGGCGCTCTGGATAAGTGAGACTGTTGAATAGCTTGAACTATTTGGGAGGCACCCAGGCAGTGGGACCTGGAACTGTCCTTAGGTCATGAGCTGGCTGTTTGGAACCTGGGACTTATGCAGGGACACTTTGCTCAGCCTGGGAGGAGGGGACTGGACCTACCTGAACTGAATCTACTAGGTTGAGCTGAATCCACAGGGGAGTCTTTGCCCTGGAGGAGATGAGAATGGGGGGTGGGCCGGGGAGAAGGTGGGGAGGGAGGGGTCCGGAGAGGGGTGGAAGAGGGGCAGACAGGGGAATCCAAGGGTGATAAGTAAAATTAAATTAAATTATAAAATAAAATAAAATAATTAAAAAATTGGCTGCCTGGTACTCTGCAACATGGGAGTGCCCTAATGGCACAGCTTCCTTTCAAACCTGCATCTTGTGAGCAAGAAACTTGATGGGCAGGGACTTGAGGACTCAATGTACATGGGATAGCCTGGGAAACCAAGAGCTAAGTGGATACACTGACTTCCACAGCTGGATTGGATTCGGTCCTGCTGTCTGCCCATGTGGTCCACCCCTGCCTCATTGTCCTGTGAGGATCTAACACCTTCCTCTGGCTTTGAAGTGGCTTCTGGGGATTCCAACCCATAGTAGGTGCCCTGCCTGCTGAGCCGTCTCTCCATCAACCCCCACCCTATAAACTTTTAGCTAATTTATTTTTTAATAATTTAATTTAAAAAACCTATCTGCTAAGTTGCCTTGATAGGCTTTCGACTTAGGCAGCCCTGCTTCAGCCTCTCTATGCTGGTATTACAGGAGGATGCCACCACTTTTGGGTTATTTAAACTGCTCATTGAAATATGATGTGTTTATAGAAAAATGGTCTGGTTATATGGGTACAACTTAAGTTTCCTCTGCTGGACACATACTGTATAAAGCATATCCAAACTGAAAAAGAAGGCACTACCAACATCCAGAAATCCCCCATACTGCAGTAGGTTCCTGGGAACCACCCCTAGAGATGTACTATTCTAGTCAGAGGACGGGGCAGGTGTTAGGTCTGGCTGCTGTGGTTTATAAAAAAGGTTGCAAGGCAAAAGCAACACAGAAAAAGGCGGTGTGGGGCTAGCTCCGAGGAGAGCAGGCACAGCAGCTCTAGCCTATTAGATGAGTGCTCTACCAACTGACTACTTCCCAACCCTGTGTGCACAGGCCTTCAATCAGCAACTTGGCTTGAAGCTTTTATAGCAAAAGGTGCTATCAGTGGGATCTACTCAGCTAGTCCAACTTTTCATTTTAAAAATTGTTGATTAGCCCTTAGTCTGAATGGGGGTTATATGTAAAAGACACAAAAGCATTTTTTGCCGTTAGTATTTTTATGCAACTTGACCAGAGAACTGTGCTCAGGAACTGGTGACAATACGTTATGGACAGAGGTGTGTGTCCCCTCCCCCAATTTCTAAGACTACATTTGGAGGGAGCCCTGGAAACTATAGCTTAAAATGTTGTTGGGCCTGTGAGATGGCTCATTATTTAAAGGCACTTGTCACTCAGCCTGATGCCCTGAGTTAGAACGTCAGAGGCAACTCCCCAAAGTTATCCTCTGCTTCCACACTTGTGTTCGCACATACACACACACAAACACACACACACACACACACACACACACACACACACACACACAGATACATCACTGACACTGGGGACCCACACACATACACACTTGGGGGACATACACACACTTTTGGGGGAGGGAGAAAGAGACACAATAATCATAAATACCTTTTAAAAAGTTAAATTTATAGCCAGGCATGGTGGGGCAGGCCTTTAATTCCAGCACTAGGGAGGCAGAGGCAGAGGCAGGTGAATGTCTGTGAGATTGAGTCCAATTTTGTCTACAAAGTGAGTTCTAGAACAGGCTTCATAATCTACATAGAGAAACCCTGTCTCGAAAAACCAACCAATGAATTGGGGTATTTTATACCCCAATTGCAGTTTCCCATCCCTCCTCACCTCCCAGTCCTTCTCCTCCACCCCCTGTTCCCACCCCCATTCCACTCCTCCTCCATTTCTGTTGAGGAAAAGCCAGGTCTCCCATGAATATTAACAACACATCAAGTATCAAGTTGCAGTATGACTAATTACCTTCCATGTACAAAGGCTAGACAAGGCAACCCAGTATGATGAGTAGGATCCAAATTTCCTGTCAAAGAGTCAGAGACAGCCCCTGCTGCCATTGTTAGGAGTCCCACAAGAGGACCAAGCTACACAACTGTAACATATGCAGAGTGTCTAAGTCAGTCCCACCCAGGCTCCCCAGTTGTTGATTTAGTCTCTCTGAGTTCCCTTGAGCACAGGTTAGTAAATTCTGTAAGTCTTCTTGTGGTATCCTTGACCCATCTGGCTCCAACAATCCTTTCTCCTCCTCTTCTGAAGGATTCACTGACCTCCTCCTAGTATTTGGCTGTGAGTTTGCATCAGTTTCTATCAGTTGGTAGATGATGCCTCTCTGTTAACTTGTTTAAAGGTCATTTGCAGATTGCCCTGTGCTCTGTGGCCACCAGATTTATGGTCAAGTCCACAGTGGTCTTCAACCCTTCATCTGAGTCTTCTTCTAGCTATTTCAAAGTTCCCAAAATAGAAGAAAACTTTGCTGCTCTGAGCATTTGAAAGGAAGTATTTGGTTATGTGTGTTCCTCCATTCACTGAATTATTCCAGGATTCATATGTCTGGGTGGTGAAAATATATGCCATAGTCACTCATATTAAGTCCATTTATGAACAGTGTGAAAGTTAAGGATGAGAATGTCATCCTGAACATTTAGGTCCTGGTATTTTGTCCATGGCAAATGATGAACCAAGGCAATTCCCAGTCTTCATCTGCACTGCAGAGACTCAAAATTTTCATGGCAAACACATGGTCCTTGGGAATGCTAAAGAAGACATGAGCATTATTGAAGCCATGAGCACCTTGGGTCCAAGAAGAGCATGTTCAGCAAGAAGTTCACCACGGCCAACTATGGGATAGCCGTGATAGTTCTGACTAACCTACACCTTAAATCCCAGACCCTCCCATCTGCAGCTCAAAGGGCACCAACCATCTGTGGCACCCATCCTTCTAATATTAATATCTTATAGTCCTTGTGTCATGCTGCTCTTCTTTGGGTTTGTAATTTCCTCATTGCCCTGAAGTTGAGCTGGATTGCACATTTAGTTTTGTGGTTATAAGTAAAAACTAAATATGGGAAAGAAAGACATCATATTGTAATTAGTCAATACCTTCTATCCAAAGATTTTTATTTTGCCAAGTAGCAGAGAGCCTGGGGAGGAGCTGGTAGTTCAATCTTGGGGTAGCAAGAACTGAAAAGCCAGGCAAACAACAGAGCTGCCAATTTCTTTCCAATTCTCCTTTGATGCTAAATCATCTGTATGCTGATTCCTAAATGCCCTCCTAAACATCTCCTGAACTTCCCTTGTAAACACATGCACCTCCTCCAGACCTTTGCTGCTGCTTTGAAAGTCTGTTATTGCTGCTAGGCAAGTGACCCTCTGCATGCTACCTTCTTTATAGAGACACAAAGAGGCCTAACTTAACATTAGTGCAGCCATTACAGGATGCAAACAAACAACATTAGAACTAGGCCTCACCATTACAATAACCAGGAAAAGCCACAAATGTACACTGAAGGAGACCAATCAGAATTGAGACAAACAAGTACTAAGTGCTCTAAAACATTAAGGATAGCTTACTTAATTGTATATAGTTTGCCAATTTCCTTGCAGCCAGTACCAACCACTGTTTGACAAAACACCTGTTACCTCACTCCTGCCCAATCAGGAGTTCAACCACCATCTGAATCCCGAATTCCCCTAATTCCTGTCTTTTACTGCATAATAACCCTGCCTCAACTGAGCTCCATCCCAGATCCAAGCACAGTGTTGGAATGGATGGAGCACCCAAGCTGGTTCTTGCATTCAAGGTACTTTGCTTTTGCATATGAACTCAGACTCCAGGTTGTCTCTGAGGGTTTCAGGACATGGGCATAACAAGAAGTAGGTTGTGAAAGGAGAACTTGGCATCAGTGTGTTCATTTCTGAAATTGTAACATAGATTAAATGTGATATGAAGAGTCTTTGCTGGGAGTTAAGATCAAGACAGTCTGTGATTGTTTTCCAACTTAGCATCAGACTGCTTAGTTGTAAAGAGGGAGTGTTATTAGATCTCTTTACCATTATATTTTGAATTGGCTCAGGAATCAAGAAGATAACCTCTAGACTTAGCGTGTCATAACTAGTTGAAACTGGAAACTAAAAATCTTTATGATCTCCCTTTTTTTCTCATACTTTCAAGAGACAATAAATGATATATTATCTGTCATGTAAAGGATTAAGTGACCACAGTGAGGTAGACAGTGGAAGGATGTGATTAAAGTGTGCCATCTAGGAGTTGCACACACACACACACACACACACACACACACACACACACACACATCTAAAAAAGTGACTATGAGACAGGAGGAGGGGACTAAAAGGGAGGGAGGGAGGCAAAGAGGATAATGGTGAATATATGAGATGAATGCAGAAAGTAAATCTGTTTGGGGTGGAGAGAAGGAAGGTCTATTTGATGGGGTGGAAGGGTCTTGAGAGTGTGAGTCTGGTCTACATTGTGAGTTGTAGGACAGACAGTGCTATACAGAGAAACCCTGTCTTTTATTTTTCAGGATTTAACTGCCTTTATTTTATTCTATATACACATATAAAAGATGGGTGGGGGAGATTTGGAGAAAAATAATTAGACTGTGCCAAAACACACCCTTGAAGTTCTAGCCAGAGCTAAGACAAATAGTAAATGACCAACTGATGTTGGAAGTAGGTAACTTAAAGAAGTCTGATTCAAGCCTAGATGAGTGGTGTCTCATTAGTTTCAAAACTGTATAATATCTTCACGAATACTGGCATTCACAGTTGTCAGTCCACTGCCACACATGTGTGGGTGAGTGTGAGAAATAGCTCTCTCAATACCTGGGGTGATGTAGAGAGCTACTATTGGAATTGGGTAGAGACCTGAGGAGACACAGGCATGGTCACCAGCAGCTCACGTGTCTTCCCCTCCACTGCTGAGTGCTGGAAGATTGGATTCGCCTTGTGTGCCAGCTCTTTCCTTAGCCTGACTAGCTCTTCCTCTTCCTGTGCCTCTTCCTGTTGCCTGACTTCCTCCAATTGCTGCATTTTCAAGGCTTTCACTTCAACCATTCTCTGTTCCATCTCCCGCCCCTCCTTGGCTCTCTTTTCCGTGGCCAGTTAAAAAGGGTTCCTGAACTAGAGAATCAAAGAGGTTCTCTGCAACTGCTGTCTTCGCTTTCCTGGGAACAAAGGGCTCCTGGAAGATGATGGTGTTTGGACGAGCCTTCAAGCAAGCAGCTTCCTTCTGCTGCTTCAGTTCTTCCTCTAGCTGTTGCTCCCACATCTCAGCCTTACAGATACCTCTCTTGTCTGTCTCCAGGGAGAAGGGCTCAGCCTGAGTCACATTCTTTACATTTTGCTCTGGCAAGTTAATGGTGTCACAGGAAGGGCCTTGAACTCAGGCTCCTCCCCTTTCTGCATATCTTTTATTTTCTTCTCCTTCTGCAACTGGAGCTCTTTGTCCCAGGTATCAGAGGGGAAGGGGCACACCTCCACGTTTCTTGCATTTAGCACCTCATAATGTCGCACAGTCTGAGCTCTTTTCTATCCTACACCTCTAAGTGCTTCTTTTAACCATGTGTGATTTTTCTGTTACTCTATTCTTTCTTTTATAAAGTATTTTTAAACAAGTCTCATCACACTATATTAGAGAAACCCCTTGTATTAGTGTTACCACCTTCCTCGGAAATGTAATTAATTGCCAGGAAACTGCTAAAATTACCATGAGAGATGGTTTTCCAGAATATTCCAAAATATTAATATTTTATATTTAATATTTTTTATTTACTCATTTAGTTTTGAGTCATGGTTTTATTATGTAGTCCTGGCTTGCCAGGAACATTGTATATAAAGCACAGTGGACTAAAACTCACAGAGATCCTCCTTTCTCTGTTTCCTGAGTGTTAGGATTAAAGTAAACACATGTGCCATCAACCCTGGATGGAATTCATTTACAAAAATATCAATTAAAAAATAATTGAACAACTGTCTAGTCATTTGTTCATTGTTTTCCTTAAATACCAACACCTTCTTGGTATATAATCAGCAGGAACCAGATCTAAGAGTTGGGAGCAGATGCATGGGCTAATACATCAGATTGCCTTTTAAATGCACCTACCTAAGTGAAAATTTGATTCAGTGTGTTGTGCCCGGGATTAAGGCCACCACAGAGCCAATATCTGACAAGAGCACACAGGGGTTTGTTAATAACAAAACAAGCCGGGGATTGGTCCATGGCCAACATTTAACACAGTGAGTGGAGGAGGATGGCCCTGAGCACTTACTTTAAGGAGATTCTATAAGAATGATTTATGTGTAGAGAGTTACATATCTTAAGATTGGATAAGGGGGCTAGGGGTGAGGTAGTTCTTTGAAGTTCCTGGCTGAACTATAAGCATGAAATTACTAGTGGATTATAGGAAGAAGGGGATCTACAGAGACATCATTTTTTACTCCATATGTCCAGCTTTTACTGAGCCCAGGACATTGACATTCAGATTTGTTGTTCCAGTCCTATTTTCACATGAGTTCAATTTTTGGTCAGTTGAGTCCATTACACCCCATATCCTGTTTTATCAAGTTCAGGATATATAGATTTATTGTTCCAGCCTTATCTTGCCATGAGTTCAACTTCTGGTCAGTTCTTTGTGAATCAGTCATTCTGTTGTAAGCAGTGGCTATCACATCCTTCCAGTATGCTAGGTGAAAGTCTAGGGAGGAAGAGGGAGACTGTCCCATGGCATCCTTCTTAGTCAAGTCAACAATGAGAACAATTAACACATTATACACAAGACCAAGTGCACACAAAAAACTTTGCCCCAAGAGACAACCAACAAAGTTCCAAGAACAATGACAGCCTGTTGTGCTCTGGAGGGAGTGACCCTCCAGGTTTCCTCACACCAAAAGCCTTCCAGACTCTCTGTCCTCAGTTAAACAGACCTCAGGGGCTACCATAGCCCCATTAACAGGGTCCAGAATTTCTTCTGGAATCCTGTGATCCTGGTTCCAGTGCATCCACTGTCTGCCACCGGCTATGACCATTACTGGACCTTTTCGCAGATCTAGCATGCCTCAGGAAATAAATGTACAGAGTCACACAAAGACAAGGACAAACAGAGACACACAGAAATTTACTGGCAGTTAGGAAACCCTCAGATCAGGTTATGTGGGTAGCGGAGGATACAGGACAAATCCCCAAATGTTTTGTTCATGTCGTAAGACCCCTGAGCAATACGACCACAGAGCCAATATCTGATATAAGCACACATTGGTTTATTAATAGCAAAGCAAGCCCAGGTTTGGTCTGTGTTTAACATTCAACACATCGGGTAGAGGAGGGTGGCCCTGAGCACTCACTTTAAGGGGTTTGTATAGGAAAAGTTTATGTACAGAGGGTTGCATATCTTGGATTGGACAAGGGGTGAGGTAGTTCTTGGAAGTTACTGGCTGATCTATAAGCTATCTATGAGGTTACTAATGGCTAACAAGATGCAGGGTATCTACAGAGACATAAATTTTACTCCCTATGTCCTGTGTATGATGAGCCCAGCATATATATATATTCAAATTTATTGTTTCAGTTCTATTTTCCCATAAGTTCAGTCTCCGGTCGGCTCTTAAACTGCTGGTCAGCAAATAAAATACCTTTAGAGGAGGGGGCGAGAGAGCATGTCTCAAGAGGGATACTGAATTTTCCCTTTCAGTAGTAGTGTCTATTTTAATTCCAATAGTGAAAAAATACAAGGCCATAGCAAATAGGCAGTCCAGAGGAGAAAACACAAAACCTGGTGTACCAGTGAGCAACATCCTGAATTTACAATGTAATATTATGAACCCAGAAATAGAAAATTTGGGTAGTAAATTCTTTTCAGAAACAATTCTTTTAGTATCCCATAACTTAACTTTGATAATATATAGATTTACCGCATTTAATTGATAATAGTACCTCATTCAATGTTGCAGTGAATTATAAATAGAAATAAGAAAACAATACTTATCTCTTTAATGTATTCATTCTCATTTTATTAACAAATTGATAAAAATGCCATTTATGTTGAATTTAATAATTTTATACATTTTAGGGCTGATGGGCACACACACTAAGACCAGTCTCAAATTCATGATCCTCCTGCCTCTGCTTCCCAAGTTGGTAACTTTGGAAATAAGCACCACCATACCAAATAAAATGTATTTCTCAAACTAGATGTTCAGATCTATGTACAAACATTTATAAGGTAAGTGTAATTGGAGTTTATTTAGCTAATGCCAGGTTGACATCTCTAGAAGCAACTGCAGTGCTTAAAATGAAACATAGGTCTATTTTCTAGTTTCCTGTCTCAAACCTTGCACTTGTATCTTTCATAGGGTCCCACTGATATTGAGTGGAAGTTTGCATGAACAAAGCTCTAGATAGATTCTTTGATGAAGGTGGAACTTGCTGCCTGCTTTCAAAATTACCCCAACCCCAAATAATTTCTCTATCTTGGCAACTGTTTCAACAACACGTTTGTTGGGATTTTGCTGTGCTCCAGCTGCATGACCGCACATGCACAGTTCATGAGCTACACAAGGGGTCTGGGGTCATGTGTCTTAAGTCATGAGTGTGCCCTGGTGTTTATGTATGTGCGCCATTGTCACGCAATCTAGCATGAGTGGCATAACTCTGTAAACTCATCTGCACCTTTAATACATAGACACTACCTCCTCTCTGTCTGTTCTGTTCTCTCTTCACCCCCCACCCCCACCATCTTTCTCTCTCTCTCCTTCCCCAAGCCTGGTTCTCTTGTTTCCCCCTAATAAAGCTCTGATACTGATACTGGGGTTTGTCTGGCCATGATCTTTCCTCACAGTAACCAGCGCCAGTAACCAGTGCAGATTATCATTATTACAACCTTCAGGACCAAAAGTGACCTTGATGGAATACAGAGGAGGCACAACTTGAGAAGCCTCCCAGTAAGACTACAATAAAATCTGTTTTCCTGGACACAAACTGTTTTCCTCCTTTGCCTTCTGCATGACAGTTCTTATCTTAAAAATCATAAAATCACTCAAACACATGCTTTTGTTATTTCTTAGCCATGACATACTAAGTCATTTTACATGCCCAGTGTTTACCAAATCACGTGGGCAGGTGAATGATAAGGGTGCAGTCCCACTGATGCAAGCTCCCTGTCCATGCTGAGTCACAGGAATGCCAAGCTGATGACCTGATACAATGTCCCCATTATTAGGTCCTGCTTCCTCTCTGGGACTAAATATAGTCAATTCTGCAGAATAGAAGTCAACTCTAACCTAGCTGTCTGTGGAATTGACTCAACTAGGGTCCCTGTCCCATATAAGCAGCTGTTTGATTTTGAGAAACAGACTATCTGGTTGTCATTTTAATTTTCTCCTCTTTGCAAGAATGCAGTGCTGTCTGGTGGCCTCCCAGAGGGCCAAAGAGGTTTTCTGCTAAGGTAAGAGGATGGGAGGCTAGGTCAGGTAAGATGAGGCAAGGTGAGACAGAACAAGAACTATGAGATGGTAGGTGTGCTCCTCTGGTCACTAGGCCTCCCTGTGTAACTTATGAACAGACTAGGAAGGCCTGAGCGTCCCACTTGTCCTGTGCTGAGCTGGAAGTCTGCTATGTGCAGACACCAGTTTTGAGAGGCTCCACAATCTCTGTCCCTTTGAGACACTGCAGACCTTTTCTGTCAAAGCCACATCCCACCAAAAAAAACGCCAGCCTCCAAATAGAGCCACATGCAACACACCCAATCATAAATAGCATGTGAGGCTTAAGCCCGCCCCTGACGCTCTCCGGTCCAATGAGCATCTGGAGAGAGATGCTAAACCTCCCCCATTCCATCTTGGTCTTCCTGCTTGGTACATTGAGCATGCTCAGACTTGAGGACCTTAAGGAAATGCTGAGGAGCTGCTGAGGTGTTGTGCAGGAGGCTGTGGATTTCATTCTGGTGAGGGCAGTCCCAGGCCAGGGTGGCCAGGCTCTGGGTCTCCTCAGAGTCTGGACTTCCTCACAGCCCTGGTTCTGGTGAGGCTGAGGTGAAGACAAACCTGCCTTCTTGACCATGTCTCCTCTTAGACCAGGTCTGGTGAGGCAGTCTTCTCAGGGCCTGGAGACTCCTCTCAGCCCAGTTCTCATGAGGCCGTGATTCCTGCTGTGAATGTCCAGGATGGCAGGGTGCAGTTCTGAAAGAATTATAGGCTTTCATCCAGGTTATTATAGACTTAACCTTTTCCATATTTCTTTACTTCATCTTAGTACCTGTTGGATCTGCAATATCCCCTTTCTCATTCCATATGTGATAATCTTTAATAATCTTTCATTTTTCTTTGCTAGTGTGCCTAGAGATTTTTCAGTTTTATATACATACGTCTTTTTCTTACCTCTTTTGCATGTTTATTTTCAATTGATTGAATTTTAAAACTTGACTAGGGGCTTCTTTTTCATGTTCTTTTTAGTATTTATATGAAATTTATGTCACAGATTACAAATCTCCTTAAGTCAGGTGTTAAGTATTTCATATCTATATTCCAAGCCCTTGGGAAACATGATTCCATGAGTTTGAGAACAGTGTGGGTTCCACACATAGCTCTGGATACACTGGGCTATGAAACAGAGTGAGATCTTATTGTGGAACATACACACAAAATCAAAATGCATTCACTTTCATATGAAGTCATTAAATGTTCTCATTTTTTCTAATCTCAGTTTAGCTTTATTCCATAAATTTTCTTATGTTTCATTTCCACCTTGATACTTTTATTTTCACTGTGACTTTCTCTTTTAATCTATTGACTATTTTAAGAATGAAATGTTTAATTTACATTTATTGGGAATTATCAAGATACTATTCTGTTATTAACTTGTGTTTTGATTTCCCTGTAGTCAGATTGCACACATCACTTTCTATCTGGTTCTTTATGTTTATTTAAACATGTTTAGTAGCTTGTATCATGGAGTATGTTGTGTGACTTGTGTGTTCTGAAAATGTTTTCTTAAGCTGTCTTTTGAGGAGGTGTTCTGTAAATGTCTGTTAGGTGAAATTGATTGACAGTAGTGTTCATGTTCTCCTTGTCCTTAATGGCTTTCTCTGCTTCTCATTCTTTTCTCCTTTTATAGTAAAAGAACTTAATTTGGTTATAATTTAAATTTTCCTTATTGCCAAATCTTATCATGTGGATAAACCAGGAGTTAAATGGGATTTTCTATTCCAAATACATCATCTTGAAGCCCTGTTATATAGGAGCTTCTGTCCCTATGTCAAAACTGCACTGAATTATTCAATATGTTCATGTTTTTAAAAGTTTAAAACCTCATTCACTTGACAACTTATTATTGTTTAGTTCATATTAACAAATGGTAGAAAGTGAAAGTCAATTTTTTACCTATATATTTTTAATTGATTCTTTGGGAATTTCATACCATATGCTCTAATCCTAATCCTCTCCCAGTCCCTCCATATCTACCACAACTCTTGTAGAGTCCCTCCACAAAGGAAAGCAAAAAAGGAATAAAAATAAACATAAAAAATAAACAATAATAAAAAAGAAGAAAACAATAAAGCACTTTGCTCCCCAACCCCGTCTTCCCCACCTCTCCATCATCTCTCCATCATCTTAGTGGCATTGGGAGCTTCTGTGTATCATGCAGTTCTAGTCATGATGGTGTACCGAAAACCAAGGGCCTTGAACCTGACTAACATCCCATTACAAAATGAACCTTTGCAAGGGAAGCTGTTGGACTTTCCCTTCTTTTATTCTGTCAACTCCCATCTCCAACTGTAATTGTGGATTTGTCAGTTTCCATCCACTTTCTCATCCAGGTTGCAGGATTCATAGTTTAATACTTTTTAAGTAGAGTGTTCTGTCTGCCTGGAAAATTGATCCCTTTTACCACACAGATGTATATTATAATATTTGTGTTATTCATAATACATACTTTCCGTAGTAAAACTTACTGTTCAGTGGTTTACTTTGGTAGTAGCATCGGTACTAGGGCGTTTTTAAGAAATCTGCCTTTTCCTGCCTCATTACTTGGACACTCTGCCCATACATTTGTTTTCTATTCATCATAGAGTGAAATCCTGTGTGGTTGTTTATCTTCTCTGGTGATTTCTGCCATCTAGACCTTTAAGTTTAATGCAGTTGCATGGTTACTTTGAGTCTTCTATCTTGATTATTTTAAGTTCACTGTTTCTGTCCAAAATGTCTTTTGTGTCTAGTTTTGGCTTCAGTTGATCATTCTATTTATCCCCTCACCTAGCTTGTTATTTAGACATCTTTTAAAAAAAATAATAGCAGCTTTTCAGTCACCAAAGGCCCAAGAGCTACTAAACTCAGAGCTCCTTCCTTGCTAAACATGCCAGAAAGCTGCCAGACCTCTGAAGCTTATCCACTGTGTGTTATGTCAGCTGAGCCAAATACTAGTTTATATTTTACAGAGTATTTGTGCCAAAATTTCTGTCTTTTGTTATGGTGGAATTCAAGACTTTTGTAAACCTCTCTTAATTAAATACATGAAGGGCATTATGGTGATGGAATTTAGGCACACTTAACTTTCAGTGACTAAAACTAATGAAATGCTAAGAAATCCCTTATGAAGTTTAAATATTTTTTTGAATGATCTCATATTATATATGCATATTGTGTTGTCATTAGTCATCCATATAATGGTGGTTATCTGAACTCATTCCCCGAATCATCAGGCAGTGCAGTGATAAAAATTACACGCAAACTTAACCTTACATATATAGGGATTCAGTGTAGTTCATTTTGTATGTACACCTAGGAGTGTTACAGGGGCATGTCTATGTGAAATTTCATTCATAACCATCATTATAGCATCCACAGTGCCTGGAATGTTTTACTTTACAATGAACATAGCATATATGTTCTTTTTCCACCTCCTTTGCAGCATTTCAAAAACTGGATTTGATGAAAAATGTAATCAATTAAAAGACACTTAAAGATGGAATTTTGGATGATTTAAATATTATTTTACTAATATGGCATATGGGTCTGGGGACCCAAGAAAATGACCACAGAATCTATAGAATTTGAGCCAGGCTATAAGTCCTGCTGAAAACTTATTCTAATAGAAATGGTTGCTATGCATTATTCTGAGTGGTCAAAGCTTGACCTCATATTACTGCCTGGCTGGTTCCCTCAAAGTGGTCCATTTTGTAAGGAGAATGTACTTGTGAGTACCTAGTTTAACTTTGCACCCTATATGTATTTCATATATTTGTTGGCATTTGAGATACTGTCTCAGATATGCTGATTGTGAAAAATTGTTTTCAGCATACAGAAAATGAAACTCTGCTCTCTGTCTTCTACCACACACAAGCTCTGCACCAAATGTGTCATAGACCTGATAACCTGAAAATGCTGAAGGACCCAGAGGAGAAAATACTCCCACGTCAAAGCACAGGTAAGGATTTTCTGAGTAGGACTCTTGTCCAATAGTAAATGAGACCAAAAATCAACAAATAGCATCTCATGAAATTAAGATTTTTATTCTAGCGTAAGAAAATATAACTTGAGTGGTAGCATACAGAATATGAGAAAATCACTGGTGTAATAGTGTCGTGAGAGTTATTGTGTAATTAACTTCCTTCTGATCTGGTGAGACCTGCACTATAGGAAGGAATTAGTACCTGCTACTGTGAATTTGGTCAAAAAACACTGCCTTGACAGGTCATAGCCCTTTAGATGATGCTACTATTGTTACTTAGTGTAATAGCAATGGCTTTGTAAATATTGTTTTACAAATACATCTCTTCAGCTCTCAGTCTTGGACAGAGGTTCTCTTTCTGTGTTATGCAGCAGCAAATGCACTGCCTCATAACTTCAAAATGTGAAATGACCATGAATGCTCATTCCTAAATGGGACCTGTAGATCAACCACTTCCCCTAGTCATAGGAAACATCCTGGAAGTGGGTCCTGAGTGTCCTGACTGAGCATGATGGAACTGCTGTGACACAGCCATTGCTCACTCACAAGAGCTGTGATCACCTGCAGCTTCTGGTGACCTTGTTCAGGATTGACTGTCTGTCCTGAATCATACAGCTGGAAGTGGCAGCCTGCTGGTGGAAGAAAAACCTACTAAGCCTCTATCTCACTACAGAAAATAAAAGGAAGCTAGAAGTTGGCCATTTGTATTACTTATCAGTTCCCCTTTCTATATCTGTCTGCCTCCTAGGGAAGATTGTGATTCCTGTTCGCTCAAATTAATGAGTTTATTGTGGTTAACACAGGAGTATTGGTATGCAATTACTTATAGGAATATGAATAACTCTAATGTGTGACATCACTAAGGCTCACATTGGAATGGGTGACTCATGAGGAGTAGAATTCTGAATGTGTCTTCATGACTTGTTTGCAGCTGAATGGAACAGAGGGTCTCATTTCTTCAGTTCTTCTTACACCTATTTAACTTTGGAAGTGGAAGGGCCTTGTTAATGCTGTAAGTTTCAGCTTGTCCAGCCATTGTTTAATGGCTGGGTATTATGAACCTCTTCTCTTTTTCCATAGAACTTTCTCAGACTTAAGGAAATAGTCCTGCCCAGGGAAGAGCACACCAGTTGGATACTCAACATCAAATGGTCATTCCTGAAAACATATATGCTAGCTATACAGAATGACTGGTTTACATTTAGGAAATATAACGATATATATATATATATATATATCCTTTCCTTAAAATGTTAGTTGTTTCTACAATTTCATATTCTCCCATGGAGCTCTGCAAAGGCACTAATGGCAAACCACCAGTCCTGAAGTCTGGTGAATCAATCATTTTATGTTTGAACTCTTCTGTAAGCACAGCCCAGTTTCTCTCATATATGTTTTATCAGGAAAACCCCATCCTTCCTTCATCATCTTCCAGTCTGCATGATACCTCTGCTTGTGATAACCAAGCATCCCCAATGCTTCCTGTGAGCCAGTCCATCAGGAAATAATTTCTCTCAGATTTCATAGACTGTATTTCAAGGAGGTATAAATAAGTGCGTGACCTAATTTCCCACTTCTGTAGCACTCAGATTGATCTCATCTTTTCTCATAGCCTACAGTCCATGAGCCAAGCTTTGAGAGGATGTTTCATTGATCTTTTGACCATCTTTTGTAATTCAATCAGTTGAGAGACACAATACTCCCTGACTAAGATAGTCTTTTTTTGTAGGCCATTTTAAGGCTCTCAAAATGCAAGTTCTAGCATGAATTTTCCTTTTTTGGGTTTAAAAGGTTAAACTACATGACATTTTCTGTCACCTTTATTCCAAACAGAGAATCACATCCTAAATGTATACAAGTGTACTGAATTTTGGCCTACGGAATTTTAATGGATACAGCAGTTTCATATATGATCTTGATGTTTTATCTTCCATAAAACTTCTGACTTATGATTAACTCTACTTTCTGGCTTTGTGTACATCTTTCCATTTCCATTTAGAAAACTACATACAGATTTTACATCTTGACTAAAATGTATATAGTGAGACATTGTTTTTATGAAATTCATGGCAGAGAACTAATAAACACTGAATATATCAACTCATAATAATATCTAAATTACATTTGTCATATCAAAAACAAACTAAGATGATGTGTTTGCAGGTTATTGAAGTATCAAGTTTTTAGATGTAGGTTTTTAGCTGGTTTTAAGCACAATTGCATTTTTTAACAAACACACTTTTACACAAGATTTTTAGTGTCACAGTGTCAGACATCTAAGGAATGTCACATTTCAGCAAGTGCTGGGGAAGATAGAGATTACAAAGATTTTGGGTGGGAAAATATGGAGAATACAACCCAGAGAGAAAAGTTTATTTGTTATAATGTAACTAGCATTTATAAGGCTCTGTAAAAACTCAGGGAGGCAAAAATGATTATAATATCCTGGATGAATAAGGGAGAGGAAGAAGAAGGAGAAACAGAAGAGGAAGAATAGTAGTAGGAGAAGATGGATGTATGGATGGACGGACGGATGGATGGAGGGATGGAGGGATTGATGGATAGAGAAAGCTGATGCAAAGATAGATAGATAGATAGATAGATAGATAGATAGATAGATAGATAGATAAAGGATGAGGCCGCCATCAGTGTTGTGACACAATATCCACATGCTCGCTCACACACTATACACATATATGTGCCCACATTCTTCCATTTAAAAGCATGTATGTGTCTACACCTTTGTGCACGTGTGCATGCGTGCGCACACAAACACACACACACACACACACACATACACACACACACAGAATTATACTTTTAAATTAAATTAGAGTTATACTGAATTGGAATAACAAGAAATTAAAAATAAACAAACATCCTTTGTGGCAATGGTACGCATGAGTATGGTATGCATGTTATATGCAGAAATATGAGTATAGTTTTGTGCATATTTTTATTATCATCTATATTACATACAAATATGTACAACCATATCTAACTGCATAAACATATGTATATAAATATATAGATACACTGAAATCCAAACTCCCAGACACCAGCCAAGGAAGCAGCAGAAATTCTGGAGCATGTGGGTATCCATTGGCATGGACTTAATCTTGATCCTAGCACATCTTAAGCTGGCAGCTCTACACAAGAACAACTAAAGGAAAAACAGGCAGCTCACAAGGAGCAGAACTAATGGTCTCATAACAGCTACATTCAGACTCACAAATTTTAAGGTATCTTCAAAGGGGGCTAAGTGAACTTCAGGAGACCAAAAAATGATGCACAGAGTCACTCCTCAGAAGTAGGTATTACTCCAGTCTGAATAGGATTGTGAAAATGAAAACGTTTAGCTGGCATGCTATTGTTACTAATTGGAGGTCAGTGATCTTCTGTGTTATCCTTAATCTCTTAGGTGTCTGGGTGACACGTTCTCAAACATACTTGACAAGCAGTTACCTCTCTTTCTCTTCCTTTGCTCTTATTCCCAGGGACTGATCTCTGCTCTCTTCTATGCCCCTTCTTTTCCCCTTCTCTCCCATCCTTCAATAAACCTCCCACATGGGCCCTGTTGTATGGTGTGACTCCTTCCCTGCTGGTTTAAAAATACTTTTGGTGCGGAGATTTAGATTCAGTCTGGGAAATGCTGGGACCCTGCACCTGCCCACTGATGACAGCCCTTCTTTTTTCCCACCTAACGAATTGCTGGGTCTCTCCATCCAATGCTGACAATTGTTTTTGTGAGCTCCAGGCAGTCATCTTGGATCCACCTCAAACAACCTGATGGTTCCACAGAGCCTGGACAGAGAAGTGTCCAGCTAGCTGCCACAGGACTTGGCCAGCACTCCAGATTTCTCAGGTCCCCCAAAGATGTTTGATGTCCCCCAGACCAGCAGGAAGCAGTCTCGAGAACAGGGCACCCTCATCCCCGCCTCAACTGCTACTCCTTTCTAACTCCTCACCTATTTATAATAAACAGAAGGGAGGAGTGTTGGCATTTAGGCATTTGTACTGGCCTGCTCTTAGGGTCCTGTCAGGATATATCCTCAGCTGCAGCCACTAAGAGCACCCCCTGTGCATTCGGTATGTTTCCTTATAAAAGGGGGCCTAGTACACCTCCCGTCTCTTTCTCTTCCTTCGATCTCATCTCTAGGTACCAGTCTCTATTCCCTTCCCTGCCCTTCTCTCCCCTCCTCTCAATAAACCTCCCATGAAAAGAAAAAAAAAAGAAAGAAAAAGAAAAAGCAGTTACCATACATTACCTTCGGGAGAATCCAACCACATGGCTGCAGTTCCTAGGCTTACGTTAATGCTTGCCATAGCTGGCCCTGTTGGGATTTCAATCCCCATTGGCATCGGAAAGGGAGAGTTTTCAAGAAGGACCAATAGGTTTCTGCCATGTTGGGCTTCAGCTGCAGCCACAGGGCGAACTCAGCCCTCAGAAACCCAATGAGGAATTTCATTGTCCTTAATAGTGTAATGTGTCATTGAGGGTTGCTCAGTAATTGAGTAATACCAAATCTTGTTACAAGCAACAGTCATCCTAGGGTCCTCATGCTATATATATAGCCTTATGGTTCTGTGGTTTGCAGTCTGATTGTTCTTTGCTTTCTATCTAGAATCCACTTATGAGTGAGTATATACCATGTTTGTCATTCCAGGTTTGGGTTACCTCACTCAGGATGATTTTAGTTCCATCCTTTTGTCTGCAAATTTCATGCTGTCATTGTTTTTCTCTGCTGAGTAGTACTCCATTGTGAATATGTACCACATCTTCTTAATCCATTCTTCAGTTGATGGGCATCTAGGTTGTTTCCAGTTTCTGGCTATTACAAATAATGCCGCTATGAACATAATTGAGCATGTATCTTTGTGGTATATTTGAGCATTCCTTGAGTATATGCTCAAGAGTGGTATGGCTGGGACTTGAGGTAGTTTCATTCCCAATTTTCTGAGAAACTGCCATACTGACTTCCATGGTAGGTGTACAAGTTTGCATTCCCACCAATAGTGGAGTAGTGTTCCTTTTGCTCCGCATATTCTCCAACATTGACTGATTTTTTTTTTTTTTGGATCCAGCTTATTTGATATTGTGTAAGCTTCTTGTATCTTCATAGGTATTTCTTTCTTTCAGTTAGGAAAGTTTTCTTCTATGATTTTTTTGAATATGTTTTCCATGTCTTTGAGTTGGTATTCTTCTCCTTCTATCTCTATTATTCTTAGGTTTGGTCTGTTCATGGTGTCCCAAATTTCTTGGATGTTTTGTGATATGACTTTTTTCTTGGACTGATACATCTATTTTTCTATTGCATCATCATTGTTGGTGATTCTCTGTTCCATCTCTTAGATTCAGTTGGTTATACTTGTTTCTGCAGTTACTCTTTGTTTAGTCAGGATTTCTATTTCCAGCATTTCCTCCGTTTGTGTTTTCTTTATTGTCTCAATTTCATTTTTCAGATCTTGGATTGTTTCCTTGCTCTGTTTAATTGCTTTTTCTTGGCTTTCTTTGATTTCCTCCCATTTTTTATTTGTTTTTTTTTCTATTTCTTTAAGGCAATTCCTTATTTCTTCTCTAAGGGAGTTTTTTTTTTTACTTCCTCTTTAATGGAGTTTCTCATTTCCTCATTAAGGGAGTTTTTAATTTCCTCTTTAATGGAGTTTTGCATTTCCTCTTTAATAGAATTTTTTATTTCCTTTCTAAGGTAGTTTTTCACTTCCTCTTTATTGGAGTTTTTCATTTCCCCTTTAAGGAAATTATTTCTTTCCCCCTTAAGGAAATTTTTTATTTCCTCTTTAAGGGAGTTTTTCATTTCCTCTTTAAGGGCCTCTATCATCTCCTTAAAGTCGTTTTTAGGGTTGATTTCTTCTGATTCTTCTGCCTTGGTATGCTTAGGTCTTGTAGGTGTAGAGTCACTAGGTTGTGATGTTGTCATGTAGGTCTTCATGTTGTTGCCTGTGTTTTTGCACTGGCGTCTACTAATCTCTTCCTCTGTTTGGTGCAGGCAGTGTCTGTGTCTGAAGGTGCCTCTCTTGTTCTAATTGTTAGTCTTGGTTCACTAGGATTTCTTTGTTAAATTGGTGCTGTTGGGCTCTTTTTCTACGGGATCAGCTTAGTCAATTCGGTGTTAGTGGGTTCTGTCTCTGGGAGCAGTTGTTCCTGGTTGGTGTAGGGTTTGTTTATGGTTTCAGTCATTGTTAGGTTCATAGAGGTTAGTTTTTTGTTTTTTGGGGGGGTTTCTTTTTTGGGGGGGGGTAGTAGGGAAAAGTAGCTGTCTGGTCCCTGGGACTCCAATGGGTAGGTCCTAGGAGTGAGAGACCTAAACTCCTGGTCTGGAGATGGGAGCATATCTGTTCTCAGTCAGTGAAGTATATACTTACAATTCTGGTGATCTGGTTCGGTGGCTGGGTGGTGTCTTCTTTTGTATTCTCAGTTCACGTTTTGCTCTTTAGTCAACTTCTCAGCTGTTCTTGTTTCCTCAGGCAGCAAAATGTAGGTTTCTGAATCCTCTCCTGGATGGATTTCAGCTGAGTAGTGTAGTCTCAGCAACACTTCCAAGTTGTTGGGTTTCACAGGATCTGCAGATCTTGGGCCCTGGGTTGGCCTCAGACAGTGGGCAGATCCATTCTTGTCTCATCCCACAGAGATGGCCAATTCCCCAGGTGCTAGGATTAAAGACGTCCCTATTTTGAGCTCTTGATTAGGAGCTTGTTTTCATTAACTCCTCAGCCTGTGGTAGCTCAGTTACTGGATTTTATTACAATTGAATTTAGGCCACAGCCCCACTGCTGGGCCTGCCTGCCTCTACAGACCCAACCCACTCTGCCTGCCTGCCTCTTGGGCTTTGGCCAGCTCTGCCTGCCTCAGACAGTCTTAATAGGTATTGTCAATTAGCAAATCTGTTCCAATCCAACAGTCAGTGATAGTGGGGCAGGATCCTGAACCTATGAGAGCCCTCAATGTGTGTGTGACAATTAGCATGCCTGTCCTTACAGGTTTCAAGAAACTTCAGTCTTTGGTGGGAGTGGTCCAGTCCACCTAATACAGCACACATGGCTGGGAGGACAAGGTCAATTGCAGGGACTGGAGAAATGGCTCATCCATTAAGAGCATTTATTGCTGTCTCAGAAGACCCACAGGACAGTTAACAACCCTCTTTAACTTAAATTCCAGGTGGAATCTGCCCTCACCTGGCCTCTGTGGGAATTGCATGTACATGCTGACCATACCCCCATCAGTATAAAGGAAAGCACCACAAAATATCTCAATATGTCTTGCAGGAAATAATCTCTTCTTCTCGGTTATCATTTATGTTATATTTCAAGAAAACCAGAGGCACATTGCTTTTCATTTCCTCATTTCTTTGATACAACATTAATGAATACTCTTGTTTTGAGTGTTCTGGAGCAATATACTTGGGTTTTCCTTTAATTTGGTCTACATGATGATTTCGTGACATGTGTGTACAGTGTACCACATTTTACTCGCAGCTAAATACAGGACTTCAAGGATACAATATGTCTAGTTTTTCTATTATGTAGTGGTTATGCATGGAGAAGATTAAGCCATCCACATCCAAGTTGCCATCACCCTGTGTAGCCCTGAGAACCTTGGCTAGGAAATCTTGTGAGCCCAAGATTCCTGTAAATTACTGAGATACATCCACGCCTGTGAGTTAAGAGTTTACAGGAGTGTGAAAACTCACCTGACTGAAGAAGAGTCTCAGAAGGAAGTTTGAAATCACATTTTATTCAGAGAAATACATTCATTTTACTCAATGGGGGCTTTCAAAACAGGAGTCCTTATATACAGGGTATACTCTTACCAAACTATTAAAACAATGACAAGAATAAAAGAAATAACAAAAATTAACAAAACCTTAAAAAATAAAGAAAACCAAAATCCAAAGCACAAATATTCCAATATATCAACCAAACAAATTAAGCAACTTTCAGGGTCATTTGGAATTTCATATGGGAGAGCAAATGAGATGAGGAACTGGCTTCTTCTCTGCCATGAATTATCTTCAGCAACACTTGCACATGACATGGCATCAGCTTCAGTGCTGCACTAGAGAATCTTATACATTTGGTTATGTCTGTCTGGATGGCAGTGTGACATTAACACAGTCTTCCTTGTCAGATTTCCATCATGTATGGAGTCAGCTTGCCAAAGCCCTTGATAGGAAGCTGACAGAAGATCTCTTGCTCATCCACAAGTCCTCTTCCATGTTGCTTTGGCCCTCACTGGGGGCATGTGCTGATGGATGTCAGGGTTCTTAGTAATTTGTGTTGTGTCCTCTGAATCTCATACTATTTCTGATATAATCTTTTCTCTGGGAATAGTGAGCCAATGGATGTGGATCAGATTGTGGCAGGATCACCTGAGGGTAGGGTGATATTTGCCTCACTAGTGAGTTCACAGCTGAAAAGAGGTGGCATCTTCTGAGGAGGCCGTGAACCTGGAGTGTAGAATGTCATGCCATCAAGGTGTCTCTGTCTTCTTACAGCCTTCTCAGTTTTCCTAAGAGGTGCTGTCAGGGAAAATCAGTAAAGAAAATATGATTCAGAAACAGTTTTGCTGTGCCACTGTAAAGAAAAATCAGGGCCTATTCATCACTAGTAAACAAAAGTTAAGGAAGAAAACACACCCCATGAATACCCTGGCCACTGGGAATGGGACTCAATGGGGGCTTACTTGCCTGGAACATAGTGTTTCTGCCCCAGAAGCTCCATCTGCAGGAGGCTCTCTTCCTGGGCTGTGGTCTGCTCCAGTTCCTGCTGAAGGTTTTCAAACTTGGGGAGGAAGACAGCTGGGACACAAGCCTGCTGGGGACCTGCCATATCAGCTTTTGAGCCCCCACCAGATCTACTCAGCTTGACAATGGAGCATTACCTTTCAACTGAGTTCATTCCCTGCTTCCTCAAGGGAAAATAGTCAGAGAGCACCTGGGCAGGATATTTTTTCTCAGCTTTTAAAACCTGCTACAAGTTGAACTGGTAAATACACACTGTGCTGGATTAGAAAAAAGAGCACGTTTCTCCACCAGTCCAAAGACATCATTTTGGAGAAATATGAATATGTTAAATTCTGGGGCACAGTTCAGGAAAGATCCCCCTGGCCTTGATTAGATTCCAGGTGAATGTGAACTTCCTAGAAAACTCTATGCCTGCCCTCTGGTGGAACCTACACGGTAATGCAGTAGGCTCTGGTTATTCCTACAGCTCAGAACCCTGCATGGGATTAACTTGTCAACTCCTACCCTGTTTATGACCAAGAGTAAATATTCTCATCAAAAACTAATAAAGAAAGCAGAGAGGCTGCAATCAGCAGGAGATTTCATTATGCAAATCTGCCAATGGGTAGACACTTATCTCTAAACGTGATATTCTTGATGGAAAAAATTACAGGATGACACATGTTCCTTCACATTTGATGATACCCCTTCTAGATTTCTGTTTGCCATGGGAATATTTGTTGTGAGAGCTAATCTAAGAGATGAGATACTCAGGGCCTACTAGAGGTCTCAGAATGGAAGAAGGGGACACAGTCTCCATAAGACCAAGGAGAGAGCTTATTGCTTCCTGGACATAAATTCCTGTTGACTGAGCCAGTAACGATACTCTGAAGGTTTCGTTCACTGCAAGTGGCTGGAAGCTTGCCCAATTGGAGAGAAACTCAAAGAGAATGGAGATCCAGGTACAGTGGACCTCTTGTATGCCCCTGCTTCTGGAAGCCTGGGTTCTTACCTCATCTGGGACTCAGTGAAATGATGCTGCAGCTTTACTGCTAAGTCCCTTAGCCGCGAGAGCAGCTCCTTCTGCTTCAGCAGGGACTGAAGATTTTCCTTAAGTCTTTGATGTTCCTGTTCATTAGAAGATTGTGTTTTTAGGGGAGGTTGTCTGCATAGTGTACATTCACAGGGATGTGTGCATGCATTCTCTCTCTATCTATCTATCTATCTATCTATCTATCTATCTATCTATCTATCTCTATCTCTCCCTCCCTCCCTCACATGTACATGGATGCACACATACAAGTACACTTCATTCCATCCATGCTTAGTTTACCAGATAATACTAATGTAAGAAGAGGTCATGAGGTATACTATGGAGAAGAAAGTTACCTTTATTAACCTATACTCTCTCTACCTATATTCCAGTACAGAGGCAGGAACACGGGATGCTCTGAGTGCAGGGAAGTGGAGAAGATTGTGTACTTTTGCTTGGTTTTGATAATTTTTCTTTTTATTTTTAGTTTATATGTACATGGGTTCAGCCTGCCTGTGTATCTGTATAACACGTGCATGCCTGGTGACCTGGGAGAAGAACTCAGTGGGGAGATAAGTCAATGTAGTGCTTGCGTTGAAAAGCTGTGCACCGACAGGTGACCACCAGGGTTTTTTGACCTGTAATCCAAGCTCTCCTAGCAAGTTCCCCAGACTGTGCATTGAAGGCTTAGTTCCCCAGCCCAGTGCTTTCAAGGGCCTCCAAGGAGGGCATCTTCCTCCTAAAGAAGCTCTCTATACCATATGTTGCCTCAATTTAGCCCCAAAGAATGAGCTCAGGAAACTAGACAATCTCTACATTCCAGAATCTATATTAACCTTTCAACCAAGTAAGATGATTTTGTCAGATGATTTCTTTGAGTAACAGAAGGTTGACTACTCATGGCCAAATGATTGCTTATATTATTGCATGCTTAACAGTAATCCATGGACCACATGGATTGTTTTCACTCATCAAAGATGGGAATCTGAAGAGTTTCTAGCTGGAGGTGTTCTGATGAGTCTTGCTGTAAGCGTGTTGTACCATATTCTCTGTGGACTCCTACTTTACATTGTGGAGTCAATGCTCCATCTGAAAACTGCAGTTCCACTGTTTGAATAATTGTGCATGGCTACTCACTCGGCTACACTTTTTTATACTACTATCAATGTCTAAGAGTTTTCATTTCTCCCAACTCTCCATCATGCTGATTTTAACTCAGTATGAAGAAATTTGGATTAAGCATTTTCTGAGTGCTGCAGACACAATATGGAATGGGGGCTTTAGAGTGTGGTGAGCCTAAGGGGTGCACTGAGACAGCCTCTTCTCACAATTCTGCATAGCTGTGGGATTTCTGCTGGGCTGTAATGTAGCCACAAGCACCTCTGCAGTTCAGAATTTCTCTGAGAATAAAGTCCTGACCAAGCTCCAAGAACAAGGTTAGCTGAACCAAGGTTAGGCAAAGGGGAAAAGAAAATGGCAGCAGGCAATGAGGAGAACAAAACAGGATGCAGGGAAGTCATCAGTGGTCAGCCATCATTCACCCAGAAAAGAGAAGGATACTAATCCCTAGGCAGCCTTTGCTGCCTCTCAGTATCTTCTTCTCACCATCATGTACCCTTTCCTTTCTTTTTCTCCAGAGGATTTCTTTGAAGATAAATAATTCTGCCTCTATGAAACCCTGAAAAGCTGGGCTGTTGTGGTGCACACCTTTAATTCCAGCACTCCAGAGTCAGAGCTAGGTGGATCTCTGTGAGTTCTAGGCAAGCCTGTGCTACCAAGTGAGTTCAAGGAAAGGTGCAAAGCTACACAGAGAAACCCTGTTTCGGAAGAAAAAAAAAAAAAGAAAGAAACCCAAACTTTCAGCTTGCATCAATATTCCAGTCTTTTGCTGTTGTTAGATGTGAGGATATGCAGAAGGATGGGCAGTTCCATCTGTTCTTTGACTGATGCAAAGTGCTACCAACCAGAATAGATACAGTACTTTCTCATTGCAATCCATCTCCATTATTCTCAAAGAAGTTCCAGTGTTCCGTGAGAGAGATAACATACATAGAGGCTCAAAAACATATTCTCATACCCACAAAGATACACATAAAACAACAAACACACACACACACACACACACACACACACATACACACACACACATACACACACACACACACACACACACACACACACACACACACACACACACACAACTTTCCTGACTCAGAAAGGTAAGGGAGAAGACTAGAATGTTGCATCACCTTTTTTACTCCAGGGGGAGATAGTGGGTCCTCCTGGTTGTCTACAAGCCTATTAGACTCAACCAAGCTCTTCTGGCTGGCCTGAACCTATTTCTTCCCAGGGAAGTTCTTATCATCATACTCACTGATTGTACAGATAAGCAACACCCTCTGCACAACTGAGTTTGACCACACAGACTAAGTGCCAGTGGAAGAGGGCAGGACATGAAGCCTCCTTATAAATCTAAGTTGATCCATCATAGTTTCTTAACTATATGTACCCCGATTCCTCCACAGAAGTCATCAACAGCACCAGAGAATGGAAGTCATCTATGGTCATTCCCCAAGAACTTTGATCAGATTACAGTGCACATTATATGTAAACAGCCCCAGGTTAGTCATAGGAGGCCACTTGGTTCATGCACAGAACTTTTCTAAAATGCAGCACTTTATACAACTATGAGTTGGAATCTGTCCTAACAGTGAGCATGACAATGTCAGGTTCCATGTTGTGAAGCCAGTAAGACAAAGGAAACCTTTCCAGGGAAGTTACCTCTATGCTCTGAAAGAAAAGAAGTCTACTTTTGTTTTTAAAGTAGCTCCATTGTTATTTATTACAAGATGCATTAATTCCAAAGTAAGAAAAATGTTTAAATACTAAGAGAAACCAACAAGTCAGTTCTCTTTCTGACCAAATGAACCATTTAGCAATGAGATGAGACAGAAAAAGACAGGATGCTCTACTGTGAGGAGACAGGAGATCAAATGAACAGTGTTTATCCAGCCTAGCCAGAACAGAAATGTTCAAGTTCATTGAGAGACACGGGCTGAATGGAGTAAGAGAAAAAGCATCAGAGGGCACTCGGTGTCATCAACAGACCTTCCCAAACACCTACAGATTACGTGCTCTCAGGCAGGCATGCTCACACACATAGACACACCCCTCAAATCATCAGTGAACAGAAAGCAGTGAGGAGGACATCACACTGAATGAGGATGACATTACCAGTTGGATTAAGACTCCGCACACTAGCAGTTATGAAGGAGTCCCACAATTCTGCATCATTTTGGACTAAAAATTCATGAGTAAGCATGATGTGTTTCTGCAACTTATGTTGATGCAGTTGTCTCAAATCAGCTACCCAGAACCCTGCCTGGCATAAGCTCTTACCATGTCCCTGGTCATCTAATGGGCTTCAGAATGTAAGATCCAGGATGGGAGAACTGGTCAATGCCAGTCACAACAAACAGTATTGACAAGCTGTTACTTAGGGTTCTGTCAGTGTGAACAAAGAGCTTGGCCAGGTAAAGAGATCACCATGGCAGTCGGGGAACTAGAGGGTAAAATGCCATCTGACACCCAAAAAGATGTCTGTGATTTCATACTTGCATGCTGTTTCTGTCTCTGATGACCCCTGCCATGCCAATGACACACAGACCCTTGACCTCGCTCACTCCAATCTCTTTGGCTCCTATCATAGCATGGCTCCTACCATACTGACATATAGGTGAGTGATATGTGATTTACCTGTCTCCCTCAATGGACTGCAGCTTCCAGCAGAGCAGTGGGGTTTGCTTTTGAGTCATGTAGTCTTCCAAGAGGCTAACTCCCCAGAAAGACTTGTGAATGATCACAGAAATGAACTATTGGATGGGATGAGTCAGGTGGATAACTGAGTAGATGGTTACCTGGGTGTGTGTATATGTATGTGTATGGTCAGACTGGTGGGCAGCTTAGCCCTGCTGCTTCAACCTACCTGCTGCTGTCTTGTCCAGAGGTCATAGATCTTCTCATGGGCCTCCTCACAGAGCCTCTTTGCCTCCTCACAGGACTCTTGTAGTAAACTCTGCTCCCCCTGTAGCTTTATCTTGTCCTCTGTCAACATGTGCACTTTTTCCTGCAGCTGACTCTTTTCACTCAGGAGCTGACTGTATAGGGTGCTGAGATATCACAAGAAATGATGAGCTCCACATCTACCTGCCATTTCTGCCTCCTAATACCATAATTCCTGCAAGGTCCCATGTCCCCATCCCCAACAGCCCTGGGCTGGAGACAACATTAGCCATGCCAGCATCACTCAATGCTAGACGAAATCCAGAGAAGGGCCATATTCCAGAAAGATTTACAATACTTCTGTAGACCCTGAGAGCAAAAGGGATCCATGTACCTCTCAAGACTGGATCTGCAACATCCCACATATACACCCTGGAGTTTAACTGTTCACAGTATTGGGAAAACATGAGGATGTAGAGGGAAACCATGCTCTGGGGGAGACAGAAGCCATCAAGAATACATTCCATCCATGTTTCCCATAGAAACTATCTCTGTAACCTCCTGCCAGAGCCACAGGAAAGATGAGGAAAACCATGTTTTCTGTGTAGAAGTTCTGGAAGCTGACAGGAAAATGTTGGGAGGGGCTCTCAGATTCTTCACACTTAGGAGAACTCAGTCTAGGAGACAAAAGTCCTAGAGGTATAAGGCGGGCTTCTTTCTGAAAGGCAAACAGACTAGTAACTCAGCCCTCACATTGGTTCAAAGGAGGAGAAGGGAAGATTTTGTATCTGATGTCTTTCTGTATGCTGTGAATATGTATTGCTCCCTTTGGTTAATACATAAGCTGCTTTGGCCTATGGCAAGGAAGGGTGGAGCCAGGCAGGGAAGTCCAGGAGAGACAGAGAAGAAACTCAGAGGGGGAGGAGATGGCAGCTGACACCCAGGGAGCAACATGCCAGCAGCCTGACAATGTAGCAGCCATTGTAGCAAAACACAGATGAATAGAAATTGGTTAATGTAAGATGATAGAGCAAGCTATCCTGAAACATAAGCCATTGGCCCTACAATTTGTAACTAATGTAAGCCTCTGTGTTTATTTGGGACCATTTGGCTATAGGAGGAACGTGGGACAGATTCCTCCTGACAGCAGGATTGGGCAGGACTGGAGGAACTTTAGACAACTAGAAGCAGTCCTTACCAAGTTGTGGAGTCCTGTCAAGTCAGGCACTCACCGATAGGAGTTGGTCTTCTCACTCAGCTCTGTGCACTTGTACAAGGCCTCACTAATCTCCTTGGGTAATTTCTTCACATCTTTCATATCCTTCTTATGCTCTGTGTTCTGCATCTCATGCTCAGAATTCAGCCTGTGGTAGAACATGGCCGAGGACCATAAAACCCCATGAACTTACGCCACAAGGAACACAAGAATTCAGGTTGTATTTCATACTATCACAGTCCAATGGATGTCACACCCTGAATCCTATGTACTGGGAACTCCTGCTGTGCTTTATACTTGCTACCCTGCCCTAGGGCCAGAAAAAGGCTAGGTATCAACAGGGAGGGAGACAGGGCTACATTACCTCCCTCAGTAGGCCTGGAGGGGTAGACTAGCTCTCTAAGAAGGTCCACAAGTATGGGTCTACCTGAAATCTGCAATGACATTTCCACTGTCATGAGAACAGAAATTCTTTCTCCTTATAAGGATACCCAGAACTCATAATCAGTAGTGCCAAGAAGGAGGCAGTCCATGAGAATGGCTTTATAAACTCCCAAAGGGATTCCAATGAGGCACCAGGGTGAGCACAAAGCTGAGAGCAGTGATGCTCAATGTGGGGCTCTCTGGCCTCAGCATTTAGATCATCTGAAATCTTTGAAACAGGCAAATCGTCAGGCCTACTATCAATCTCTACCTCACAAGAAATGAAGAGACACACACACAACACTCAGACTCACAACACAGACACACAGACACAGACAGACAGACAGACAGACACACACACACACAAACACACACAGACTGTAAGTGAGCCTCTCAGACAGTACAAAACACACTGACAAATCAAATGCACAGCACAAAGAGATGCAATTCCCCAGAAGGGCAAGTATGGCATTGGGAGCTTGCCTCTGCATCAGGCAAAGGCAGACAACATGCACAAGGCTGATTTCAGCAATGGGATTTTAAATAGAAATGTGAAGTCTGTGCTAAGGTGAGTCGCTGAGATCTGATTGGACAGCTTGGCAAGTGTAGTTGATACACAGATTTTGATTGTTTAAATTCGGTGTTTGGTTTGAAGAATGAGTCAGTGTCCACAAAGGGAATGAACTTTGGGGACTAAATTTAGGAATGTAGTCTACTGGTTTATCAAGGGAAAGGAGAAGTGAAAAGGGCAAAACCTGCCACTGTGATGTTTGAGATGTTGGGCCCCTTTGAGGGCAATTCACACACACACAGACCCATACACAATTAAAATGTCAGAGAAATACAGGTAGTTGGCATTATCTAACAGTATAAGTAACAACACCAGAGAGGAGGAAGGATGGACACCAGACCTTCCAGTCACACAGAGATGAACCAGAAGGACCACCCATCTCATTCCTGCAGGCCTCAGTTCTGCCTCTCATGCGAACTCAGGAAAATTTGTTTGTGCAGGTCACCCTGCCAGTGCAGCTTCTGTGACCTGAGGACTGCTTGGATTGAAACAGTAGGGTCAAGATAGTCACCAGAGAACAGGGCATGATTAATACCTGTGGTTCAACTCATTGTTGGTGTAATGGGCCAGGAATTCACACAGTTCATTCCTGTCATTGGTCATCATCTGTAGCTGAAGGGCCAGTTTTTCCACCTGGTTCAGCTGCTGCTCCTGGTCAGTGAGGATGAAGGGTGTGGATGATGTCTTCCTAGAAGTCCCTGTAGGTACAAAAACACAAGAGAATTTCTACAGATGAATGGCATAAACTAACATCATGTGGAGTCCCAAGAAGTTGCTTGAAGAAGAAATACATGGAACCCAGTGAAGGCCTCAAAGGTCAGATCAGCTGTCTTTAAGCTGGGCCCCATAAGCTATGTATTTATGCCCAATCACTATGGCTAGATACCTGCCTCAGCCCCAACCTCAACCCCACTAGCCATGAAAGACATAAGCAAGGTGGGCCATGTTGTTTTGCAATTGTCAGCTCATACCTGATATGATGCAAGGAAGTGCAGGAGTCCCTAGTGCTTTTCATCTCCCAGCCCTGATAACATGTGTCCACAACTAAGAGAAACTGAATGACTCAGACCTGGGTAAATGGATGGAAAAATTTCGCTCCTTGATATTAACATCAGACATTAAGTGCAACAACATCCCATTCTGATACCGCATCAGTGGATCTGTGCCTCCTGTTGGCATTCTTTGCCTCTCAGAATGAACTGAAGGAGGTCTCAGCACAGCAGCTGCAGCCTTGACCATTCCTGGCCCTCTGCCAACTAACCATCAGAATTCCCCCACATTTGATCTGCTCTATAGGAACGTAGATCAGTAGCATTGGCACATTTCTTCAGATCATCACAGCTACTAAACCCCAAAAGTAGAAGGTACAGTTCTAGCCTCAACCCTTCCTTAGGAAACGAGGGATCTCTCTGCCAATTCGTGAAATGTATAAGCACCTGTGAATGCCTCAAGGGCAGTTTGAATTGCCACAACATTGGTGATTTCACAGAATATGCCACAGGTTCTCCATAGTACCATAGAATTTCCAGAGAAGGGACTGCTATGGTCACTGCCAATGGCCATCACCTATCTTATAACAAGCTCTTCTCCAATTCACCAAAAACCAAGCTTCCCTTTCCAGTAGCCTTCCCTGAGACACAGGGGAAGGCCTTCAGCATGTCCTCCTTCTAATCCCAAGATCTCTCTGTTTCATTAGAATCTAGTCATTCTAATTCAATAATTCATCATGTGTGGAGAGCAAAACTCATTTTCCAAATACTGCCCAGGAATGGCACTCCGTCTCCTGATTATCACCAGCTAAAAGAAATTTTAAGGATGCTAAGCAAATAGCTCCAGATAATAGGGAAGGAAGATCAGTACCATGAGGTGAATAAGTACACCAGAGAAGATCCACAGGGCTGTTGCAATGTATGGTGGTTGTGGAGGATTATGTGGGCCTGTCAAAACAAAAATGACACATAGGAAATGATGGAACATTGGCCAAAACCTGCAGCAGAATACATTTCAACCATCATGATGTTAACAAATGTGTTATCAACTACTGATAGGTATGACTGTAAATAGCTAAGGACTGAGCATCTCTAGGTGACCCCCAGTCACCAAGAACAAATACTTACAGGAAGAGTGATGTCCCAGTCCTGCACTCAAGGTAGAGGAAAGAGGACTGGCTATTGAGAGGCTGGAACTAAGAAACCTTAGTTATCATTGGCATGCAGGAATACTTGGTGGCTCCTGCCCTGGTAGTGGTTGTTAATTAAAATGTGAGAATCTCTAGCTTTGGTCAGGGCAATTTACTCTCCCTGTTATTAGTAACATACACCAAAAGAAATCCAGTGTGGGTGAAGTACATGGATGGATCTGTATACACTTTATTCCCTCTGTCCTTTCCACTCAGAGTGAAAGCAGAGGGCCCTCAACAGTGGAGCTGCAGCCTTGACCATCCCTGGCTCTCTGCCAAACTAATCATGAAAAATACTCAACTCTAGGTCTGCTCTTGAAGAACTCAGAGGACAAGGATAGGCCCGTTGCTTCTCAGAAACTCTCATCTCCTTAGCCCCACTCGTGAAAGGAAGAGCTGAAGCTTCCTCCTTCAGGAAGCTCCCCATCCCTTGCCCAGAACTCACTGTGCTTTCCCCAGAACCATTTGTTTCTTGATGTGTGACATGGAGACCGATGGCCCTCTTCCTGTTGCCTCACTCTGATCTCCCTGTGCTCTCCGTTCTGTCTCCCAAGGATTCTGTTCAGTCTAGTCAGCATGTCTGTAGATGAAACACAAGACACTGAACAAATGCACCAAGGACAGTTGGTGTTGCCACAACACTGTTGACATCACATAGAATGCCAGGGCTCTCTAGGAGACAGTAGAATGTCCAAGTGCTGATATCACATGGTATGGCTAATACATCCCTGCTACATACCTCACCTAAAAGTGACTTTAAACCAAGGGTCCATTTTCAGAAACCTCTAGGGTTGCAATGGAAGCCTTTAGTTAGATTCTCCTTCCAAACCCAGAAATCTAGCCCTCTGCCTAATTAGAAACTAAGTAAATTTGCATTTCATTTCTTGTGCTTCTTTCTAAAACATTCTTTTTATAATCCCATACTTTAATCCTTTCTATCTCAGACCCCATATAAAGTATATTTGTATTCAAATCTCATAACTTATTTAAAATTTAAAGTTTAATATTTTTATATCTTAAGTTAATTCCTTAGACCTAATACAATAGGTATTCAATCTCCCATGAAATACTTAAGCCTTAAATTTTTATAAACATATTAAATCTTAAAATGCCTTTTCTTTCTATTTAATTTATTGAGTTATTCTCTACTTGGAATTTGATACAGTTTTTTCTTATCCTAACCAATAATAATTTGTAACCAATTGTCTTAAAAGATGGCAACTATTTTTAACCAACTGAACTCACGTAACCCAAATCCATGTAGTGTGTGTGTGTGTGTGTGTGTGTGTGTGTGTGTGTGTAAACACAATCTATTTTTTTAAAAAAATGTAGCGTATTTTTTAACATATTTTCTAAGCATTACCAGGACAGCAAAGGTTTATCCTGGGAAGTCAATGAAGAACTTGGCTTAGGAAAAAAGGGAGGATGATTTAGATTCAGAGTATTCAGGCAGTAAACTCCCTACAGACCCTAGTTCTCCCACCTCTGCCTGCCTGAAGAGACAGTGCATTTCACCCTCTGTGGGAGCCAAAGGATCCTCTCCTGCAGGCTAATAACAACCCTGCCCACCATAGCCATGAGTCTGTCCCAGAATCCCTTGAGGGAGGCATCTTCCAACTCAGGGACTCTCCTCTCTGGTCTGCACACTCTGGGAAATCTTCTCCCTGCTCAGGTAATTAGGGAAGGTGCCCGAATGCTTCAGTTATTATCTCTGTCTAGGACAATTTTCTATCCAGTCATCCACTCCTGAGACAGAACTTAACTGCTGAGTAGGGGAAGGTCATTGGGGATGGGGCAGACTCAGTCCCTATGTACACAGTTCAAATACTGGTCTATCATTTCTGAGACTCAGTTTATCATCAAGAATCTCTTATTATGAGGCTTGCATTGTGCCATCTGCAGGACCTGGTGCTTGGGGAACAGAACTGTTTGAAATTTTGCCCTCGAGCCTGTCACTTCACTATCATTAAACACCTTGAAGTGGGATTGATCAGAAAGCAGAAGCCATGAGGCTTGCCTACCTCTTCTCATCATGGTAGTTGATGACTTCTGAGGCTGTCACTCACTGGAAAGCAGTATAACAGCAGGTTATCCTATCCCCTGTTGGAAAGTGGATTCCTGGAACAGGTGTTGACTCTAAGTTAGCTGTTGTCACCTTTTCTAACAAATACAACTGGAGATTAGGAGTAGAAAATAATGGACATATCCCACTCTGAGCAAACCCCTACCCAATCTCCCACTGTCCTTTGCCTTTCATGCTTCTCTCGTTCCCTGAAACTTTATCTCCCAAGGCTGTTCTCAGACTTCCAGCAATCCTTCCAACTCAGGGTCATTATTGTTAGGTTTCATTTTTATTCTTCTTTTCCATGGATTCTTTTTTCCTGCCCTAACATGGGAAGGAGGCATCTAAGAGATCTGAGGAGCTAGTCAAGGTATCACAGTGTTCCATTCCTATACCTTTTGAGGATAGAAACCTACACTTAAGAATTGTGCCATGCCGAAAGAAAGAAAACAGAACTGAATTAACAACTTTTTCTACTGGTCCTCAACCCATCAAATGTAGGATATAAAGCAAAAATGATGGGGAAATCTTCCTGTGATTTCTAGATGTGGTGTAATCATTGTGCTACCTTTAATGCCAAACAGGATTTAGGGAGGGTGGCCTCTATTAAACCAGTTATGTAATCACAGATCTTGAAATACTTTTCCTGTCTGCAGTAGCAGAATCTGGAACAAGAGAAGTTACACAGTTGCACAGCAGAGATGACTCTTTGCAGTCTCAGCCTGGATGCCTGTGGTAACAGTTGAAGTAGGAACAGCCCACCTGGAAGAAGTCTTCCTGTCGGCATCATTGGATCCTGGGAACCCATAATTTCCTGCTCTTCACCAAGTTCTGGATATCCAGTAAGTTTGTTTTTAGACTTACTTGATGGTGGCGATTTACTGTAATCTGAAAGTGCAATGGAAGAGGAAGGAGAAACTGAAAACTTAAATGTGCTTGGTGTCCAATGGTATCTGAGGGACTTAACATGTGCCATAGATTGTAGATCTCCATCTAAGAATGATCCTGGAACATCTGCACATTGTTAGCAACATCTTAGACAACATCAGTGCTCTAGAAGCATGGAAGTTCCATTCACAGAAAGACACATGATCAAGCATGCCCCGAAAGTCGGTCAATGTAATACACCATATGAACAAACTCAATGGAAAAAAACACATGATCATCTCACTAGGAGAAGAAAAGTCATTTGACAAAATCCAACACCCATTCATGATAAAGGTCTTGGAGTGATCAGGAATACAGGGAACATACCTAAACATAATAAAGGCAATTTACAGGAAGCCAACCGCCAACGTCAAATTAAATGGAGAGAAACTCAAAGCAATACCAATAAAATCAGGAACAAGACAAGGTTGTCCCCTCTCTTCATAATTATTCAATATATTACTTGAAATTCTAGCCAAAGCAATAGGACACCATAAGGAAATTAAGGGGATACAGATTGGAAAGGAAGAAGTCAAGCTTGCCCTATTTGCAGATGACATGATAGTATACATGAATGACCCCCAAAATTCAACCAAGAAACTGATACATCTTATAAACCCCTTCAGCAACATAGCAGGATACAAGATCAACTCAAAAAATTAGTAGCCATCCTATATACAATAGAAAAACAGGCTGAGAAGGAAATCAGAGATACATCACCCATTACAATAGCCACAAATGGATATAAAATACCTTAGGGTAACTCTAACTAAGCAAGTGAAGGACCTCTATGACAAGAACTTTATGTTCCTAAGAAAGAAATTGAAGAAGATGTCAGAAAATGGAAAGATGTCCCATACTCATGGATAGGCAGGATTAACATAGTAAAAATAGCGTTCTTACCAAAAGCAATCTACAGATTCAATGCAATTCCCATCAATTGCCAACAAAATTCTTCACAGACCTGGAAAGAATAGTACTCAATTTCATATGGAAAAGCAAAAAACCCAGGATAGCCAAAAGATTCCTGTACAATAAAACAACCTCTGGAGGCATCATGATCCCCAATCTCAAGCTTTACTATAGAGGTACTGTAATAAAAACAGCTTGGTACTGGCATAAAAACTGACATGTGGACCAATGGAATTGAATTGAAGACCCTGACATTAACCCACACACCTATGAACATATAATTTTGACAAAGATGCCAAAAGTGTACAATGGAAAAAAGAAAGCATCTTCAAAAATGGTGATGGCATAACTGGATGTCAATGTGTAGAAGGCTACAAATAGATTCATATCTGTCACCATGCACAAAACTTAAGTCCAAGTGGATCAGAGACCTCAAAATCAATGCAATTACTCTGAAGCTGATAGAAGAAAAAGTAGGAAGTAGTCTTGAATGCATTGGCACAGGAGATCACATCCTAAATATAACACCAGTAGCACAGACACTGAGAGAAACAATCAATCAATTGAACCTCTTGAAACTGAGAAGCTTTTGTAGAGCAAAGGACACGGTCAACAAGACAAGGCGAAAGCCTACAGAATGGGAAAAGGTCTTCACCAACTCCACATCTGACAGAGCCCTGATATCCAGAATATATAAAGAACTCAAGAAATTAGACATCAAAATGCCCAACAGTACAATTATGAAATGGGCTATAGAACTAAACAAAGAATTCTCAACAGAGGAAGCTCAAATGGCTAAAAGACATTTAAGGAATTGCTCAACATCCCTAGTTATCTAGGAAATGCATATCAAAACGACTCTAAGGTACCACCTTACATCTGTCAGAATGGCTAAAGTCAAAAACACTGAAGACAGCTTATGCTGGAGAGGATGTGGAGCAAGGGGATCTCTGCTGGTGGGAATGCAAGCTTGTACAGCCACTTTGGAAATCAATATGGCACTTCCTTAGAAAATTGGGAATCCATCTCCCCCAAGACCCAGCTATAGCAATCTTGGGCATATACCCAAGGAATACTCAATCATACCATAAGAGCATTTGCTCAGCTATGTTCATATCAGCATTGTTTGTAATAGCCAGAACCAACCTAGATGCCCTTCAACTGATGAATGGATAAAGAAAATGTGGAACATATACACAATGGAGTACTACTATACGGAGAAAAACAATGACATCATGAGGTTTGCAGGCAATGGATGGATCTAGAAAAAATTATCCTGAGTAAGGTCACCCAGACTCAAAAAGACAAACATGGTATATACTCACTCATAGGAGGATGCTAGATGTAAAACAAAGATGACTAAACTGCTACTCACAACTCCAGGGAGAATACCTAGAAAACAGGACCCTAAGAAAGACACAGGGATCACCCAATGACAGAGAAATGGATGAGATCTCCATGAACAACCTGGAAATGAGTGGGGGTAATGACGGGCAAGGTTCAAGGGAAAGAGCTTAGGGGAGCAGGAGATCCCAGCTGGATCAAGAACAGAAAGGGAGAACAAGGAATAACAGACCATGATAAATGAATAACACATGAGAACAGGCAGAAGCAAAATGTTCGAGAGGCCATCAGAAATCCACAATGATACCTCACCTGTAGACTACTGGCAATGGTCGAGAGAAAGCCTGATCTTACCTAGTCTGGTGATCAGATGGCCAAAGACCCTAACTGTCGTGCTAGACTCTCATCCAATAACTGATGGAAGTGGATGCAGAGATTCCCAGGCCAGGCCCGAAGTGGAGCTCCAGGAGTACAATTAGCAAGAAAGCAAAGGAATTGCATGAGGGAGAATTGTTGAGACCAAGACTGGAAAAATCACAGGGACAAAATTCCAAACTAATGGAAACACATGAATTATGAACCAAAAGCTGTGAAGCCCCCAACTGGATCGGAACTTCTGGATATGTGAGGTTCTTGAATAGATTGAACTGTTTGGGAGACACCCAGGCAGTGGGACTGGGACCTGTCCTTAGTGCATGAACTGGCTGTTTGGAACCTGGGGTTTATGAGGGGACACTTTGCTCAGACTGAAAGGTGTGGTCTGGACTTTCTTGTACTGAATTTACCAGGTTGAGCTGAATCCCCAGAGGAGTCTTTGCCCTGGAGTAGATGGTAATGGAGGGGAGGGGCTGGGGGGAAGGTGGGGTGGGGCAGAAAAGGGAGGACAGGGGAACCCATGGCTGATATGTAAAATTAAAACACAAATATCTGTTTTAAAAATATAAAATTTGAATTAAAATAAAAAAATAAGTAAAGAAAACAAAATGCACAGAAACAAACAAACAAACAAACAACTAGCTACCCTCTTACCATGCACTGTTCTTGACACAGCAACACAGAATAAGGATGAAAAGTTAACCCCTAGGAAATGAATGTAATGCACATACACACATACATTGCCACATTGTGTTCATAGGTCATCCATAAGATCGATCTTTTCTATCTAGCCTGTCTCACAGGTCTTTCAGGACAACACAGAATGTACTCTGACCTCAAATGCCAGTGAGAAAGGGAGGGTGGCTGAGACTGGCAGTCTGCATAGTTAACACTCCTAAGTCAATATAGGGGTAAGAGTTTAAAATCTCACTTCACCCTGGTGTCTCCTTATGAAATAAAGAGTTTCATGGTACTTCTAACACTCTTAATTTTCTAGGGGTTATCCAAGTGTTTCGCTAGTATCTATAATGCTATATTATACTGAAGTGTTAAAAGAAAGCAATTTGTGGTGGCCTTGCTTTCAGTTCCAGTCAAAACAGATATGTGGATATGGACTGGTGATTACCCCAGTCCCTAACCCCCTAAACACATAAGATATGACAACTTCTAGCCACACTACCCCTAGATCTCACCAGAACCGAAAGATATAAGGGACATGACATGATGCAACTTATTTTGATACTGCTTGTGGTTGGTTTCTGACTTTGTTGTTTCAGAGCACTGACTGGGTCTGTCATATTCTAAACACCTGTTATAAAACAAGGGTGAATGTTATGTTCAAGCATATACAAATAATTAGTGCCAATATTTTTCGAGCTCTATCCATAAGTTGAAGAGAAGCAAAGACATCGAAATTCATTTTATAATTCCCATGTTACTAAAGTAAAAAACAAACATCCCATGAATATTTTCAAAGTTTTTCTTTAACTCAGCTAAGCGTGCATGGGCTAATTTGGACATTCTTGTTTAAAAAATAAATATTGTTTTTCAACCTATGTATGAGGATGAGGATATGTTTCCTTATATTTATGTCTTATTAATTTCTTTCAACAAAATTTGGTAGATTTTGTTGTACAAAATGTTCTACTCTCTGTTGAGATACATTAGTATATATGTATATTTTCTTAATTTCCTTTTCATATTATTTACTGTTAGCATGTGAACATGCAAGTGCTATTCATGTGTTGACATATATACTTTAAAAAATTCACAAATTAAAATATTTATTTTTTTTGTAACAAATGGTAAAAAATGAGATCCCCCTCACCAACCATTACCCTTAGGCACCAGCTGGAGCTACATGTCCCTCTTGCACAGATTGGGAAGACGTAATGCTCCAAGCTCCTGACTGGACAGCTCAATAATCTAACCCTATGCCCCAGAGGCACATTCCATGCCCCTCCCACCCAGGCACAGAAGCAGCAGAAACCAGGGCAGCAGCCTTCTCCTCAGGCCCCTTGCCAACAATCCCTCTGCAGTGGCATTGACCACTAGAGCCACATGCCCCTATTGCACAATTGGGAAGAAGAGGTAAAACCCAAATTTCCTGACTGGACAGCCCAGTACTCTAGCCCCTAGGCCATGGAGGCACATTTTTTGCACTTAGCTCCCCAGTAACAGTGGCCCCAAAGACTGGGCAGCAACCTCTTCCCTAGCCTTCTTGGCAACTCCCTCACCCCTGCATGGCACCTGTGCCTGCTAGAGCCATAGGCCCCACCTACAGGGATTGAAAGAAGAAGACCTGGATTGAAGGAAGAAATGGGTAGGCAGCAATGTAAGAACACATTAGACAACATAAAGTGCACCATGGCACCACCAGAACTTAGTGACTCTATAACAGCAAGAGCTGAACACCCCAATGCAGATGATCCAGAAGAAAATGACCCTAAAAATAATTTTATGAAGATGATAGATGCCCTTAAAGAGTAAATGAAAAAAATCTCTTCAAGAAAAGACAAACAAAAAACTGGAAGAAGTCAATAAATTCCTTAAAGAAACCCAAGAAACACAAGGGGAAAATACAAATAGGTGAGAGAAACAGTTCAAGATTGAAAACTGAAATAGAGGCAATAAGAAAACACAAACTGACAGAATGGTGGAAATGGAAAATCTAAGTAAATAAACAGGAGCTACAGAGGCAAGCATAAGAGAATACAAGAGATGGAAGAGAGAGGCTTAGGCATTGAGGATATGATAGAGGAAATAGATTCACTTGTCAAAGAAAATGTTAAATCCAACAAGTTTTTAATAGACAACATCCAGGAAAACTGAGATACTATGAAAAGACCAAACCTAGGAATAATAGGGATAGAAAAAGGAGAAGAATTCTAGCTGAAAGTCATGGAAAATATTTTCAACAAAATCATAATAGAAAACTTTCCCAACCAAAGAAAGACATGCCTATGAAGGTACAAGAACCCTGAAGCTCAAATAGACTAGACCAAAAAAAAATTCCCTTGACACATAATAATCAAAACACTAAACTTATAGAATAAAGAAAGAATATTAAGAGCAGCAAAGGAAAAATATTCAAGTAACATACAAAGGCAGACCTATGAGAACTATGCCCAAATTCTCAATGGAATCTCTGAAGGCCAGAAGGTCCTGAACAGATGTACTGCAGACTGTAAGGCCCTTGGATGCCAGCCCAGACTACTCTACCTAGCAAAGCTTTTAGTCACCATAGATGGAAAAAAACAAGACATTCCATGACAAAACCAGATTTAAACATTATATATCCACAAATCCAGCCCTATTGAAAGTACTAGAAGAAGTCTAACCTAAGGAAGTTAGCTGCAACCAACCAAAATGTAGGCAATCAATAACTTCACAACAACACAACCCTAAAAAGGGAAAAGAATACAGTACTAACACCAACAACAAAATAAAAAAATAACAAGAATTAACACTCACTGATCATTTATATCTTTTTTTTCTTCTTCTTTATTCCTTTTATTACCTTTAGTTACTAAAGATTGTTGGAAACAACATATTATAGTTTTAAATTAATTCATTTATTTCATTGGTAAATGTTGGCACCATTTCCATTGTATTTTCTTTTTTTAAAATTTATTATATTTGTGTTTTAATTTTACACATCAGCCATGGGTTGTTCTGTCCTCCCTCCTCCCACACCCACCCGCACCTACCCTCCAGTCCCTCCCCTCCATTCCCATCTCCTCCAGGGCCAAGAATCCTCTGGGGGATTCATTTAAACCTGGAGGATTCAGTACAGGCAGCTCCAGTCCCCTCCTTCCAGGCTAAGCAAAGTGTCCCTGTGTAAGGCCAAGGTTCCAAACAGCCAGCTCATGCACTAAGGACAGGTCTGGGTCCCACTGCCTGGATGACTCCCAAACAGTTCAAGCTATTCAATTGTCTCACTTATCCAGAGGGCCTGCTCCAGCTGGGGGCTCCACAGACTTTAGTTCATAATTCATGTGCTTCCATTTGTTTGGCTATTTGTCCCTGGGCTTTTCCAATCTTGGTGGCAACAATTCACATTCTTACAGTCCCTCCTCTTTCTTGACAATTGGACTCCTGGAATTCCACTTGGGGCCTGGCCTGGGACCTCTACATCCACTTTTATCAGTTATTGGATGAGAATTCCAGCATGACTGTTAGGGTGTTTGGCCATCTGATCACCAGACTAGGTCAGATCAGGCTTTCTCTCGACCATTGCCAGCAGTCTACAGAGGATGTATATTTGTGGATTTCTGGAGACATCTCTAGCACTCTGCCTATTCCTGTTCTCATGCAGTCATCATTTATCATGGTCTGTTATTCCTTGTTCTCCCTTTCTGTTCTTGATCCAGTTGGGATCTCCTGCTCCCCTAAGCTTTTGTTCCCTCAAATCTTGGCCTTTATTACTCACACTGTCATCCAGGTTGTTCATGTAGATCTCATCCATTTCTCTGTCATTGTGCGATCCCTGTGCCTTTCCTAGGGTCCAATTTTCTCGGTATTCTCCCTGGAGTTGTGTAGCAGTCTAGTCATCTTTGTTTTACATCTAGTATCTTACCATGAGTGAATACATACCATGTTTGTCCTTTGATTCTAGGTTACCTCACTCAGGATAATTTTTTTCTAGATCAATCATTTTGCCTGCAAACCTCATGATGTCATTGTTTTTCTCTGCTGAGTAGTATTCCATTGTGTATATATACCATATTTTCTTTATCCATTGTTCAGTTGAAGGGCATCTAGGTTGTTTCCAGGTTCTGGCTATGACAAACAGAGCTGATATGAACATAGCTGAGCAAATGCCCTTGTGGAATGATTGAGCATTCTTTGGGTATATGCCCAAGAGTGCTATAGCTGGGTCTTGGGAGAGATGGATTCCCAATTTTCTAAGAAAGCACCATATTGATTTCCAAAGTGGCTGTACAAGCTTGCATTCCCACCAGCAGTGGAGGAGAGATCCCCTTGCTCCACATCCTCTCCAGCATAAGCTGTCTTCAGTGTTTTTGACTTTAACCATTCTGACAGATGTAAGGTGGTATCTCAGAATCGTTTTGATATGAATTTCCCAGATAATTAGGGATGTTGAGCAATTCCTTAAATGTCTTTTAGCCATTTGAGCTTCCTCTGTTGAGAATTCTCTGTTTAGTTCTATAACCCATTTCTTAATTGTACTGTTGGGTATTTTGATGTCTAATTTCTTGAGTTCTTTATATATTCTGGATATCAGCCCTCTGTCAGATGTGGAGTTGGTGAAGACCTTTTCCCATTCTGTAGGCTTTCGCCTTGTCTTGTTGACCATGTCCTTTGCTCTACAAAAGCTTCTCAGTTTCAAGAGGTCCCATTGTTTCATTGTTTCTCTCAGTGTCTGTGCTATTGATGTTATATTTAGGAAGTGATCTTGTTTGCCATACGTTCAAGAGTACTTCCTACTTTCTCTTCTATCAGGTTTAGAGTAACTGGTTTTATGTTGTGGTCTTTGATCCACTTGGACTTAAGTTTTATGCATGGTGACAGATATGAATCTATTTGCAGCCTTCTACACCTTGAGATGCAGTTATTCCAGCACCATTTGTTGAAGATGCTTTCTTTCTTCCATATTAGAGTTTTGGTTTCTTTGTCAAAAATTATATGTTCAAAAGTGTGCGGGTTAATGTCAGGGTCTTCAATTCGATTCCATTGGTACACATGTTGGTTTTTAGGCCAGTACCAAGCTGTTTTTATTGTATTAGCTCTATAGTAGAGCTTGAAGTTGGGGGTTGTGATGTCTGCAGATGTTTTATTGTACAGAATTCTTTTTATTATTATTATTATTATTATTATTATTATTATTATTATTATTATGTCTTTTAATTTTACACACCACTGATGGGTTCTCCTGTCCTCTACCCTCCTGCACTCACTCCCACCTTCCCCCCAGCCCCTCCACTCCATTCCCATGTCCTCCAGGACCAAGACTCCCCTGGGGATTCATTTAAACCTGGTGGATTAAATACAGGCAGGTCCAGTCCCCTCCTTCCAGGCTGAGCATGTGTCCCTGTGAAAGCCCAAGATTCCAAACAGCCAGCTCATGCACTAAGGACAGGTCCTGGTCCCACAGCCTGGATGCCTCTCAAACAGTTCAAGCTATTCTGCACAGGATACTTTTGGCTACCATGTTTTTTGTTTTTCCATATGAAGTTAAGTATTATTCTTTGCAGGTCTGTGAAGACTTGTGTTGCTAATTTGATAGGGATTGCATTGAATCTGTAGATTGCTTTTGGTAAGATCGTCATTTTTACTATGTTAATCCTGCCTATCCATGAGCATGGGAGATCTTTCCATTTTATGACATCTTCTTCAATTTCTTTTTTCAGGAACTTAAATTTTTTTGTCATAGATGTCCTTGACATGCTTAGTTAGAGTTACACTAAGGTATTTTATATCATTTGTGGCTATTTTAAAGGGTGATGTATCTCTGATTTCCCTTCTCAGCCAGTTTTTCTACTGTATATAGGAGGGCTACTGATTTTTTTGAGTTGATCTTGTATCCTTGCTGAAGGGGTGTATAAGCCGTATCAGTTCCTTGATTTCAATTTTTGGGGTCACTCGTGTGTACTATCATGTCATCTGCAAATATTGAAAGCTTGACTTCTTTCTTTCCAGTTTGTATCCCCTTAATCTCCTTTTGTTGTCTTATTGCTCTGGCTAGAACTTCAAGTACTATATTGAATAAGTATGGGGAGAGGGGACAGCCTTGTCTTGTATCTGATTTTAGTGGTATTGCTTGGAGTTACTCTCCATTTAATTTTATATTGGCTGTTGGCTTGCTGTAAATTGCCTTTATTATATTTAGGTATGTTCCCTGTATTCCTGATCACTCCAAGACCTTTATCATGAAGGTGTATTGGATTTTGTCAAATGCCTTTTCTGCATCTAGTGAGATGATCATGTGGCTTTTTTCTTTGAATTTGTTTATATTGTGTATCACATTAACGGAATTTCATATGTTGAACCACCCTTGCAGCCGTGGGATGAAGCCTACTTGATTGTTTTGATGTGTTCTTGGATTCTGTTTGCCAGTATTTTATTGAATATTTTTCCATCAATATTCATGAGGGAGATCGGTCTGTAGTTCTCTTTCTTTGTTGCATCTTTATTTGGTTTAGAAATCAGGGTAATTGTAGCCTCATAGAAGGAGCTTTGTCCTTTTGCTTCTACTGTGTGGGACAATTTAAAGAGTATTGATATTAAGTTTTCCTTGAAGATGTGGTAGAATTCTGCACTTAAACCATTTGGTCCTGGGATTTTTTTGGTTGGGAGACTTTTAATGAGTGATTCTATTTCCTTAGGGGTTATTGGACTTACTAAATGGTTTATCTGGTCTTGATTTAACTTAGGGATGTGGTACCTATCCAGAAAATAATCCATTTCTTTTAGATTTTCCAACTTTGTGGATTAGGGGTTTTTGAAGTATGACCTGATGATTCTCTGGATTTCCTCATTGTCTGTTATTCTGTCCCCCTTTTCCTTTCTGATTTTGTTAATTTGGATGCTCTCTCTCTTTCTTTAGGTTAGTTTGGATACGGGCTTTTCTATCTTCTTGATTTTCTGAAAGAACCAACTCTTTGTTTCATTAATCCTTTGTATTGTTCTCCTTATTTCTATTTTATTGATTTCCCCTTTCAAATTGATAATTTCCTGGCGTCTGTTCCTCCAGGGAGACTATGCTTCTTCCTGTTCAAGAGCTTTCAGGTGTGCTGTCAAGTCACTAGTGTGAGATTTCTACAACTTCTTTATGTGGGCATTTAATGCTATGAATTTCCCTCTTTGCAATGCTTTCATAGTATACCATAATTTTCAGTATGTGGTGTATTCATTTTCATTGATCTCTAAGAAGTTTTTACTTTCTTTCCTATTTCTTCCTTAATCCATTGGGGATTCAGTTGAGCATTATTCAGTTTCCATGAGATTGTAGGTTTTCTGTAGTTTTTTCTGTTGTTGAAATCTACCTTTCAACCATGGTGGTTCAATAGAATGCAGGAGGTTATTCCAATTGTTTTGTATCTCTTGAGATTTTTCTTTGTGGACAAGTATGTGGTTGATTTTAGAGAAGGTTCCATGGGCTGCTGAGAAGAAAGTATATTCTTTTTTGTTTGGGTGGAATGTTCTGTAGATTTGATTAAGTCCATTTGAGTCATAGCATCAGTTAAGTCCATTATTTCTCTGTTAAGTTTCAATTTGGCAGATCTATCCAGAGGTGAAAGTGGGGTGTTGAAGTCTCCCACTATTAATGTGTGCGATTGTATATGTGATTTAAGCTTTAGTAATGTTTCTTTTACATATGTAGGTGCCCTTGTGTTTGGGGCTTAATAATGTTCATAATTGAAATTTCATCTTGGTGTATCTTTCCTATGATAAGTATGTAATGTACTTCATGATCTCTTTTGATTGATTTTAATTTGAAGTCTATTTTTCTGGATATTAGGATGGCTACACCAGTTTGTTTCTTAAGACCATTTGATTGGAAAGTCTTTTCCCAGCCTTTTATTCTTAGGTAGTGTCTATCTTTGAATTTACGTGTGTTTCTTTTATGTAGCAGAAATATGGGTCCTGCTTTTGTATCCATTCTTTTAGTCTGTGTCTTTTTATAAGTGAATTAAGCCCATTGATATTAAGGGATATTAATGACCAGTGATTGTTCTTCTTGTATTTCTATCTTTAAGTTGGGAAAGTTTTCTTCTATGTTCTTGTTAAATATATTTTCTGTGCCGTTGAGTTGGTATTCTCCTACATCTATCCCTATTATTCATAGGTTTTGTCTTTTCATGGTGTCCCAAATTCCTTGGACATTTTGGATCATGACATAGTTGGCTTAGTGTTTTCTTTGACTGATGAATCTATTTCTTCTACTGAATCTCCAACACCAGAGAGCCTCTCTTCCATCTCTTGCATTCTGTTGGTTATACTTGCATCTGAAGTTCCTGTTTTTATACTCAGATTTTCTATTTCCAGCATTCCCTCTGCTTGTGACTTCTTCATTTTTTCTATTTCCCTTTTCAGGTCTTGGACTATTTCCCTCATCCCTTTCATTGCTTTTTCATTATTTTCTTTCAGGGACTTATTGTTTTGTTTTGCTCTATTTGTCCTTTTCTCTAGTTTTTTTTTTTATAGCATTCTCATTCTTCTCATTTTTTGTTTGTCTGTTCCTCTACTTCATTTTTGATTTCTTCTATATAAGGCTCTAGCCTCTTCATGATGTTATTTATAAGGCTGTTTTCTTCTGCTTCTTCCATTCTGTGATGTTCAGGTCTAGGTGGTGGAGGAGGGCTAGGTACTGGTGGTTCTGTATTGCTCTTTATTTTGTTGTATGTTCTTCTGCTTTGATGTCTGCCCATCTCCTTGTGTATTCATTTTTTATCTTATCAGTGCACTTGGTCCAGACAGAGCTGACAGATTTAGGGAGCCTCTCTCTGGTCCAGATGGAAGCTCTGCGCTGGATGCGAGGTCTGGTCCAGATGAAAGTGCTGACCAGATAGGAGATGGGGGCTGGACTCTGAATCTCAGGAAGTCCCTGGGGTCTCCTTATCTTGTCCAGATGGGAGCTTCTGTTTTCCAGATGGGAGTTCTGGGGCATGATGAAAGCTCTGGTCCAGATGGGAGTTCTGGGGTGGATGTTGGCTTGGGGCTCTGGCCAGATGGGAGTTCCAGGGCAGGATGGAAGCTGGGGGCTGTTCTCTGAGTCTCAGGATGTGGCTGGGGTCTTGGGCACATGGTGTGGGTGCAAGGTGTGGAGACTGTAGCATCTGCCTTCAGTCTTGGAAAAGGGGAGCCTTCCCACAGGGCCAACAAAATGGCAAGAAACTGGGGCCAAGTTGGGTAGGTCTTACCCCTGGGATGGCTCGTGCCCAGGTGTGGGGGCCAGAGGTGGGTGCCTCTCTGACTATAAACCAGGCACTCACCTCTGGTCCAGATGTGAGTCCCAGGGCAGGATGGAAGCTCCGGGCTGGTTTCTAAGTCTCTGCAAGTGGCTGGGGTCTTCAGCAGATGGGTTTGGGGGCAGGGCATGGAGGTTCTAGGGTCCACCTGAGGGAACTGGAGAGGAGGAACCGTCATGGTGGGTGCATTAATAAATAAAGCTTGCCTGTAGATCAGCCGAAAAGGAGATCCATTTTAAATAAACAGAGAAGTCATATAGCACATGCCCTTAATCCCTTAGCAGGATCTCTGTGTGTTCCAGGTCATACTATGGAACAGAGCCAAGTGTGGTGACACATGCCTTTAATCCCAGTACCAACATAGAGGCCTGCAGGTCTGTACAGACAGACAGAAAGTGATGGAACTATGTAGGAACAGGAAGTGAGGTACCTGGGCTAAGATAGCCAATAAGGGGGCAGAACAGCAAGGCAATAAGGGCATGGGTAGACAAGAAGTAACACACATTTGGAAGCTGCAAAGCTGGTGAGGTAAGGTTGGCTGGTGGCTTTCCTTGTTTCCATGATCTAAGTTTTAACCCCAAATTTGGTTCCATATTTTTTACTTAATAAGACCATTTAGAAATATGTCTACAATGCTCAACTGAATTATCAATGGGTTAAGGAAGAAATAAAGAAAATAAGACTTCCTAGAGTTCAACAAGAATGAATGCACAACATACCCAAATGTGGGACACCATGAAAGCAGTGCTAAAATGAGTTTGTAGCACTAAGTGCCTACATAAAGAAAGTTGAGAAATCTCACATGACTGACCTAATAGCACATCTGAAAGCTCTAGAACAAAAAGAAGCAAACTCACACAGAAGGAGTAGACAATAGGAAATAATCAAATTGAGGGCTGAAACCAATAAAATCGAAACAAAGAGAACAATACAAAGAATTAGTGAAACAGAGAGTTGATTGTTTGAGAAAAACAAGATAGACAAACACTTATCCAAACTAACCAAAAAGCAGGGAAAGAATATCTAAATTAAGAAAATCAGAAATGAAAAGGGGGACATAATAACAGACACTGAGGAAATTCAGAGAACCATTAGGTCATACACTGAAAACATGTATTCCACAAAATTGGAAAATTCAAAAAGAAACGGACAGTTTTCTGGATAGGTACCACATACCAAAATTAAACCAACACAAGATAAACAATTTAAATAGACACATAGCACCTAAGTAAATAGAAGCAGTTATTAATATCAAATTCCCCTCAGGTGCCTGCCCTGAGATTTCTTCCAGAGTCCTGAGGGAGACACTATGAAGGGCAGGGGTTACCAATCTCACGGATATCAAATGAAACTACTTACATGAAACTCTTAGGTTCATTCACTTTATTCTTCTGAGACAAAATTCTATCTTCAAAGCCTTAATTCTGTTCTCGTGGAAAATATCACCAACAATTGTTGTCAAGGCCAACAATCAGGCTCTCTCTTACATCCAGCTCATCACTCTGACCTTCTGTTTTCTCTGTCCATTGCTCTTCATTTGCCGTCCTAACAGAGCCACCTGTATCCTGAAGCAGAGCACATTGGTAGTTCTGTTCATGGTGACTCTCTCCACAGTCTTGGCCAAATATATTACTGTGGTTCTGGCTTTCAAGATAACTGTTCCAGGGAGATTGATAAGGTGGATGATGATGTCAAGAGCACCTAAATTCATAATTCCCATCTGCACCCTTATCCATCTTGTGGTCTGTGGAATTTGGCTGAGCATCTCTTCTCCCTTTTTTTGACTCAGATGCTTACTCTGATCATGTCCACATAATTATTATATGCAACAAGGGCTCTACTATTGCCTTCCATTCTGTCCTGGCATAGCTTTGCTCTGTGGCACTTGGGAGCTACACTATGGCTTACCTGTCCAGGAACCTGCCTAACACACTCAATGAAGCCAAGTTCATCACTTTCAGCATGTTGGTGGTTTTCAGTGTGTGGGTCACCTTCCTCCCTGTCAGCCACAGCATCAAGGGGAACGTCATGGTGGCCATGGTAGTCTTTTCTATCTTGGCCTCCAGTGCTGGCCTCCTAGGTTGCATTTTTCTCCCCAAGTGCTATATTATTTTGTTCAGACCACATAGGAATGTGCTTCCTCATGTCAGGAATAAAGCACCTTCTAGAGGAAAAGTGGACCTTACAGATTATTCCATGTTTTTCTTATTTACATAGAAGTCTTCCAGTCTGTTTAGCACAAATCCAGTTGTCAGAGATCATATACCAATTTGAGATTTTATATTTGTTGGTTCTGTTTATTGATAAAATGTATCTTTATTCTCCCATCTTATATTCTTTTTACATAGTTCTCTAAATTAGAAGACCTATTTTCATAAAAATTCATTGTCTATCTCCATTAATATTAAAGAGAATTTTAATGGGATGCATACCTATTCTTCACCTGTTCCACATTGCATAACTTTGCCTTTACAGCAAATGTTTTCATATGCATCCATGTGTTTTTGATGCGCTTAGTATGTTCCCTGGATTCATCGTGCTTACATTTCATATATGCTTTTGCTATGAAGGAAGGCCCATTTTTAAAAAATGAGTATGATTTTGACATGCAGCTAATTGTGCAGTTTTTGACATGACTCTGCCAAAAACTGCATAATTAGCTGCATACTAGAATAGAATAGACCAATTCATTTCTTAATTAAAACCCAAAGTCAAATATCAGTTAATAAGGTATTTACCCAATTATATGAACCTTCTGTTAAATCTATGAAGATTGTGAAATGTCCAGCTGTAACCAGTTCTGTAGAACCTGTGCTCATGTGTGTCTTTGAATATAGATATCAAAATGGATTTTCTACTCACTCACTCACAATTCTTCAATGTTGGTAAATTGCTCATTATTCTTTATTGTGTAACTCCTGCATATTTATGAGTACTCATTTCTCCATATTTTATCAATACTTCTTAAGAGATATGTAATTCTTTGGGAACATTTCTGACTCTCCTTATTTCTTGTGTAGTGTTCATTTGCAGAAATATGTGAGACATTATGTGCTGTGTGCCTTGTATCTTGTCATTTGTCTGTAATTAGTTTTTTGTAGTCCACAAGCTGTAAACTTTCAAGAATAAGGTCGAGGACAACTTATGTCAATCACTACAGGTAAATTGAAAACAAGCCAGAGTCTGTCTTTGTGAATGGGTCCATCAGGGTGAATTTTATAAATACATTTTCTGATGCAATATGTTGTTATCTTGGTTTGCTCTCCCTCATCTCCTCCAAGATCCTCCCTAAATCCAACCAACCAACTCAATGACCCCTTTTTCTCTCTCTTTAGGAAACAAACAGGAAAAACACCAACCAGAACAAAATAAAACAAACAACAACAAAACTAGGTAAAGTGTGTAGAACACATGGAAAGGTAGATATACACACACATACACATTTACACACACAGATATCTTGCCTGTAATACAAGTTATTGCAACTGTGGCACAGATTATGAGGGAGTAACCAGTCAACATCTGATCTGACTTTAGGTCCACGCTATGGAAAACATACCTGACACTTGTGTGTGTGTGTGTGTGTGTGTGTGTGTGTGTGTGTGTGTGTGTGCATGTGTGTGTGCGTGTGTGTGTGTGTGTGTGTGTGTGTGTGTGAAACCCCTGAAGGTAAACAGAACAAGGGCAGAGGGAAAAACCAAATACTACTGTTCTATTAATGTACCATAGCAATAAGATGACTCCTAATGACATTCTGGAATAGATCAGTGCCTTCCTCAACCACTGTCAGAGAAGATTCCTCCTGCAGCAGATGAGAGCAAATACAGAGACCCACAGTCAGATATTATGCTGAGAATGATAGACCTTGGAACTCTCAGCCCTAAATGGTATGTCTTTATCTAATCCCTCCCCCCAGATCATAGGGATCACTGTGGTAGATGAGGCAGAACTAGTGTTGGAGGGAGAAGGACTAGAGGATACCAGAAGAACAAGGCCCTCCAAATCAACAAGATAGGTACAAAAGTGTTCTCACAGAGACTGTGGCAACTGTCTGTACCAGTTGGGGTGAAAGTGGGTGTGTTCACATTCCTCCATTCCTAACCCAGTAGCTGTTTCCAATTGCTAAGCAATTGCAAATGAAAGTCCAACTTTCTCCAAGAGAGTCTCACTAAGGGAAAACAAAACTTCTTCTAAGTATAGGATACAAAACTAGCACTAGATTGCCAACAGAAAAGAAACTCAGTGGTGTCTTTGGAGCATCCTCGTGTCATAATGTCCTGTCAGGCTTTACATTTTTTTTCTTTTGTATTTTATTAGGTATTTTGTTTATGTGTTACGGCTTCTTGTTTAGTGGTCTTATGAGAGTCCTGAGAGTGTGAACAAGCGGGTCTCTGTGTCTGTATCTGTTGTTTGTTTGCTTTCTTGTGCAATTTCCCGCTTGTGTGGTACTTTTATACTATTCTGATGTGGTAGTTTTTGTTTGATATAATATATATATATATATATATATATATATATATACAAAATATTCCCTAGAAGCTTGATTGTTTTCTAATGAGAGATAGAATGGAGTGAGATCTCAGTAGAAAGAATGATGGGTAGGAACATGGAGAAGAGCAGAGTGGGGAAGCTGTAATTAGGATATATCATTTAAGAAAAAGACATTTTCCAAAAATGAAAAAAAAAGATAAAAATATAATTGGAAACCATAATATCTAAGCAAATGATGTGTAAGCTAAATTTTGCAAAAACAGAATAGTATAATCCCCCAAAATTCCAAGATATCACTTATTTCATTTTTCAGTTTTGTTGTTTATTGAAAATAGATTTTTTTCATACAGTATATTGTTATCAGGGTTTTCCTTCCCTCGCTCCTCCAGATATTGTGCACCTTCCTAACCAACCCAAAACACATCTTTTCTCTTACCCTGTCTTTAAAAACACACAGACATGTAAAATATGTAAGTAAATAAAAATAATCCAGAATAGGAAGCATCTGTTTGCATTACTAAACGTTGACATCACTATTTTCACAGTTTGGAATATAATACCTCTTTGACTGAAAATTAAATACCTCATTGTGTGTGATATCACAGTTTAAAAAGAAACTTGGAACTCAGCAGCCTAAAGACAGTGGGTGATAATGTAGGACTCACATTTATAATATTAAAAACAAAAATAAAAAAGCTGAGAATTCTTAGTGTGGATGGAAGTTTAGATAGTATTTCCATGGTACAAGCTGAGTATAAAGGTTCAGGGTAACAAAGCGGGTGTTCATTCTTTGGCATGCAAGAAAGGAAGAGCACTGGAATCCACAAAGGAGTCAGGACCCATATAAAGAGGAAACCAGAACAGCAATTTGGAGAGAAGAAGGAAACAGTCCACACCTCCCACATGGAGACCAGGTGATAGTAGATTGGAAGACCAGGATAGGATAAGGCTTCTGGGGAAAGAGCCATGTTTTTGAAAGACAGGTATTCCATTTTAACTGAGAGATATTTGGTGTTGGTGTGTGTCAACCTAGTGGAGAAATTTTCTGCGCCAGTCTTCAAGGCAGACTAGATTTGTGAACACAAGGACTCCATTTATTTCCAATTCATAGAGTACTATTATCAGGGGCCCACTGGGACAGTATATGGAACAGTTAAATACCCAGGAGCCTGGGGATCACACTGACTGAGTTTGTGTGTGTCAGGTCACAATAGTCATACATGGACACTGGCCTGTTCAGATGCAGTTACCCTGATGAAATTCAAGAAGAAGGAACCACAGATTGACTATATCAATCAGGGCACCTAAAATGTAACTTGACACTTCTGACTAGAGACACATGTTTAAGATTGGACTAGAGACACTTGGATAGGTCAAGGACATATCAGAGAATATCAAGATTAAGAATGCCATATAACCAACTGGACAACTCTGCTGATGTCCATGCCATTATTTCCTCCCATTGGGTTGACTTGTGTTTCTATAAATCTGAAGTTTAGTAAACTCTACCTCTTGTAAGTAGATCTTTGCAAAATACTAGAACATGACCACAAAAAAACTAGTAGTAGAGTGGCTGGAGACAAGAATGTGAGAGACAAATGTTAGAAATCACTGTGGATTTTACAGGCATTGATCAGACCATTGCATGTGACATCACATGAAGTCCTAGTAATGTAAGCTAGGTATCAGCCAATAAAAGGGTGCCACCTCAGGCTGGATTTTATCTTTGTATTTCAGAGAAGCAGTTGGTTGGTGAGAGAGTTTCTGCTAGATTTGGACTTTTCAAAGCCTGTTGTATCTTGACTGAGTGAGTGTATTTTCCAAGTTTTCAGTTTGGGCTTTTGTCATTTGGTATCTATTCATTGCTTTATTTACATCTTTGGTTTGGGTTTTGATTTTTGTCTGTAAGTGTTTTTTTCATCATTTCACCTCATTTTCCTTTTTTTCACATTACAACCATTTCTGTTTATTGTGCAAAGGTATTATTACAAGAAAGAAAAAAGGGGAAAACAGAAGCATAAGAAAGTTATAAACTTAAAAAATGTGAGTCACAAAAAGTTCAGTATCTGATGTCTGGGAATGTAGCTCAGTGGCAGAGAAGTTGCCTAAAATCTACCAGGCCTTGAGTTTGACCCCCAAGATCACAACAAATAAATAAATAAATGAAATGACAGTGTCAGTTTTATTCTGATCCTGACTCCCTCTCATAGTATACAAGTAAATAAATGTAATGAGAAATAAAAAGCAATTTTAAGGCATGAAGAAAAGATGTTTCCTCTTGTTACTGATTTGCCATATTGTACTAGAATTGCTGTCTAATTCAGTAAAACAAGAAAAGGAAGTAAAAGGAATAGAAAGAAATCCTAACTTCAGGTATTACAAAAATAAAATCAGAAAGAATGCATAAAATAACTCCTTGAAATAGTAAGTGATGATTGCTTTGAAGTTATAAAGTTCCTATACAGAAATAATTACTTTCTTTTTTTTCTTCTTCTTATTATTATATTTGTGTTTTAATTTTACACATCAGCCATGGGTTCTCCTGTCCTCCCTGCTCCCACCCCTATCCCCATCTTCCCTCCAGCCCCTGCCCTCCATTCCCATCTCCTCCAGGGCCAAGACTCCCCTGGGGATTCATTTAAACCTGGTGGATTCAGAACAGGCAGGTCCAGTCCCCTCCTTCCAGGCTGAGCAAAGTGTCCCTGTGCAAGCCCAAGGTTCCAAAAAGCCAGCTCATGCACTAAGGACATTCTGTGACCCACTGCCTGGGTGACTCCAAAACATTTCAAGCTATTCAGTTGTCTCACTTAACCAGAGGGCCTAATCCAGCTGGGGGCTCCACAGCCTTTGGTTCATAATTCATGTACTTCCATTCATTTGGCTATTTGTCCCTGTCCTTTTTACAATCTTGGTCTCAACAATTCACACTCTTACAATCCCTCCCCTTCCTCGACAGTTGGACACCTGGAGCTGCACCTGGGGCCTGGCTGAGGATCTCTGCACCCACTTCCATCAGTTATTGGATAAGAGTTCCAGCCTGACTGTTAGGGTGTTTGCATCACCAGATTAGGTCAGATCAGGCTTTCTCTGCACCTTTGCCAGCAGTCCACAGAGGATGTATCATGGTGGATTTCTGGGGATCTCTCCAGCACTCTGCCTATTCCAGAGACACATCGCACACCATGATATCAAATTAGAAAACTTCCTAGTTGATGCAGCAGGAAATGCAAAGCTTTGCGACTTTGGTATGGCAATTGAAATCACAGAGGGGCAGATGTTGCAGGAGATCTGTGGTCAGTTGCTCTATTGGGCTCCAGAGATCTTGGCAAGAAAACCCTATGATGGACTGGCAGGTGACATGTGGAGCTTGGGTATTATCCTATATGTCCTGGTCACAGGACACTTTCCATACATGGCAGAAACCCTTGAAGGTATGCACAGGCTCATCACCACCACAGTGTGTCCCATTCCCTACCATCTGTGAAAACCATATCATAACATCATTGTCCGACTACTCATGGTCCCTATCTGGTATCGATTTACAATGTGTCAGCTTGTGGAAAGAACATGGCTGGGCCCAATTCAAGAACATGCACTGCCTGCCACCAAAGAAATCCTTCCCAGGGTCAAGGAGACTATGTGCAGCATGGGCTATACCTGTGAGGAGATTGTGCCATCCCTAACTCACAGGTGAGAAGATAATCATGTAATGGCTACATGTAACATTCTCAAACACCAGCTGAGTGGTGGGGACTGCCATCAGCAAGATCAGATGCTGTGGTTAACTAGCGGCCCTGCAGGTCCTGTTCGTCCCCCTCTCCCCTTGATGAGGAGAGCCAGTGAACCAGCATTTACAACCAGTACACAAGCTGGAAAGAGTCACCTTAAGGAGGAGAGTGTGGAAGAAAGAGGTCAAATATGCAGAAGCCACACCATGCCCCACACATACTCCTTCATGGACAACCAGCCCTGTTCAGACAACACAGTCCAAGAAAAAGATGCTCATATGGCTGATGTCATCAACACTGCTACAGAGGAACTTGCAGTCAACAGGAATGCTGTTGACCCCCTGCAAGGCAATCTCAACTCCCCTGAATCAGTCTTGGATTCTACACCCAGTATTTCTGAACCTGGGCTTCTCTGAAGAAGATTCATGCCAGGAGCCAGACATTCCTAGTGACCAGCCCCAGGTGGAACACACAACATCTGGATCCAGGCCATTCAGGGTCTGGAAACTGGTGAAGAAGCAAATTTCCCATGCACTGAGAGCACTGAGCTGCTGTTGCTGCTGCCTGCCCAACCCAAGGTGAGCCCTGAACCCCTGCATCAGGGGTTTCAAGGAAAAGAGAGGACAGTGGAGACCTACATGGAGAACAGTAGGTTGGGCCACACAGATGAATTCCTATTGTATATTCAATATGCTATTTCAATATTCTTTTTAAATGAAAAGTTGTACCCACTGAGAGGTCCCAGGATATCAGATTTGTGGTACATTAGATGACAAATTGCACAGCTTCTGTTCATGTAAAGTCCTGGAAGTTTGAGGAAAAAGCAGACAGCCTAGCATGGGGACCACAGGGTGGGAAGGAAGGGAGTAGAATTTGTCTAAAGTGGCAAAGGGTCAGAATTGAGGAATCAGGAAGAGAAATATGGCAAAGAACTTTTGTCTGCCAAAGTCACTTATAGAGATGCTTTCATGTTTTTTTTCTGCTTTGAAGCATGGAAACTGAAATGGCCCAATAGAATTCCAGAGCTGGTGAGGAGTAACTGACACAGAAGTGAGCCAGAAGTGATCTCCAGAGTGCTAGCTCCCTCCAACCCAGGGCAACAGGCTCCTGCCTGCATTCATCCTCCAGCTATTGGGTCTGAACAGCCACTTTGCATCTCTAACCTCATCCAGCTTCAGAACTGTTGTGAGACAAAGAGGGTCATGAGGCACATGGACCCCATGACCTTCCAAGCTTTGGTTGTGCTTGTAGGACAAGCACACTGCATGGGAAACATCAGTCTCTACCACTTGGAATGATTTTTATACCAATGTAGGCTCCTTATCATCTTGGTCATTTTAACCCTCCAACTTACTTTGTGACTGCCTTTTGGAAGGAACAGCAAAACCTGTGTAAGTCCTCTGGAGAATGGAGATGGGTGAAGGAGATAAAGGGGACTAGTTGGGAAATAGTTTTGGTACAGGAATAGCGGACATGAGAGGTAGTATAGAATAAGGAGTATTTTCTGTCCTGAGGAACTTCCTGTCAACAAAGTAACATGAAAAGAATGTGTGGATGTGTGTGTTGACCTGTGACATGTGCCTTAGACATTCTAGGGTAGTACTGAACCTTCCCTGAATTGCAGAGAAGGAGGGAGCTAGGAATGATCAACAATGAGGAGGCGAGGGCCTGCTCTGATCTTCGTAGCATATTTCAAGGCACACAAGTAGGATGCTGCCTTGGAAATAGAATCCTGTCTTACCTACAGATCTGGGTGTAGCAGGAGAAAGATGTAGTACTATTGGTCAGTGGATCCCGTCCTTCTCAGTTCTGAGTAAGTCCCGTTTGTTAAAGTGCTTAAGAGCGGCACTTTTTTTATTCTTTCAGGTTTTATTTGGGGAAAGAGAAATGGTCTACTTGAACTACAGTCTTGGTATGGTGTAGTGCCACAAGAACGATCCTGGTGGGAAATTTGTGTCCTGTGTAATGATGTGTTAGGTCTATGAGTTCCAGTATCCATCCTCCAGTTATTGGGTCTCAGCTACCATCTTCTCCATCCTTCCCCTCACTGGTGCCCCTGCACTGTTGTTGAATATCCCTAAGGAAATCACATGTAGCATCGACCCAATGAATGTCTACATCCCTCATGGTTCCTGTGGGACCAGGGTTCCATGGCATCTAAAAGGGCTGCCTGTGTCAAAAGGACAGACAACATGTCTCAGGCTTCCCTCTTCTTTGATCCCTTCATCACCTCCTAACTGCTTTCTGACTGTCTTTCAGAAGAACTGCAGGAACTGTAAATCCACTGGGAGCTAGGAGAATGGAGATAAGGGGCAGAACAGGGGAAAGGAGGTGCAGAGGATGAAGAGGAAATGAGAGGACCTATAGAGAGTGGGTAGAGTCTGTCCAGAGGAGCATACCTGAAATCAGTCAGGGGAAGAGGATGTTTTGCTGGGGCAGGCACCTTGAAGAAGTGAGACCAGGGACAACTGTATCAAACAGAGCAGAGTATGACCTTGGTTATATTGTCAACCATGAGGAGGAAAGACCCTGCTCTGATGGTTCGTGGCTTACGTCAATGTAGTGTGCTTTGGAAAGGTATTCCCATTCTGGGCTACTGAAGAAGGGTCTGGCAGAAGAGAAAGGTGGCTCCATCATTCAGTGGACTTCTCTCCAGATCCTGTCTTTCATGTCCTTTGGCAGATGATGACATCTGTGTCTTTGTCTCCATAGCCTTCTTCATCTAGGCTTCCCATGTTGAGTCCCACCTCCTGATCCAAGAATCTTTCATCAATTTTCCATCTCTTGGAGGGATTTATAACTGACATTTGATCTTACATTAACATTGTTCTGCTCCAATGTGGGAAGGTAAGTAGGCCTTGCCAGGCCAGCTGCCATGGGACTTCTTTATGACCAATGCTCACCATTGGCGTCAGGCCTACAAGGAAACCTTGATCATCATGGATCTCTTGATGACAGATACTGGTGCAGTGTGAAGTACTGGTTGAGTGTTTTGTCTGAACTGTTTTCCAGGTCACCTTCCAGGTAGGGAGAGGCTCACTGAGTCGGCAAGGAGAAATGAAATGGTCAGGGAATCCAGGGCCCTAATATGTGTGATCATGCACCTGAAGGTAAGGTTGAGTACAGTAAGCATCTGTTTGTGGTAGAAGATGAGTCTTTGAAGCCTGTTCTTGATGTGTTGAAAAGGGTCCCAATATGTGGCATGTGCCGGCATCCATGACACACAGGGAAAGTTATCATTGACTTGCTCAATTGAAGAGTAATGGGAGACTGAGAGACTGCAGAGGTGTGACAAGCTAAAAACCAACTTCTCTATTGTAGCTAGCCTCTAGCTCCATTCTGACCATCTGATCCTGGCCTGTTATCAAACCCTGATGCATATTAAAGTCTTTGGACAGATTTTCCCAGCAGCTGTCATTTACTTCTAGAACACTGACCATCTGGTGAGTCCCAAGTGCACACAACAAGATCAGTCAGTTTCTACACACACACACACACACACACACACACACACACACACACACAGAGAGAGAGAGAGAGAGAGAGAGAGAGAGAGAGAGAGAGAGAGCGAGAGAGAGAAATTTTCAGTTTGTGCGTATCACCTGGTGTCAGACTGTGTTTCTGCTGCATATCAGTGAAGGCAAGGCTGAGAAATGGTTGAGGAGTCTCTTGAATTCTAGACATGAAATAGGGAAATTTCCTGAATCCTCATTTTATATTTTACTTTTTTTGAGACTGGATCTCATTATATAGCCCTGACTATTGTGATACTCTGTGTAGAACATGCAGCTCTCAATCTCACAGAGATTGACCCCCTTTCTTTACCTCCTGAGTGCTGTGAATACAGATTTGAACTGCAATGCCTTGTAGTGGATAGCCATCCCAGCAATGGCCTTGAAGTTCCAACCCCCACTGAAGCTTTGGCCATGGTCATGCCCACAAGGCTGGGCAGAGGAGGGAGCAGAAGACTGAGGATCGAGAGGAAGTCTCTCTCTTGGTTCCGGGACCCTGGACGATGGAGGTGGACCGAGCAGAGTTCTCCAGAGAACACCGCCGGACTGCGTTATTCCTTTGCCAGACCCTGCAACCTACCCCTTCATTGGTAAGTTACCCCGCAAAATAAACCTCCCTTTTAACTATGTGGAGTGGCCTTAATAATTTCACCAATATGTGGCGCCCAAGGTGGGGCATGAACCCATGACCCTGAGATTAAGAGTCTCATGCTCTACTGACTGCGCTAGCCGGGCTTTTTTTTTTTTTTTAAATCCAAACCTTCCATTCTGATAAAAAATAAGTTTTTTCCAACAGCAATCTCTGAAGTCACCAGAAGGAAGATTGGGCCCCAACAACAACAACTCTACCCAATCCAGAATGATGCTATGGTAATCATCATCATACTACACTTCTTGCCAGAATTTCAGACAGTCTTACCCATTACTCTGAGAGTTGCTGCAGAATCTACAGTTAGTCTAACTGAGATTTAACTATCTGAGCTTTCTCACAATACCCAACAGAGATACCATCAACCCCTAAACAGCAGAAAACGACGCCCCTTATCCCTAAGGTTTCATATTTCTCAGGGTCATGGATAATTGTTCTAGGGTTGGGCGTGGAAGAAACTGTTAAACTCAGTACTCTCCTTAAGGAAAGAAAATATGTCTCAAAAAAAAAGGGAAAAGAAGAAATGGAATGGATAGGTATAAGATATTATGGTAGACTATCATATACATTAGTAAACTTTGGACTGTTATGAATTCTTATATGTTGATACAAATATAAACTTTTTATATTCCTATTTAAGATAATTTGTATATTGATACAAATACAGAACTATTTTAGTTATAGTGTACACGTATTTTTACTCTTATTTGAAATATTTGTATATTGATACAAATATGAATTTATATCTGTCATACTGTATGTATGTTCTACTTCTGATTAAGATATTCTGTATACTGATATATATTTAGGATTATTATCATATTGCATATTGCACTATACATTCCTACCTCTGTTAAAGATATTTTGTGTATTGTCACAATTTGAAGTCATTGTCCTTTTACTGTACATTTGCATACTGACTGTTTGTCTTATTTATAGGAAGCCTTAGTCCTTAGGTTGTTTAGGTAGATAAGACTTACAGAGTCATTTTCACCTATGCTTGTCATCTCTATAATTATGTTACTTAGGTTATCCAGATTTATAAATACATAGGTCATATGGACAGGTAATCTTCAAACACTTCATGGACCTAGAGAATATGGCATTTAAATAATTTAGAATTCTGTTGACGTGAGAAACAATTGCTCCTGGTAGCAGCAATTTGTTCCCGAGAGAATGCTGGGCTTCTAAGGTATTTCCAATGGAAGTTTGTCTTCTTGGCACAAAATGGCCTACTGGGCAAAGAACTGCCCTTTCCTCAACTGCTGACAGTACAAATGCTGTCCTTTCTGGACAAGTGGGACACAAGGAAAGCGACCACTATACTTTGCCAAGACAGGGTAAGATGGTCTTTCAGAATTCCTGCTTCTGAAAATGGTCTGTCTGATACTCTAGGCCTGTAGCCAATTTGAATGCACCAACGATGCTGAGAAACATTAAGTGACTGTCCAGGCTGCTAGCTGTCTCTGTCTATTCTTGCAAGACTCCCGAAAGTTGCTTGCTTACATCTCCCATTTCTCAGGTATTATTATATTCCTTCTCAGGTCTTTGATGAGGTTGGAGATTAACAGTTATAGTTACAACTTAGTATATATACATATATAATATCTTAGATAGAATATATTAAGTATTAGACTCAGGTTCTTTAGGATAGGACATCTTTTGGAATGATCTTTGTAACATTCCACCTACCCATGCCCTAGACTTCCCTGGATTTTACTATGTGTTTTTTGCTTGATATTGTTTGCACTTATTGTAATTCCAACTTAACTAAGTCATTATCCCTCATTATTCCTTGACAATATTTGATAACCATCTCTTTGTATATAGTCTTGTATTAGATTAGAACTTTCTTATTCAGACAAAATGGGGAGATGTAGTAGATAGCCATCCCAGCATTGGCCTGGAGTTCCAACCCCCATGGAGGCCTCGGTAATGGTCACGCCCACAAGGTGGGGCAGAGGAGGGAGCAGAAGCCCCAGGATTGAGAGAACGTCTTTCTAGAACACCGCTGGACAGAGTTATACCTTTGCCAGATCCTGCAACCTACCCCTTCATTTGTAAATTACTCCACAAAGTAAACCTCCCTTTTAACTATGTGGAGTGGCCTTAATAATTTCACCAATATCGCCTGGCTTCATGTACTGTATATTCAGCTTCAATGGTAAATTCCTCCAAACATTTGTGGGAAAGGAGACAGGTTCTGTGCTTCTTTCATCCTGACAGGGTCAGGGATTGAACTGAAGGTACTGTCATCCAGGATGCACTACAAACTGCAGCAAAGACCAAATCTAACCTTCAGAATCAAAGTCTATATCTACCACTGTACAGATACCTGGAGGTGAGAACTGCTGTCATGAATTCTTCAGGGGACCCAAGTCAGTGGGCTGGAGGAGGTATGTCCTAGCTGATACATCCTTGGAAACAAGGCACAGAGAATGCAAATGCTACTCTCTAACCCCTTTTCACAGGATGCACACCTTCAGTCCAAGCACAAATCCCATGACCTGATCAATCAGGAGAGTCCAGATTGGCTACCTGGTCTGATTGATTGAGTTCTTTCCATTCGAACCATGAGATCACAGCTGAGGACTCAAGGTGGGTCACTGAGACAGCTGGTGAATGTCTTGGGATGTTGAAGGCAGGGCTCTCACTTTAAGGACTCTAGTCACAGAGGCAGTGCATGAAGTCACATAGTTTAGATAGGAGCTTCTAGTTCTACTAACCTGTCAACAGATCCTGTCTGCTTGGCTGCTGACTTCCATGGCTACTCTCACACATGGGTCCCACAGTGCTTTTGTTACTTGTCAAAACCACTTTGGGATGGATTTAGGCCACTGAACTTTGTTTTTATGCCCTGGTTAATGGAGAGCAGAGAGCTGCAGGTTTCTGCATTCTGAACCAACTGGGACTCTGTGCAGCCTTCTAGAAAGTCTGTGATGGTAGATGTGACCAGTCCCTCCCAAAAACATTGTGGACGATCCCAGGTAGACCACTGTCCTATTCCATGTATTTAGTGTTCTGTTGTTCATGTTCTGACCCCTATGACCTTAAGATTTTACATATGAAAGAAAACAGTGATCCTTGTCTTTTGGGACAAGCTTGTCACACATTACAAGTTAAACTTAGTTATATCTATTTTCTTAAAAATGTCTAAATTTCATCCAGTCTTGAGGGTGAGAATGTGCTTTTTACCCTGTATGCTCATTTATTTATTTCATCTATTTATTTATTTATCTCTCTACTGAGTTATTTATCCATTTATATATTCAGTCTATGTAACTTTTACATCAGTATCTTGATCACATTTATGTTCCCATCCTTTCACATCAGCCCTCCACTCTTACACCTGCCCAAACAAAACAAAATTTAAGAGAATAAAAAGAAAACATAAGATAAAGTTAAAAAGGGGAGACTTAAAGGTTTCCCTGTGGAAGCTGCAGTGACCGAGTTGACAGTGAGAGTCACACTGTGAACCCCACTATCCACATGTCTTCACTTGTTAGTGCTTATTGAGGCGTCACTGGTCAGTTCCAGGTCTAAGGTTTCTACTACACTAATGTTGTATTTGATATTGTCATCTGTCCTTTGCAGTTGTCACATTGACTTGTTTCATTCAATGGGTATGCAACTTTTTTTATTATATTTGTGTTTTAATTTTACATATCAGCCATGGGGTTCCCTGTCCTCCCCCTCCTGCCCCCGCCCCCACCTTCCCACAGCCCCTCCCCTCCATTTCCATCTCCTCCAGAGCCAAGAGTCCCCTGGGGATTCAGGTCAACCTGGTAGATTCATTCCTGGCAGGTCCAGTCCTCTCCTTCTAGGCTGAGCAAAGTGTCCCCACATATGCCCCAGGCTCTAAACAGCCAGCTCATGCACTAAGGACAGGACTGGGTCCCACTGCCTGTGTGCCTCCCAAACAGGTCAAGCTATTCAATTGGCTCACTTATCCAGAGGGCCTGATCCAGTTGGGGGCTCCACAGCTTTTGTTTCATAATTCATTAGGTAACCCAGGCTCAGAAAGACAAACATGGTATGTACTCACCCATAGTAGGACACTAGATGTAACACAAAGATGACTAGACAGCTCACAACTCCAGGGGGCCTACCTAAAAAACAGAACCCTAAGAAAGACACAGGGATCACCAATGACAGAGAAATGGATGAGATCTACATGAACAGCCTAGACGACAGTGGGAGTAATGAAGGGCAAGTTTCGAGGGAAAGAGAGCTTAGGGGAGCAGGAGATCCCAGCTGGATCAAGAACAGAAAAGGAGAACAAGGAATATCAGTCCATGATGAATGAAGACCATATGGGTATGCAAATTTAAAACTCTGACTTCAAAATCACTAGTGCCACAGTACAAACCCACTTGTAAATAAAGTGATAAAGTTGATCCTGGAGATGGAGAGGAGAAGATGAGAACCAGAGATTGCAGAGGCAGCAGGAAAGAATAGTCTAAGCAAGGAATTTGGATAGGATGGAAGAGTGAGAGGGAGGAGCCATGGGGAGAGGGATGCACAGTAGGTCTAGTTTAAGTGCCTCATATTTCAAGTTCCTCTAGAGTCCCTGTCACATGTCTGTCCTCTTTAAAGTGATGAGCTCTTTACATCAGGAGACACAGGGTGGTGACTTTCAGGTGTGACCTGAGAAAGCAGAAGTAGGAGCTCTGCAGGAAGTCCAGATGGCAGTGTGCCCTCTTCCCCCGAATAAAGGGTCTGTGTCCAGCAGAGGAGGAAGTAAGCCAGCTACCACAGCTTTCTCTCCAGGGAACCCTAGTTATCAAGGAAATATGATGCAGGGCTGTTGTTTCTCAGCATCCTTCTCTGAGGCAGACTTAGGCCCATATCATGTGCAAGCTGCCCTTGAGCACGCAGACCCTTTGGACCAGTCTGCAGGAGAATCACTACCAGTACTCATTAATCTGTCCAACAACCTTCAGGCTTCTGATCCAAGTGAAATGTTTCCCCATCTGAGGGAAAGGGAGTTCCTTCCTCTCTTTCTTCTTCCTCCTTCCCTGTTGTTGTATTTTCAGCCTCATTTATCTCTGTTTCCTGCCCATTAGAAAAGACACAGTCCCACTGCATGCTGGTCTAGTTTATGTGTTGGTGTAGGGGCCTCACTGTAAGGAGATTTATCAGAACCATATTTGTCTCCTACCACTTCAGATGGAATGCTGGCATTTTCCTCCACTTTGGAAGTGAGTAGGCCTTACCTAGCCTAGGGCACAATGGTCAGAGATGGGGTCCAAACTCTTAAAACTACTTTGTACCCAGGTGTTACTGGGTACAGTGGTCAGGCCTACACAGCCTTGTTGACCACAGAGCTATGGCTTTCAGCTAGGCTGTCTGCTTGCTTGTCCTGCTGGGCTGATTTTGTAAAGTGTTGTCAGGTGTAGCTGACAGGCAGCTAGCCTCTCTATGCAGTGAAGGATGGCCACTCTGATGGAGGTGAATCCCAAGGCTCATGGGCAGCACATGGCCCAAAGCATCACTGAGACATAACAGCCTGTAGTAGATGCTTAGTTTTTGGTTTCTGGTCTAAACTTAACCCTGGCTTATAGATTAGGAAGAATGAGGCTGACCAGGTAGGTCTGCCTCAATTCCAATAGTAGGTGGTCACTTATCTTGTATTACAGAGGACAAGAGATAGATAGATAGATAGATAGATAGATAGATAGATAGATAGATAGATAGATATAGAGATAGACAAATAGATAGATAGACAGATAGAAGCAGTTGATGCATGGCTACAGAGAGATATTGAAATAACTTAGAGTAGGTGGCACATCTCTTCCCTCTGATCCTAACAACATTGAGATGGAACAGGTTGAATCAAAGATGGTGAACACCTTTATGTTGTGACATACATTCTGTCACTGGCCAGTGACTTAGTCTGTGTTGGGTTCCAAAGACTGGGGAATGGGGATTCACAAGACCTAGCAAGGGAAACCAGCCAAGAGACAATGACCTGCTTGCTCCTCTGCCCATGCCTGGTCTGTATGTCAGTGAGTGACCATTAAGGAATGTCTCACCCTGATGAACTTAACTGAAACCATGGCCTGTGGAAAGAAGTCTTGGTTAATGTGGCCAGGCATGGAATCTCTCAGGAGACAGCATATGCAGACCAGGACTCCAATCCCTGGTAATGATGGTATCTAAGAATGTGACCCTTAGGAACCAGAGTTCATGCCTAAGTGTCCAGGTGAGTATAACGTGAACTCTTTATATTGCTGTCCACTACAGGGGGCATGTGGTGGCCTTTAGATTGTTACATGAGAGAAGTCAGCTTATGATCAGTCTCACACACTCAACACCCTCCTTCCTTTACTGCCTGCCTCCTGGCAGTAGCACGACCAGGTGTAGACAATACAAGCTTTTGGTATGAAGATCATTTCACACACTACCTCAAATTTGCTCAGGAATACTCACTTCCCAGTGGAATAAAGTGAGTCCAAGTGATGCTGGGTAGCTTGCTCTTTTGGACAGAGGCTGACTGGTTGGGACTGTTCAAATTCCTCCTAGGTCACTGACACAGATAGGATGACTAGTGTGGTAACATCCTGTGTCTCTTGTAGTCTCAGAGGTCAACTCCAGAACTCTGATTGACCATCTTTTCTTTCCTCAGATCTGCAGGTTCTGGTGGATATGTTCTGAGACAAAGCTCATCCTCACCATATGTGCATCCTGTCTCACCATTAAAACTAGGCCTCACCATTAAAATAACCAAGAAATGACACAAATGTACCCTGAAGGAGACCAATCAGAATTGAGATAAACAAGTACTAAGTGCTCTAAAACATTAAGGATAGCTTACTTAATTTGTATATAGATTGCCAAATTCCTTGCAGCCAGTACAAACCACTGTTTGAAAAAACATCTCTTACCTCACTCCTGCCCAATCAGGAATTCAACCTCCATCTGAATCCAGAATTCCCCTAACTCCTGTCCTTTACTGCTTAAAAACCCTGCCTCAATTGAGCTCGATCCCAGATCCAACACAGTGTTGAATGGATGGAGCACCCAAGCTGGCTCTTGCATTCAAGGTTCTTTGCTGTTGCATATGAACTCAGACTCCAGGTGGTCTCTGTGGGTCTCAGGACATGGGGGAAACAGGAAGTAGGTGTGAAAGGAGAACTTGGCATCTGTGTGTTCGTTTCTGAAATTTTATCATGGATTAAATGTGATATGAAGAGATTGTGCTGGGAGTTAAGATCAAGACTGTCTGTGTTTTTTTCCACCTTAGCATCAGACTGCTTAGTTATAAAGTAGGTGTGTGATTAGATCTGTTTACCATTATATTGTGAATTGAGTCAGGAGTCAGGAAGATAACCTCTAGGCTTAGCCTGTCATGACTAGTTGAAACTGGTAACTAAAATCTTTATTAACTCCCTTTTTACTCATAGCTTCAAGAGACACTAAATTATAAATTATCTGTCATGTAAAGGATTAAGTGACCACAGTGAGGCAGTGGAAGAATGTGATAAAGTATGCCATCTAGGGGTTACACACACACACACACACACACACACACACACACACACACACGTGCACATCTAAAAAATTGACTATGAGATGGGAGGAGGAGACCTAAGTGGTGGTAGGAAGGCAAAGAGGATAATGGTGTATATATGAGATGAACACAGAAAGTAAATCTGTTTGGGGTGGAGAATAGGAAGTCTATTTAATGGGGTGGAAGGGTAGTGAGATTATAAATGAAAACATAACATCAAAAAGCTTAGTTCTATGCTAAATATAAAAAAACCCACAAAACAAAACAAAGCTGAGGTGTGCATGGAACAGGCACATAGGGTCAAACATCATCAGATCTAGAGGCAGGTTCAGGTAAATGAAGGGGCTAGATTGGATTTACTGGTCAGTGGGAAGTTGTGGCCACCTTTCCAGCAGGGGCTCCAGTCATCTGCTCTTTCTACACATAGAAGCATTTTCCATGAATGCTCACGGAGATGGATGTGCAGAGGAGTCATGCCAAGAATCTGCTCAAGAAACACATTTCACATGGGGGTGCACACACACAGTCATTTACTCGGGAGGCCAGGGCAGGTATAACACTTGAACTCAGGATTTTAAGATCATCCTGGGCATCCAAGTAAAAACCAGCCTAAAAAAAAAACACATGATAAACTTAGTGTTCAATTACATTTTTTCTTCCAATTGTATGTTTCTTCCCTAGTCTAGGGATGTAGTTCCATTGGTCGGTTGTTTACCTAGCATGGACCATCCTCAGCACTCACACAAATAGGGCATGGTGCTGCCTACCTGTAATTGAAGGACATGGGAGGTGAAGGCTGAAGGATCAGAAGTTCTAGGTCAGCCTTGCTACATAGTAAGTAAAAGGCCAGCCAGGACTACAGGAGACTCTGCCTCACTAAGACAAACAGTGTAATGTCTCTCACACAGGTATCCAGGCTTTGAATATTTTCTTTTGTGTGTTTTTGTAGTACATGTGGAAGCCAGTTAATTAGAGACAGGCCACTGGGGATGGACTCATGAGGGCAGGTGGATTTAGTAAAATATAGGTAAAAATTCAAGGTAGAGAGGAGGAATGCTCGGCGTGGAAATGTTCAAACATGGGTGGGGAAGTGACACATTCCGGAGACTCAACTTGAGTGAAGAGCATGTGAGAAAGTTGTAAGAAAACCTACATCTTGAGGCCAAAATAAAAATACAATCAGAAGGGTTACTAGAACACAGGTGGCATGAAAGAATGGGGGAGAACACTCCAGGTTAAAGGCATAGGTGGGGCTGGTTGCAGGCTGGTAGGGGAGAGTGGTGTGGGGAGGGTAAACTGTGCAAGGGTGAGTTAACAAAAACTAAAGATGTCAGAAGAAGCCTTTTGACCATCCACTCTTGGTAAGCTAATTCAAAATGAAACAAAAATAAAAGGATGTTGGTGAGGGTACTGTCCACATGTCATTTCCATGCCAGTGAAATAAGAGGCTTAGCTGGGAATCTACAGTACCTGTGATTTCAGTGCTCACAATGGAACTGAATGAATGAACTGATTACTTGATAAAGCATGCAAGCTTGGAGTCACCATGAGTAGAAGAAAATGTGATTGAATGGGTTTTCTTGATTGGTGGTCTTTAGGGACATGCTGGGTGAATAATTACAGTGGAAGAAATGTCCATGTGTGACCTAGCTACAATTTTACAGCCATGCGAATCATGTATGGAACAAGCTATATTCGCCAGAACAGCAGTAGATATACTTCCCTGAGCCTGATGCCTCCCACCTGTTTATCAGTGTTTGGAGATTCCAGGCATGTAGAAGGTAGCAAGTTTATGTGGGTGCTGAGGATTGAACCCAGGACCTCATGCATGCTACACTTCCAGTCCCTGGAAGGAATATGAAATTTAGATAAAACCCTTTAAACTTTTTAATATGGATTTTTGTGCAAATTTGAGGGGAGCCTGGGCTACATGGTGAGATCATGTCTAAAGAGTCATGGTTCAACTGCATCATGGAAACAGGTCAGAAAGGACTAAAAGTATCCTTTGAATTCAGCAAAGGGTTTAAATGCCATTTTGAGGTGATTGATTTGCTCATTACTTTGACACAGCTATTCTCACCTCTGACACTATGCACAACACAAGGTAGTTCCTAGAGTACCTGATTTGATATTGTTCTCATTTGGCAAAAATCAGTTTACTTACATTCATATTTCAGTGGTATCAACAAGACCAATTTCAACATGTTAATGTTTCCCACTACATGCAGATTCTGGGAGGGAAGACAACAGAAAGAACTCACACTAACCATACTCTATGCTGGAATAAGGCATTGGGTGAAGCTCAGGGCACAGTACTTTACTGGAATTCAAAAAGCAGAAATCAACCTTTGGGCATTGACCCCTTAATGAACCTCTAGCTCCAAAAATATTTATACTCCAAAATAATTGCAAAATTACAGTTATGAAGTAGCAATGAAATTAATTTTACGGCTGGGGATCACCACAATATGAGGATCTCGGGTTGTTAGAGAAGGCACTGTAAATGTTTGATCTGGAAACACACTGAATGACAGAGAGGATAACACATTCACCCAGGAGACAAATGTAAATCACGTGTGCATAGTCACTGGGAAAGAGCATCATAGATTTGATCCTGAAGGTTAACTTCAATGACTTTAAAATGTTACATTATCTCTATAAACAAAAATGTGATATCTTCTGTTAAGAGGAGATGTTCAGCCAGCCATGGTGGATCATGTCTATAAGGCAAGTCTAACCCTTATAGGAGTGTTAGTAAGGAGATTTGCCTGGTGGATTGAGATCACACCCCATCTGAGGGCACACCAAGGATGCTCCCTGTGGTTGGTGCCTTCCCATTTCCCAGCTCCTTAGAGCTGAGAGAGGCAGACACTACAATAGGCCTGCCCTCCTCCTGCTATCATTTAGTGCTTTCCCAGTGGGGCTGGAAGCCTGCCCCTCTGAGAGAAGTCTTGAAGGCATGGCCCCTTACATCACCCTTTGCTGGAAGATACCAACCAAGTGTGAGCTTAGTACTCACCAGGCATGCTGCCTGCAGAGAACACCATGCCTCCTATCAGGCAAAGCCCTGAGAAGCTTGCGGGAAAACTGGCACACTCCTCAGAGTGGGGCATAGTGTGAGTTACAGGTGCAGTAAGGCAGAACTTAGGTGTGCACCCGAAGTCTGCTCAAAGCCAGGGCCTGGGTCAACAAGTATCCGAGTCAGAGAACGGAGATCCTTAGAGTGACTCCCTGAATCTCTCCCAGACTGGAGGCTAGGACTGTCTCTGAGGTCTTCTGTGTGTGCTCCAAAGGTCTAGGATTTTACAGTATAGCACTGCTGCGATTCATCCTTGCTAGGGAGCTTGGGGAGTATTGGAGCATTGATCTTTTCTCCTCAGTTTTCCTTCTTTCCTGAAAGGAGTTTTGTATCACTGATATGGGAAGAGTCAGGGAGTTACGAAATAATTGTTTGAGAGTAATGTCTGGAAATTGATGAAAGTTTACACCTGGGTGGGTTGATGTTGATGCACCCACATATACTCATTGAGGGTCAAGATACCAGGTGTAGTGAAGCATGTTTGTCAGCAGCACATTACTCAGGAGGTATAGGTGGGAGGGTCCAGAGTTCAACTAACAAAGTTACAAGAACAATGACAGCCTGTTGTGCTCTGGAGGGAGCAACCTTCCAGGCACAGTCACTCCAAAAACCTTCCAGACTCTCTGTCCTCAGTTAATCAGACCTTGGGGGCTACCACAGCCCCATTAACAGGGTCCAGAATTTCTTCTAGAATCCACTGATCCTGGTTCCAGTGCATCCACTGGCTGCTATCGGCATTGACCATTACATTCACAGATATAGTGTGCCTCAGAAAATAAACGGACAGTGTCACATAAAGACAAGGACAAAGACACACAGAAACTTATTGGCCAGTTAGGAAACCCTCAGATCAGGGTCTGAGGGCAGCAGAGGATCCAGGATGAATCCCCACATGTTGTGCCCGTTTTGGAAGACCCCTGAGCAAGACCACCACCACAGAGCTGATATCCCTTGCAAGCACACATTGGTTTATTAGTAGCAAAGCAAGCCCAGGCTTGGTCTGTGTCCAACACTCAACACAGCGAGTAGAGGAAAGCGGCCCTGAGCACTCACTTAAAGGGGTTTGTATAGGAAAAGTTTATGTACAGAGGGTTGAATATCTTAATTAGGATAAGGGGTATAAGGTTCTTTGAATTTACCGGCTGAACTATAAGGTAACTATGAGGTTACTAATGACTAACAGGATGCAGGGTATCTACAGAGACATAAATTTTACTCCCTGTGTCCTGTTTTTGCTGAGCCCAGGATATGTACACTCAGTCCCATTTTCCCATAAGTTCAATCTCTGGTGGGCTCTAAAACTGCTGGTCAGCAAATACCTTTAGAGGAGGGGGTGAGAGAGCGTGTCTCAAGTGGACTACTGATTTTTTCCTTTCAGTAGTAGTGTCTACTTAATTCCAATAGTGAAAACATACAAGGCCATAGCAAATAGGCAATCCAGAAGAGAAAACACAAAATATGGTGGTCCAATGAGCAACATCCAGAATTTGGAATGTAATGCTATTAACTCAGAAATAGACTGGGTAGTAAATTCTTTTGAGGAACAATTCTTTTAGTGTCCCATAACTTAACTTTGATAATATATAGATTTACAGCATTCAATTGATAATAGTATCTCACTCAATATTACATTAAATTATAAATAGAAATAAGAAAACAACACTTATCTCATTAATGTATGCATTCTCATTTTATTAACAAATTGAAAAATAACATTTATGTTGAATTTAATAATTTTATACTTTTTAATGCTGAAGAGCACTCACACTAAGACCAATTTCAAATTAATGATCCTCCTGCCTTAGCTTCCCATGATGGTAGCTTTGGAAATATGCACCACCATACCAAATAAAATGTATTTCTCAAACTGGATGGTCAGATGTATGTACTTGCATTTATAAGGTACGTGTAATTGGACTTTATATAGCTAATGCCAGATTGCTCTCTCTGGAAGCAACTGCAGAGCTTAAAATGAACATAGGTCTATTTCCTAGTTTCCTGTCTCAAACCTTGCGCTTGTATCTTTCATAGGCTCTTACTGATATTGAGTGGAAGTTTGCACGAACAAAGCTATAGATAGATACTTTCATGAAGGTAGAACTTGCTACCTCCTTTCAAGAGTATCCCAACCCAAATAATTTCTCTATCTTGGCAACTGATTCAACAACACGTTTGTTGGGATTTTGCTGTGCTCCAGCTGCATGATCGCACATGCACAGTTCAGGAGCTACACAATGGTCTGGGGTCTTATGGCTAAAGCATCAGTGTGAAATGGTGATTTTGTATGCGCGGCGTGGTCACACAATCTAGCATGTGTGGCGTAGCTCTGTAAATTCATCTGCACCTTAAGAACTGGACACAGACCCCACCTCCTCTCGGTCTGTTCTATTTTCTCTTCACCCCCACCCCACACCATCTCTCTCTCTCTCTCTCTCTCCTTCCCCAGGCCTGGTTCTCTTGTTCCCCCCTAACCCTCTTACTCCCTATAAAGCTCTAACACTAATACCGGGGTTCGTCGTGGCCATAAACTTTCCTCACAGTAACCAGCGCCAGTTACCAGTGCAGATTATCATTATTACAACCTTCAGGATCAAGGGTGACCCTGATGGAAGACAGAGGAGGCACAACTTGAGAAGCCTTCCAGTAAGACTACAATAAAATCTGTTTTCCTGGACACAAACTGTTTTCCTCCTTTGCCTTCTGCATGACAGTTCTTATCTTAAAAATCATAAAATCACTCACACACATGCTTTTTTTATTTCTCTGCCATGAGCTACTAAGTCATTTTACATGCCCACTGTTTACCAAATCACATGGCCAGGTGAATGATAAGGGTGCAGTCCCGCTGATGCAAGCTCCCTGTCCATGCTGAGACACAGGAACGCCAAGCTGATGACCTGATATAATGTCAACATTATTGGTTATCACTTCCTCGCTGGGACTAAACACAGTCAGTTCTGCGGAATAGAAGTCAATTCTAATCTAGCTGTCTTTGGAATTGACTCAACTAGGGTCCCTGTCCCATATAAGCAGCTGTGTGATTTTGAGAAAGAGACTATCTGGTTGTCATTTTAATTTTCTCCTCTTTGCAATAAAGCAGTGCTATCTGCTGGCCTCCCAGAGGGCCAAATAGGTTTTCTGCTAAGGTAAGAGGATGTGAGGCTTGGTCAGGTAAGATGAGGCAAGGTGAGACAGAACAAGCACTATGGGATGGTAGGTGTGCAGCTCTGGCCACAAGGCCCCCCTCTGTAAATTATGAGCAGACAACCGAGGCCTGAGTATCCCACATGTCCTGTGCTGAGTTTGAGGTCTGCGATGTGCAGAGCCCAGTTTTGAGAGGCTCCACACTATCTGTCCCTTTGAGACACCACAGACCTTTCCCACCAAAGCCACATCTCACCAGAAAATACCAGCCTCCAAATAGAGCCACATGCAACATATCCAAGTATAAATGGCATGTGAGGCTTAAGCCCGCCCCTGTAGCTGTCCGGCCCAATGAGCATCCAGGCAGAGGCTCTAACCTTCCCCATTCCACCTTGGTCTTTCTTCCTGGTACATTGAGCATGCTCAGACTTGAGGACGTTAAAGAAATGCTGAGGAGCTGCTGAGCCTTTTTGGAGGAGGTCTATAGAGTTCATTCTGGTGAGGGCACTCTCCTCAGAGTCTGGACTTCCTCCCAGCCCCGGTTCTGGTGAGGCTGAGGTGAAGACAAACCTGCCTTCTTGACCACTGTCTCCTCTTAGACCAGGTCTGGTGAGGCAGTCTTCTCAGGGCCTGGAGACTCCTCACAGCCCAGTTCTCATGAGGCCATGATGCCCGCTGTGAATGTCCAGGATATCAGGATGCATTTCTAAAAGAATTATAGGCTTTCATCCAGATAATTATAGGCTTTACCATTTCCGTATTTCTTTACTTCATGTTAGTACCTGTGGGATCTGCAATATCCCTTTCTCATTCCTTATGTGAGTAACTTTAATAATCTTTCATTTTTCTTTGCTAGTGTGCCTAGAGATTTTTCAGTGTTATATAGATATACGTCTTTTTTCTTACCTCTTTTCCATGTTTGTTTTCAATTGATTGAATTTTAAAAATTGACTAGAGGATTCTTATTCACTTTCTTTTCAGTACTTATATGAAATTTATGTCACAGATTACAAATCTCCTTAAGTCAGGTGTTAAGTGTTTCATATTTATAATCCAAGCCCTTGGGAAAAAGGATTCCATGAGTTTGAAAACAGTGTGGGTTCTACATGTAGCTCTGGCTACACTGGGCTTTGCTACAGATTGAGATCTTATTGTAGAACATACACACAAAATCCAAATGTATTCACTTTCATATCAAGTCATTTAATGTTTTAGTTTTTCCTAATTTCGGTTTAGCGTTAGTCCAGATTTTGTTATGTTTTATTTCCACCTCAATATTTTACTTTCACTGTGACTTTCTCTTTTAATCTGTTGACTATTTTAAGAATGAAATGTTTAATTTTCATTTATTTGGGATTATCAAGATACTATTCTGTTATTAACTTGTGTTATAATTTCCATGTAGTCAGATTGCACACATCACTTTATATCTGGTTCTTTATGTTTATGTAAACCTGTTTAGTAGCTTGTACCATGGCGTATGTTGTGTGACTTGTGTGTTCTGAAAATGCTGTCTTAAGATGTCATTTGAGGAGGTGTTCTGTAAATGTCTTTTAGGTGAAATTGATTGACAGCAGTGTTCATGTTCTTCTTGTCCTTAATGACTTTCTCTGCCTTTAATTCTTTCTTTTCTCTTTTTAGAGTAGAAGATCTTAATTTGGTTATAATTTAAATTTTTTCTTATTACCAAATCTTATCATGTGGATAAATCAGGAGTTAAATGTAATTTTCTATTCTAAATACAACATCTTGAAGCTTTGTTAAACAGGAACTTCTGTCCCCATGTCAAAATTGCACTGAATTATTCAATATTTTCATGCTTTTTAAAAGTTTAAAAGCTCATTCATTTGACAACTTCATATTGTATAGTTCATATTAACAAATGGTAGAAAGTGACAGTGAATTTTTTTATTGATTCTTTGGGAATTTCATACCATACACTCTAATCCCAAACCTCTCCCAGTCCCTCCATATCTGCCCCTGCCTCTTGTAGAGTCCCACCACAAATGACAGCAAAAAAGGAATAAAAATAAGATAAAAAGAAACAATAATAAAAAAAAGAAGAAAACAGGAAAGCACTTTTCTCCACAGCTCCCATCTTCCCCACCTCTCCATCATCTCTCCATCATCTTAGTGGCATTGGGAGCTGCTGTGTATCATGCGGGTCTAGACTTGATGGTGTACCGAAAGCAAGGGGCCTTGAACCTGACCAACATCCCATTACACAATGAACCTTTGCAAGGGAAGCTATTGGACTTTCCCTCCTTTTATTCTGTCAACTCCCATCTCCAACTTTAATTGTGGATTTGTCAATTTCCATCCACTTTCTCATCCAGGTTGGAGGATTTGTAGTTAAATATTTTTTTAAGTAGAGTGTTCTGTCTGCCTGGAAAATTGATCCCTTTTTACCACACAGATGTATATTATACTATTTGAGTTATTCATAACAGATACTTTCCCTAGTAAAACTTACTGTTCAGTGGTTTACTTTGGTAGTAGCATAGGTACTAGTGCGTTTTTAAGAATTCTGCCTTTTACTGCCTCATTACTCTGACAGTCTGCCCATTTATTTTTTTTTCTGTTCATCATAGAGTGAAATCCTGTGTGGTTGTTTATCTTCTCTGGTGATTTCTCACATCTAGACCTTTACGTTTAATGCAGTTACATGGTTAGTTTGAGTCTTCTTTCTTGATTGTTTTAAGTTTACTGTTTCTGTCCAAAATGTCTTTTGTGTCTGGTTTTGGCTTCAGTTTATCATTCTATATATCCCCTCACCTAGCTTGTCATTTAGACATCTTTTAAAAAAATTAATAGCTGCTTTTCAGTCACCAAAGGCCCGAGAGCTACTAAACTCAGAGCTCCTTCCTTGCTAACATGCCAGAAAGCTACCAACCGCAGGAGCTCATCCATTGTGTGTTATATCAGCTGAGCCAAATAATAGTCTATATTTTACTGATTATTTGTGCCAAAATTTCTGTCTTTTGTTATGGTGGAATTCAAGACTTCTGAAAGCCTCTCTTAATTAAATACACACGATGAAGGACAATATGGTGATGGAATTTAGGTACACTGTAACTTTCAGTGACTAAAACTAATGAAATGCTAAGAAATCCCTTATAAAGTTTAAATTTTATACAGACTTATTTGTTTCAATTCTGTACAACTTAAGTTTCTTGCATGATCCAATTATTTCATATTTGCCTGGCATTATCTTTTTATGGTTCTGGATTCCAGAATGCCTTCATAGTACTTATATTCCGTTTGGTCCCAGTCCTTTATTCTTACAACTGAGAGTATAAGAATGAACGGTCATCATGTACAGCATGAATGCTAGCCTCTGCCTCCCTGGGTCCATAAAAATAAACGGAGAAATTAGAAATAAGGCTTTGAAAATTGCCCATATGTGTTTAGACCTGTACATATGTACACATGAGTGCAGTTCTCTCAGAGACAAGAAGAGGCTCCAGATTCCCTGGAATTAGAGAGATATTGGTGTTTGATTATTGGTCACTGTGGTGGGTGATAGGAACTGAATTCAAGTCCTTTGAAAGAGTACAGTGTGCGTTTTTCTGTTAGGCCAACTCTAGCCAGATCATTCAAAAACCTTAAGAGAAGTTTGGAAGATAGTAAAAATGTAGTCATCACGTTTACTTGTATTAAAATATATGAGCCCTTATGCAAATAAGTAGTTCCTTTTCTGTTTTGTTACTTCTAAAATTAATCTTATTATTCTGTACATTTTAATTTTATAAAATAAGTCATTTGTTTTTGTACACCAACTTGTTTCCCAGTTATACTCCCTCCATTTAAAATATTTCCCTTCACACTTCCTCAAAATTTTGTAGCCTATTTTCCTATTTTTTCTAAATTCCATTTATGAGAGAAGATATGTGTTAATTGTTTTTGTAGAGTTGTCTGTTTCCAAACTTGATGATACACAGTTGGATCAATTTTCTTGAGAATTATAACAACTTTTTTCTATAAGTTTTAGTTTGAATGATCTTGCATTATTTATGCATATTGTGTTGTCTTTAGTCATTCATATAATGGTGGTTATCTGAGCTCATTCCCTGGATCATCTATTGCAGGTAGTACAGTGATAAAAATTACACACAAATTTACCCTTACATATATAGTGATTCAGTGTAGTTCATTTCGATAAATATACAAACCCAGGAGTGATATAGCGGGCATGTCTATGTTAAGTTTCATTCATAACCATCATTATAGCATGCACAGTACCTGGAATGTTTTACTTTACAATGAATGTAGTGTATATGTTCATTTCCCACCTCCTTTGGAGCATTTCAAAAATTAGAATGATGAAAAATGTAATCATTTAAAAGACACTTAAAGATGGAATTATGGGGCAATCTAAATCTTATTTTACTAATATGGCAAATGGGTCTGGGGACCCAAGAAAATGACCACAGAATCTATAGTAATTGAGCCAGGCTATGAGTCCTGCTGAAAACTTATTCTAATAGAAATGGTTGCCATGCATTATTCTGAGTGGTCAAACCTTGACCTCATATTACTGCCTGACTGGTTCCCTCAAAGTGGTCCACTTGGTAAGGAGAATGTACTTGTGAGTACCTAGTTTAACTTTGCACCCATATTTGTATTTCATATATTTGTTGGCTTTTGAGGTACTGTCTCAGATATGCTGATTGTGAAAAATGGTTTTCAGCATACAGAAAATGAAACTCTGCTCTCTATCTTCTACCACACACAAGTTCTGCACTAAATATGTCATAGACCTGATACCCTGAAAATGCCAAAGGACACAGTAGAGAAAATACTCCCACTTCTAAGCAGAGGTAAGGATTTTCTGAGTAGGACTCTTGCCCAATAGTAAATAAGACCAAAAATCAACAAATAGGATCTCATGAAATTAAGATTTTTATTTCAGCATAAGAAAATATAAGTTGAGTGGCAGCATGGAGAATATGAGAAAATCACTGGTGTAATAGAGTCATGAGAGTTATTGTGTAATTAACTTCCTTCTGATCTGGTGAGGCCTGCACTATAGGAAGGAATTGGGACCTGCTACTGTGAATCTGGTCAAAAAACACATAGCCCTTTAGATGATTTTATATTGTTACTTAGTGTAATAGCAATGGCTTTGTAAATATTTTAGTTTTTCAAAAATATCTCTTCAGATCTCAGTCTTGGCCAGAGGTTCTCTTTCTGTGTTATGCAGTAGCAAATGCACTGCCTCATAACTTCAAAATGTTGAAATGACCATGAATGCTCATTCCAAAATGGGAACTGTAGATCAACCACTTCCCCTAGGCATAGGAAACATCCTGGAAGTGGGTCCTGAGTGTCCTGACTGAGTACGAGGGAACTGCTCTGACATGCTTTCCTTTGGAAATGACACAGCCATTGCTCACTCACAAGAGCTGTGACCACCTGCAGCTTCTGGTGACCATGTTCAGGACTGACTGTGAACATACCACTCTGTTCTGAACCAGAAAGCTGGAAGAGGCAGCCTGCTGTGGGAAGACAATGCCTACTAAGCCTCTGCCTCAGTACAGAAAATAAAAAGGCAGCTAGAAGTTGGCCATTAGTATTACTTATCAGTTACCCTTTCTTTATCTTTCTGCCTCCCAGGGAAGACTGTGATTCCTATTCCCTCAAATTAATGACTTTATTGAGGGTAATACAGGAGTGTAGGTATGGGATTACTTATAGGAATATGAATAACTCTAATGTGTGGCATCACAAAGGCTCACATTAGAACGGGTGACTCATGAGGACTAGAACTCTGAATGTTTCTGCATGACTTGTTTGCAGGTGAATGGGACAGAAGGTCTCATTTCTTCTGTTCTCCTTAATTATCACCTATTTAATCTTGGAAGTGGAAGGGACTTGTTAATCCCATAAGTTTCATCTTTCCCAGTCATGGTTTAATTGCTGGGTATTATGAACCTCTTCTCTTTTTCCATAGAACTTTCTGAGACTTAAGAAAATAGTCCTGCTCAGGGAAGAGCACACCAGTTGGATACTCAATATCAAATGGTCATTCCTGAAAACATATATGCTAGCTATACAGAATGACTGGTTTACATTTAGGAAATATAACTATATGGATATATATATATATATATATATATATATATATATATATATTCACACACACACACATATATATAGATATATATGTAGCAACAATCAATGAAAATAGAGGTCATTAATTAGAAATAGAGCAAGGAAGAGTATAGAGAGTGTTTGAAGGATGAAAGAGAGGAGAATATCATGTAATTATGATCTCAAAAATAATATAAACGTATTTCATGGCATAAAAAGGAAAATTGTTACACCACACTTCACCATTTCCTTAAAATGTTAGTTGTTTCTACCAGTTCATATTCTCCCATGGAGTTCTGCAAAGGCACTAACAGCAAACACCAGTCCTGAAGTCCCTGGTGAATCAACCATTCTATGTTAGACTTCTTCCATAAGCACAGCCCAGTGCTCCATCACACCCAGTGAACTGGCTGTAAAGTACTGCTTCTCTGATGTATATTTTATCAGGAGAACCCCATCCTTCCTTCATCATCTTCCAGTCTGCAAGAGACCGCTGCTTGTGGTAACCAAACATCCCCAATGTTTCCTGTGAGCCAGTCCATCAGGAAATAATTTCTCTCAGATTTCATTCGATTTCATAGCCTGTATTTCAAGGAGGTATAAATAAGTACATGACCTACTTTCCCACTTCTCTAGCACTCAGATTGATCTCATCTTTTCTCATAGCCTACAGTCCCATGAGCCAAGCTTTGAGAGGATGTTTCATTGATCTTTTGAAAGTCTTTTGTAATTCTATCAGTTGAGAGACAGAATACCCCCTGATCAAGACAGTCTCTTTTTGTAGGCCATTTTAATCCTCTGAAATGCAAGTTCTAGCATGAATTTTCCTTTTCTCTGTTTAAAAGGTTAAACTACATGACATCTTCTATCACCTTTATTCCAAACAGAGAATTACATCCTAACTATATACAAGTGTACTGAATTTTGGCCTAAGGAATTTTAATGGATACAGCAGTTTCATATATGATCTTGATTTTTTATCTTCCATGACACTTCTGACTTATGATTAACTCTATTTTCTGGCTTTGTGTACATCCTTCCATTTCTATTTAGAAAACTACAGATTTTACCTCTTGACAAAACTTTATATAGTGAGAAAACATTTTTATGAAATTCATGGCAGAGAACTAATAAACACTGAATATACCAACTCATTATTATATCTAAAGAACATTTGTCATATAAAAAAAACTAAGATGATGTGTTCACAAGTTATTAAAGTGTCAAGTTTTTAGATGTAGGTTTTCAGCTGGTTTTAAGGAAAATTGCATTTATTTTTAACAAACACACTTTTACACAAGACTTTTAGTGTCACAGTGTCAGAGTTCAAAGGAATGTCACATTTCAGCAAGTCCTGGGGAAGATATAAAATTCAAAGATTTTGGGTGGGATAATATGGAGAATAAAACCCAAAGAGAAAAGTTTATTTGTTATAATGTAACTAGCATTTATAAGTCCCTATAAAAACTCAGGGAGGCAATAATGATTATAATATCCTGGATGAATCAGGGAAGATCAAGAAGAAGGAGAAATAGAAGAGCAAGAGTATTAGTAGGAGAACATGGATGCATGTATGGAAAGATGGATGGATGGATGGATTGATTGATGGACGGACAGATGGATTGATGGACGGATGGATGGATAGAGATAGCTGATGAAAAGATAGATGATAGATAGATAGATAGATAGATAGATAGATAGATAGATAGATAGATAGATAGACAGAAAAACCTCCAACAGAATACATTTCAACCATAATGATGTTAACAAAGGTGTTATCAACTACCAATAGGTATGACTGAAAATACCTAAGGACTGGGCATCCCCAGGCTACCCCCTGTCACCAAGAACAAATACTTACAGGGAGAGTGATGTCCCATTCCCAGTCCAGCACTCAAGGTAGAGGAAAGAGGACTGGCTAGTGAGAGGGCTGGTTCTCAGAAACCTTAGTGGTCACTGACATGCAGGAATACTTGGTGGCTCCTGCCCTGCTAGTGGTTGTTATTTAAAATGTGAGAATGTCTAGCTTTGTTATTAGTGACACACACCAAAAGAAATCCAGTGTGAGTGAAGTGCAGGGCTCATACCAAAACCTCCTTATTCCCTCTGTCCTTCCTTTCCACTCAGAGTAAAAGCAGAGGGCCCTCAACTGAGCAGCTGCAGCCTTGACCATTCCTGGCTCGATGCCAAACTGACCTTGAAAAATCTTCAACTCTATGTCTGCTCTTGAATAACTCAGAGGAGCAGGAGAGGCCCATTGCTTCTCAGAAACTCTCCCCTCTTTAGCCCCACTCCTGAAAGGATCAGCTGAAGCCTTCCTCCTTCAGGAAGCTCCCCATCCCTTGCCCAGAACTCACTCTGCTTTCCCCAGAACCATTTATTTCGTGATGTGTGACATGGAGACTGATGAATATCCTCCTGCAGCCTCCCTCCAATCTCCCTCTGCTCTCCATCTTGTCTCCCAAGAATCCTGTTCAATCTAGTCAGCATGTCTGTAGGTGAAACACGAGACACTGAACAAATGCCCCAAGGACAGTTGGTGTTGCCATAACACTGGTGACATCACATAGAATGCCAGGGCTCTCCAGGAGACAGTAGAATGTCCATGTGCTGATGTCACATGGTATGGCTATTCAAACTGTGCTATAAACCTCACCTGAAAGAGACTTGAAACCAAGGTTCCATTTTCAGAAACCTCTGGGATTGCAATGGAAGCCTTTAGGTAGATCCTCCTATCAAAGCCAGAAATCTAGCCCTCTGCTTCATTAGAAACTTTATCTACGTGAAGTTGCATTTCATATATTTTCCTTCTTCCTAAATCATTCTTTGTATATTCCCATACTTTAATCCTTTCTATCTTAGACCCCATATATACTTTATTTTTATTCAAATCTCATAACTTATTTAAACTTTAAAGGTCCATATTTTTATATCTTAAACTACTTCCTTAGACCTAATACAATAGTTATTCAATCTCCCATGACATACTTAAGCCTTTAAAATTTTATAAACATATTACATTTTAAAATACCTTTTCTTCTATTTAATTCACTGAGTTATCCTCTCCTTGGAATTTGATACAGTTTTTTCTTATGTTAACTAATAATAATTTGTAACCAATTCTCTTAAATGATGGCAAGTATTTGTAACACATTGAATTTAAATGACCAAAATTCATGTATTGTGTGTGTGTGTGTGTGTGTGTGTGTGTGTAAACAAAATCAAAATTTTTTAAAAACATAATATTTCTTTAACATTTTTTTCTAAGCATTACCAGAACAGAGAAGTCTTAACATGGGAGGCCAATAATGAACTTGACTTTGGAATGAAGAGAGGGGGATTTAGATTCAGAGTGTGCAGGCAGTAAACTCCCAACAGCCCCTAGCTTCCCCACCTCTGCCTGCCTGTAGAGACTGTGCATTTTCACCCTCTATGAGAGCCACAGGTGACTCTCCTGCAGGCTAATACCAGCCATGCCCGCCTTAGCTGTGGTCTGTAGTGAGTCTGTTCCAAACTCCCATGAGGGAGGCATCGGCCGACTCAGGACCTCTCCTATCTGGTCTGCCCACTCTGGGAACTCATCTCCCCTCTTAGGTTATTAGTGAAGGTGCCTGATGCTTCAGTTATTATCATTGCCTGGGGCAACTTACAATTCAATCATCCTCTCCTGCAACAGAACTTCATTGCTGAGAATAGGAAGGTCATTGGGGATGGGGCAGATAAAAGCCATATGTACACACAGTTTCCTGCTCTTCACCAAGTTCTGGATAGCCAGTAAGTGTTTTTAGACTTACTTGATGGTGGCAATTTATTATAAACTGAAAGTGCAGTGGAAGAGGAAATGAGAACCTGAAAACTTCCATGTGCTTTGTGTCCAATGTTATCTGAGGGACTTAACATGTGACATAGATTGTAGATCTCCATCTAATATGATCCTGGAACATCTACACATGGTTAGCAACATCTTAGACAACATCAGTGCTCTAGAAGCATGGAAGTTCAATGCTCATGTTCAAACATGCCCCATGTCACTGTAATAGTGCAACAAGCCCATCATAAAGGATGAGGGACTGTTAGGGTCACTGCCAATGGTCATTACCTATCTGATAACATGCTCTTCCCCAATTCACCAAAAGCCAACTTGCCCTTTCTAGGAGCTTCCCTTAGACACAGGGGAATGCCTTCAGTACCTCCTCCTTTCAATCCAGAGATTGCTCTGATTCATTAGAATCTAATTCATTATAATTCACTAGTTCATCATGAGTGTGTAGCAAGACTCATTTTCAAAACTCCACCCAGGAATGGCTCTTCTAATCCTGATGATCACCAGCTATTAACATGAGAAATTAAGTATGCTAAGCAATTAGATCAGGATTATGTGGAAGAAAGATCTGTTCCATGAGGTGAACAAGCACATCAGAGAAGATCCACTGGGCTGTTTCAATGTATGTGGGAGGTGGGGGATTATGAGCATCCTGTCAGAACAATGATGTTATATAGGAAATGATGGAACTGTTGCCAAAACCTCCAGCAGAATACATTTCAACCATTATGATGTTAGCAAAGGTGTTATCAACTACTGATAGGTATGACTGAAAATACCTAAGTACTGATTGAACATCTCCAGGTGACCCCTACTCACCAAGAACAAATACGTACAGGAAGAGTGATGTCCCAGTCCTGCACTCAAGGTAGAGGAAAGAGGACTGGCTAGTGAGAGGGCTGGATCTCAGAAACCTTAGGGGTCACTCACATGCAGCAATACTTGGTGGCTCCTGCCCTGCTAGTGGTTGTTATTGAAAATGTGAGACTCTCTAGCTCTGGCTAGAGGACTTTCTTATGTTAACCAATAATAATTTGTAACCAATTCTTTAAAATGATGGCAAGTATTGGTAACCCTTTGAACTGAAAAGACCAAAATCCATGTATTATGTGTGTGTGTTTGTGTTTGTTTGTATGTGTGTTTGTATGAACAAAAATCATAATTTTTTTAAAAGTGTAATGTGTCTTTAACATTGTTTCTTAGCATTACCAGGCAAAGATGGTTTAACACAGAAAGCTAATGATGAACTTGGCTTAGGAAGGAAGTGCAGGGGATTTAGATTCAGAGTGTGCAGTCAGTAAACTCCCAACAGCCCCTAGCTCCCCCACCTCTGCCTGCCTGTAGAGAGTGTGCATTTTCACCCTCTCTGAGAGCCACAGGAGCCTTTTCTGCACGCTAATACCACCCAGGCCCATCTTAGCCATGATTCTGCCCCAAACTCCCGTGAGGGAGGCATCAGCCCATTCAGGGCCTCTCTGCCCTCTCTGGGAACTCATCTCCCTGCTCAGGTAATTAGGGAAAGTGCCTGAAGGCTTCAGTTATCATTGTTGCCTGGGACAACTTACATTCCAATCATCCTCTCCTGAGACAGAACTTCATTGCTGAGAATAGGAAGGTCATTGGCGATGGGGCAGACTCAGTCCTTATGTACACAGTTCAAATAATGGTCTATCATTTGTGAGACTCAGTTTATCATCAAGAGTCCCTTATCATGAGGCTTGCATTGTGCCATCTGCAGTACCTGGTGCTTGGGGAACAGACTTGTTTGAAATTTTGCCTTCCAGCCTGTCCCTTCACCATCATTAAACACAATGTGAAGTCGGATTGACCGGAAAGCAGAAAGCCATGAGCCTTTCCCTGCCTCCTCTCATCATGGTAGTTGATGACTTCTGAGGCTGTCACTCACTGGATAGCAGTGAAACAGCAGGTTATCCTGTCCCCTGTTGGAAAGTGGAGTCCTGGGATAGGTGATGACTCTGCGTTAGCTGTTGTCACCTTTTCTAACAAATACAAGTGGAGATTAGGAGTAGAAAATAATGGACATATCCCACTCTGAACAAACCCCTACCCAATCTCCATATGTCCTTTGCTTTCATGCCTCTCTCCTTCCCTGAAAGCTTATCTCCCAAGGCTGGTCTCAGATTTCCAGTGATCTTTCCAACTCAGGGCCATTATTTTGAGTTTCTTTTTTATTCTTCTTTTCCATGGATGCTTTTTTCCTGCCCTACATGATATTTGAAGTATAGTGGAAAGGAGGCATCTTTGAGATCTGAGGATTTAGTCAAGGTATCACAGTGTCCCATTACTCTATCTTACTGCGGATGGAAACCTACAGTTAATGATTGTGGGATGCCAAAAGAAAGAAAACAGAACTGAATTAACATCAAATCTCATGTATAAAGGAAAAACTGGAGGGAAATTCTTCCTGTGATTTCTAGATGAAGTGTATGCACTGTGCTACCCTCAAGGCCAAACAAGATTTAGGGAGGGTGGCCTCAATTAAACCAGTTTTCTAATCACAGGGCTTGAAATACTTTTCCTGTCTGCAGCAGCAGAATATGGAAGAAGAGAAGTTATACAGTTTCCCAGCAGAGATGCCTCTTTGCTGTCTCAGCCTCGATGCCTGTGGCACTAGTTGCAGTAGGAACAGCCCACCTGGACCTCTTCCTGTCAGCATCATTGGATCCTGGGAACACACAATTTCCTGCTCTTCACCATGTTCTGGGTAGCCAGTAAGTGTTTTTAGACTTACTTGATGGTGGTGATTTATTATAATCTGAAAGTGCAGTGGAAGAGGAAATGAGAAACTGAAAATTTCCATGTTCTTGATGTCCAGTGGTATCTGAGGGACTTAACATGTGACATAGATTGTAGATCTCCATCTAAGAAGACCCTGAAACATCTACACATTGTTAGTAACATCTTAGACAACATCAGAAGCATGGAAGTTCAATGCACAGAATGAAGCATGATTAAGCCTGACCCGCCCCACAGTTATAGACCAACTAGCCCATCATAAAGAATGAGGGCACCATCAATGTTGTGCCACAATACACACATGTTCATTCACATGCTATACACATATATATGTGCCCACATTCATACATTTAAAAACATGTATGTTTCTTTGCGTGCGCGCACACACACACACACACACACACACACAGAATTATACTTTGGAAAAATAAGAAATTAAAAAGAAACAATCTTTGTGGCAATCATATGCATGTGTATGGTATGCATGTTGTATCCAGAACTATGAGTATAGATTTGTGCATATTTTTGTAAGTATCTATATGATATACCTAATATTGTACAACCATATCTAACTGCATATATATGTGTATATAAACATAAACTTAAATTGAAATCCCAATTCCCAGACACCTTCCAAGGAGGCATAAGAGCTTTCTGAATGTCCAGCTTGTTTACAAACTATATGGCCGTGGCAGTCTTCTTGTGATCCACTTCTATCTTAAATTAACCCATTTTTATTAATCTATACTTTGCCATGTGGCTTGTGGCTTAGGATTACCTTATATTTTCCTTGTCATGGTGGCAGCTGGCAGTATCTCTCTCACTTAGCTTTCCTGTTCCCAGAATTCTCTTCTCTGCTTGTCCTGCCTATACTTCCTGCCTTGCTACTGGCCAGTCAGCATTTTATTTATGCAGAGCAATGTCCACAGCAGATTCCTCATCCCATCTCCACGCCCCTGGAGAGTCTTCTCAATTCTGCATTTCATCAGTCTTTTTTTTAAAAAATATATATATATATATATTTTTTTTCATTTTGCATACCAACCCCAGTTCCTCCTCCCACCCATTCTCCCACCTCCTCACCTCCCTTCCACTCTATCCCCATCCACTCCTCAGAGTGGGTAAGGCCTCCCATGTTAGTAAACAAAATCTGACATACCAAGTTGAAGGAGAGCCTAGCCCCTCCCCATAGTATCAAGGATGATCAAGGTATCCCACCACAGGGAATGGGTTCTAAAATGTCAGTTCATGCACCTGGGATAAGTCATGGTCCTGCTGCCAGGGACCCCACAAACAGATCAAGCCACACAACTGTCACCCACATTCAGCAGGCCTAGTTCAGTCCCATGCAGATTCCCGAGCTGTCAGTCCGGAGTCGGTGAGCTCCAACTATCACCAGTCAGCTGTCTCTGTGGGTTTTCCCCATCATGATCTTGATCCCTTCTTCTTCTTCTTCTTCTCCTTCTCCTTCTCCTTCTCCTTCTCCTTCTCCTTCTCCTTCTCCTTCTCCTTCTCCTTCTCCTTCTCCTTCTCCTTCTCCTTCTCCTTCTCCTTCTCCTTCTCCTTCTCCTTCTCCTTCTCCTTCTTCTTCTTCTTCTTCTTCTTCTTCTTCTTCTTCTTTGCCTTCGTCTTCATCTTCGTGTTCTTCTTTTTGAATGCCGAATGTCATTTATTGAAGCAGGGAAGAGGTCTTAAATACAGGCTTACAGCATAATAGGAGAACCACAGAAGGCAGATTTTTTTCCCTGAGGATTGAACCCTGTGCCTTGCAATTGCTAGGCAAGCACTCTACCATTGAGCTAAATCCCCACCCACACTCCTGATGTTTTACAATCTTGCATCTAAGCTGTTGATGCCCAATATGCTGGATGCACAGACAAGGAGATTCCCTTAAGCATTCAGGAGGCTGGCATCTTGCAGGGATTTAGCATAGGGAGAATATCCAGATCAAGGTTGGCAAGCAAGGCAACAGTTACCCAAAATGGGGGCCAGTGACCTACATGTCCCCCCACCTTTACTAAAAAAATGAGCTTCTGACTTAGGTTGTGGGAGATGTCAGCAGGTCACCTTTTCCATCATGGAGATACCTGTCCAGGCCACAGAGGTGTTCTGTCTTAGGATGGTGAGCGCCCCCAGGCATTATCGTACCTGAATACTCATTATCATGCGGGCTCATCATGTGAGAGCTGCAGATTATCCAAGGATCTCTAAGTAGTGCTGGGCTTGCAATCTGTGTCTTAGAAAAAGAAAAGACCAACAGAAGTCTTAACCCACCCATAGCCACTATGCTAAAGGCAACTGAAAAATTCCCTTCCTTAACAAGCCTTACTGCAAATTGGAGTCCTTGTAAGATGGTATCCTGAGAGCAAATGGAACTTGAGTTTGTAAATTTATATCTTTCAAAGCCAATTAAAATGTATATAACTATTGATTTAAATTTGTCATGCCCAATAAAATGAAAAATTAATTAACTGTGGTAGCTACTTTTGCTGTCAGGGTCTCCACTGTGCTAGCTTAGTAACCAGTTATGACTTGACAATCCCAGGAACAGTAGTAGCAGTGGTCTTCACTGTTATAACAGCAACAATGGCAAATTCTCTTCTGGAGTGTGTCGGTATCCATTGGCGTGGACACAACTCCAGGAACAGGTACCACCGAGGCCCATTAATCTTGATCCCAGCACATGTTAAGCTGGCAGCTCTACACAAGAACAACTAAGAACCATAAAGGAAAAACAGGCAGCTCACAAGGAGCAGAACTAATGGTCTCATAATGGCTACATTCAGACTCACAAATTTTAAGGTATCTTCAAAGGGGGCTAAGTGAATTTCAGGAGACCAAAAAATGTTGCACAGAGCCACTCCTAAGAAGTAGGTACTACTGCATCCTGAATAGGATTGTAAAAATGAAAAAGCATAGCTGGCATGCTACTGTTACTAAATGGAGGTCAGTGATCTTCTGTGTTATCCTTAATCTCTTAGGTGTCTGGGTGACACATTCTCAAACATACTTGAAAAAGCAGTTACCTCTCTTTCTCTTCCTTCACTCATGTTCCCAGGAACTGGTCTCTGCTCTCTTCTATGCCCCTTCTTTGCCCCTTCGCTCCTATCCCCTCAATAAACCTCCCACATGAACCCTGTTGTATGGTATGACTCCTTCCCTGCTGGTTTAAAAATACATTTGGTGCTGAGATTTATATTCAGTCTGAGACATGCAGGGACCCTGCACCTGGGCCACTGTTGACAGCCCTACTTTTTTCCCACCTAACGAATTGCTAGGTCTCTCCATCCATTGCTGACCATTGTTTTTGTGAGCTCCAGGAAGTCAACTTGGATCCACCTCAAACAGCCTGATGGTTCCACAGCCGAGACAGAGAAGTGTCCAGCTAGTTACTCCAGGACTTGGCCAGCACCCAAGATTTCTCAGGTCCCCAAAGATGTTTGATGTCCCCCAGACCAGCAGGAAGCAGTCTTGAGAACACGACACCCTCATCCCCGCCTCTACTGCTACTCCTTTCTAACTCCTCACCTATTTATAATAAACAGAAGGGAGGAGTATTGGCATTTGGCATTTGTACTGGCCTGCTCTTAGGGTCCTGTCAGGATATATCCTCAGCTGCAGCCACTAAGAGCACCCCCTGTGCATTCGCTATTTTTCCTTATAAAAGGGGGCCTTGTACAATTCCCGTCTCTTTCTCTTCCTTCGATCTCATCTCCAGGTACCAGTGTCTATTCCCTTCCCTGCCCCTTCTCTCCCCTCCTCTCAATAAAACTCCCATGAAAAGAAAAAAAGAAAGATAGAAAAAGAAAAAGTAGTTACCATACATTACCTTCTGGAGAATCCAACTGCATGGCTGTAGTTCCTTGGCTTACGTTAATGCTTTCCAAAGCTGGCCCTACTGGGCTTTCAATACCCATTGGCATCGGAAAAGGAGAGTTTTCACACATGACCAATAGGCTTCTGCCATGTTGGGCTTCAGCTATAGCCACAGGGCGAACTCAGCACTCAGAAACACAATGAGGAATTTCATTGTCCTTAATAGTGTAATGTGTCATTGAGGGTTGCTTAGTAATTGAGTAATACCAAATCTTGTTATAAGCAACAGTCTTCCTAGGGTCCTCCATTGTTCTGATTGTTCTTTGCTTTCTATCTAGAATCCATTTATGAGTGAGTATATACCATGTTTGTCATTCCAGGTATGGGTTACCTCACTCAGGATGATTTTTTCTAGTTCCATCCCTTGCCTGCAAATTTCATGCTGTCATTGTTTTTCTCTGCTGCGTAGTACTCCATTGTGCATATGTACCACATCTTCTTAATCCATTCTTCAGTTGATGGGCATCTAGGTTGTTTCCAGATTCTGGCTATTACAAATAATGCCTCTATGAACATAGTTCAGCATGTATTTTTGTGGTATGTTTGAGTATTCCTTGAGTATATGCTCAAGAGTGGTATGGCTGGGTCTTGAGGTAGTTCCATTCCGAATTTGGTGGTTGTACAAGTTTGCATTCCCACCAACACTGGAGTATTGTTCCTTTTGCTCCCCATATTCTCCAACATTGACTGACTTTTTTTTTTGGATCCAGCTTATTTGGTGTTCTGTAAACTTCTTCTATCTTCATAGGTATTTCTTTCTTTCAGTTAGGAAAGTTTTCTTCTATGATTTTTTTGAATATCTTTTCTGTGCCTTTGAGTTGGTATTCTTCTCCTTCTTCTATCTCTAGTATTCTTAGGTTTGGTCTGTTCATGGTGTCCCAAATTTCTTGGATGTTTTGTGTTATGACTTTTTTTTCTTTAGTGTTTTCTTTGACTGATACATCTATTTCTCTATTGCGTCATCATTGTTCCAGATTCTCTAGTCCATCTCTTGCATTTCATTGATTATGCTTGTTTCTGTAGTTCCTGTTCGTTTAGTCAGGATTTCTAATTCCAGCATTTCCTCAGTTTGTGTTTTCTTTATTATCTCAAATTCATTTTTCAGATCTTGGATTGTTTCCTTCCTCTGTTTAATTACTTTTTCTTGGCTTTCTTTGATTTCTTCCAATTTTTTGTTTGTTTTTTCTTCTATTTCTTTAAGGCAATTTCTTATTTCCTCTCTAAGGGAGTTTTTAATTTCCTCTTTAATGGAGTTTTTCATTTCCTCTTTAATGGAATTTTTTATTTCCTCTCTAAGGGAGTTTTTCACTTCTTCTTTATTGGAGTTTTTCATTTCCCCTTTAAGGGAATTATTTATTTCCTCTTTAAGGAAATTTTTTATTTCCTCTTTAAGGGAGTTTTTCATTTCCTCTTTAAGGTCTCTATCATCTCCTTAAAGTCGTTTTTTGGGTTGATTTCTTCTGATTCTTCTGCCTTGGTATGTTTAGGTCTTGTAGGTATAGAAGCACTAGGTTGTGATGTTGTTGTATAGGACTTCATGTTCTTGCAATGGCATCTACTAATCTCTTCCTCTGTTTGGTGTAGGCAGTGTCTGTGTCTGATGGTGCCTCTCTTGTTCTAATTGTTAGTTTTCGTTCACTAGGATTTCTTTGTTAAATTTGTGGTGTTGGGCTCTGTTTCTATGGGATCAGCTTAGTCAATTTGGAGTTAGTGGGTTCTGTCTCTGGGAGCAGTTGTTCCTTACAATTCTGGTGATCTGGTTCAGTGGCTGGGTGGTTTGTTCTTTTGAATTCTCAGGTCACGTTTTGCTCATTAGTCAACGTCTCAGCTGTTCTTGTTTCCTCAGGCATCAAACTGTAGGTTTCTGATTCCTCTCCTGCATGGATTTCAGCTGAGTAGGGTAGTCTCAGCAACACCTCCAAGTTGTTGGGTTTCACAGGATCTTGGGCCCTCGGTTCGCCTCAGACATTGGGCAGATCCATTCTGGTCTCATCCCACAGAGATGGCCCCTTCCCCAGGTGCTAGGATTAAAGGTGTCCCTGTTTTGAGCTCTTGATTAGGAGCTTGTTTTCATTAACTCCTTAGCCTGTGGTAGCTCAGTTACTGGTTTTTATTACAATTGCATTTAGGCCACAGCCCCACTGCTGGGCCTGCCTGCCTCTACAGCCCCAACCCACTCTGCCTGCCTGCCTCTTGGGCTTTGTCCAGCTCTTCCTGCCTCAGACAGTCTTAATAGGTATTGTCAACTAGCAAATCTGTTCCAATCCAACAGTCAGTGAAACTGGGGCAGGATCCTGAACCTATGAGAGCCTTCAATGAGTGTGTGACAATTAGCATGCCTGTCCTTACAGGTTTCAAGAAACTTCAGCATGTGGTGGGAGTGGTCCAGTCCACCTAATACAGCACACATGGCTGGGAGGACAAGGTCAATTGCAGGGACTGGAGAAATGGCTCATCCATTAAGAGCATTTATTGCTGTCTCAGAAGATCCACAGGACAGCTAACAACCCTCTTTAACTTAAATTCCAGGTGGAATCTGCCCTCACCTGGCCTCTGTGGGAATTGCATGTACATGGTGACCAAACCCCGATCAGTATAAATGAAAGCACCACAAAATATCCCAATATGTTTTGCAGGAAATTATCTCTTCTTCTCGGTTATCATTTATGTTATATTTCCAGAAAACCAGTGGCAGATTGCTTTTCATTTCCTGATTTCTTTTATATAATATTAATGAATGCTCTTATTTTGAGTGTTCTAGAGCAATATACTTGTTTTCCTTTAATTTGTTCTACATGATGATTTGGTGACATGTGTGTATAGTGTACCACATTTTACTGGCATCTAAATACATGACTTCAAGGATATAATATATCTGGTTCTTCTATTATGTAGTGGGCATCCATGGAGTACATAAAGCCATCCACATCCAAGGAGCCATCCCTCTGTGTAGCCCTGAGACCCATGGCTAGGAAATCCTTGTGAGCTGAAGATTCATGTAAATTACTGAGATACATCCACGCCTGTGAGTTCAGAGTTTACAGGTATGTGAAAACTCACCTAAGTGAAGAAGAGTCTCAGAGTGAAGTTTGAAATCACATTTTATGCAGAGAAATAGATTCATTTTACTCAATGGGGGCTTTCAAAACAGGAGTCCTTATATACAGTGTATAGCCTTAGCAAACTATTAAAACAATGACAAGAATAAAAGAAATAACAAAAATTAACAAAACCTTAAAAAATAAAGAAAACCAAAATCCAAAGCATAAATATTCCAATATATCAACGAAAAAAATTAAGAAAATTTCAGGGTCATTTGGAATTTCATATGGGAGAGCAAATGAGGTGAGGAACTGGTTTCTTCTCTGCCATGAATTATCTTCAGCAACACTTGCACATGACATGGCATCAGCTTCAGCGCTGCACAAGAGAATCTTATACATTTGGTGTGGTCTGTGTGGATGGCAGTGTGACATTAACAGTCTTCCTTGTCAGATTTCCATCATGTATGGAGTCAGCTTGCCAAAGCCATTGATAGGAAGCTAACAGAAAAACTCTTGCTCACCCACCAGTCCTCTTCCTTGTTGCTTTGGTCCACACTGGGTCAATGTGCTGATGGATTTCAGGGTTCTTAGTAATTTGTCTTGTGTTCTCTGAATCTCGGACTATTTCTGATACAATCTTTTCTCTGGGAATAGTGAGCCAATGGATGGGGATCAGATTGTGGCAGGATCACCTGATGGTACGGTGATATTTGCCTCACTAGTGAGTTCACAGCTGAAAAGAGGTGGCATCTTCTGAGGAGGATATGAACCTGGAGTGTAGAATGTCATGCCTTCAAGGTGTCTCAGTCTTCTTACAGCCTTCTCAGTTTTCCTAAGAGGTGCTGTCAGGGAAAATCAGCAAAGAAAATATGATTCAGAAACAGTTTTGCTGTGCCACTGTAAAGAAAAATCAGGGCCTATTCATCACTAGTAAACAAAATTTGAGGAAGAAAACACACCCCATGAACACCCTGGCTACTGGGGATGGGACGAAGTGGGGGCTTACTTGCCTGGAACATAGTGTTTCTGCCCCAGCAGCTCCATTTGCAGGAGGCTCTCTTCCTGGGCTGTGGTCTGCTCTCGTTCCTGCTGAAGGTTTTCAAACCTAGGGGAGGAAGGCAGCTGGGACACAAGCCTGCTGGGGACCTGCCATGTCAGCTTTTGAGTCCCCACCAGATTTACTCAGCTAGACAATCAAGCATTGCGTTTCAACTGAGTTCATTCCGTGCTCCCCCTATGGAAAAGAGTCAGAAGGCACCTGGGCAGGATATTTTTTCTCAGCTACAAGTTGAACTGGTAAATATACACTGTGCTGTCTTGGAAAAAAGAGCACGTTTCTGCAACAGTCCAAAGACATCATTTTTGAGAAATATCAATATGTTAAATTCTGGGGCACAGTTCAGGAAAGATATATCTGGCCTGGATTAGATTCCAGGTGAATGTGAACTTCCTGGAAAACTCTATGCCTGCCCTCTGGTGGAGCCTACACAGTAATGCAGAGAAGGCTCTGGTTATTCCTACAGCTCAGAACCGTGCATGGGTTTAACTTGTCAACTCCTACCCTGTTTATGACCAAGAGTAAATCGATTTATGAGAAACTGATGAAGACTGCAGAAAGCCTGCAATTAGCAGGACAGCTCGTTATGTAAATCTGCCAATGGGTAGACACTTATCTCTAAACGTGATATTCCTGATGGAAAAAATTACAGGAGGACACATGTTCCTTCACAATTGATGATCCCCCTTCTAGATTTCTGGATGCCATGGGAATATTTGTGGGGAGAGCTAATCTAAGAGATGAGATACTCCGGGCCTACTAGAGGTCTCAGAATGGAAGAAGGGGATACAGTCTACATAAGACCAAGGAGAGAGCATATTGCTTCCTGGACACAAATTCCTGTTTACTGAGCCAGCAATGACACTCTGAGGGTTTCTTTCCTGCAAGTGGCTCGGAGCTTGGCCAATAGGAGAGAAACTCAAAGAGAATGGAGATCCAGGTATAGTGGACCTCTTGGATCCCCTGCTTCTAGAAGCCTGGGTTCTTACCTCATCTGGGACCAAGTGAAATGATGCTGCAGCTTTACTGCCAAGTCCCTTTGCCTGGTGAGCAACTCCTTCTGCTTCAGCAGGGACTGAAGATTTTCCTTAAGTCTTTGATGTTCCTGTTCATTAGAAGATTGTGTTTTTAGGGGAGGTTGTCTGCATAGTGTACATTCACAGGGATGTGTGCATGCATTCTCTCTCTCTCTCTCTCTCTCTCTCTCTCTCTCTCTCTCTCTCTCTCTCCCTCCTTCCCTCCCTCCCTCCCTCCCATGTACATGGATGCACACATACAAGATCACTGCATTCCATCCACGCTTAGTGTACCAGATAATTCTAATGTAAGAAGAGGTCACCAGGGATGTGATGGAGAAGAAAGTTACCTTTATTAACCTATACTCTCTCTACCTATATTCCAGTACAGAGGCAGGAACACAGGATGCTCTGAGTGCAGGGATATGGAGAACATTGTGTACTTTTGCTTAGTTTTGATAATTTTTCTTTTTTTTTAGTTTATATGTACAGGGGTTCAGCCTGCCTGTGTATCTGTATAACACGTGCATGCCTGGTGACCTGGGAGAAGAACTCAGTGGGGAGATAAGTCAATGTATTGCTTGCCTTGATAAGCTGTGCACAGACAGGTGAACACCAGGGTTCCTTGAGCCATAATCCTAGCAAGTTCCCCAGAATGTGCATTGAAGACTTAGTTCCCTAGCGTAGGACAACTGAATGGCAATGGACCAGCACCTTGCTCTCAATAAGTGCTTCCAAGTGCCTCCAAGGAGGGCAGCTTCCTCCTAAAGAAGCTCTCTATACCATAGGTTGCCTCAATTTAGGCCCAAAGAATGAGCACAGAAAACTAGAAAATGTCTACAATCCGGAGTCTACAATAACCTTTCCTCCAAGTAAGATGATTTGTCAGATGATTTCTTAGAGTAACAGAAGGTTGACTACTCATGGCCAAATGATTGCTTATAGTATTGCATGCTTAACAAAAATCCGTGGACCACATGGATTGTTTTCACTCATCAATGATGGGAATCTGAAGAGTTTCTAGCTGGAGGTGTTCTGATGAGTCCTGATATAATCTTGTTGTGCCATATTCTCTGTGGACTCCTACTTTACATTGTGGAGTCAATGCTCCATCTGAAAACTGCAGTTCCACTGTTTGAATAATTGTGCATGGCTTCTCACTGGGCTACACCTTTTTACACTACTATCAATGTCTGATAGTTTTCATTCTCCCAACTCTCCATCAGGCTGATTTGAACTCAGTATGAAGAAATTTGTAGTAAGCATTTTCTGAGTGTTGCAGACACAACATGGAATGGGGCCTTTAGAGTGTGGTGAGCCTAAGGGGTGCCCTGAGACAGCCTCTTCTTACAATTCTGCATAGCTGTGGGATTTCTGCTGGGCTGAAATGCAGCCACAAGCACCTCTGCAGTTCAGAATTTCTCTGAGAATAAAGTCCATGCCAAGTTCCAAGAACAGGGTTAGCTGAACCATGGTTAGGCAAAGGGGAAAGGAAAATGGCAGCAGACGATAAGGAGAAGAACAAAACAGGATGCAGGGAAGTCATCAGTGGTCAGCCACCATTCACCCAGAAAAGAGAAGTACACAAACCCCCAGGCAGCCTTTGCTACCTCTCAGTAGCCTCTTTCTCACCAACATATACATTCTACTTTGTTTTTCTCCCGAGGATTTCTTTGCAGATAAATAATTCTGCCTCTACCAAAACCTGAAAACCTGGGCTGTGGTGGTACAGGCCTTTAATCCCAGCCCTCAAGAGGTAGAGCTAGGCAGATCTCTGTAGGTTTGACACCAGCCTGTGCTACCAAATGAGTTCCAGGGAAGTTGCAAAGCTACACAGAGAAACCCTGTTTTGAAAAGAACAAAAACAAAAGAAACAAAACAAAAGAAAAAAAACCTGAAAAACTTCTAGCTTGCATCAATTTTCCAGTATTTTTCTGTTGTAAGATGAATGGACAAGCAGAAGGAAGGGCAGTTCCATCTGTTCTTTGACTGAGGCAAAGTACTACCAACCAGATTAGACACAATACTTTCTCTTTGAAATCCGTCTACATCATCTTAAAGATGTTCCATTGTTCCATAAGAGAGTGAACATACAAAAAGGCTCAAACACATATGCTCATAACCCACAAAGATATACATAAAACAACATACACACACACACACACACACACACACAAACACACATACACACACACACCCTTGTTGAATCCAGAAAGGCAAGGGAGAAGACTAGAATGTTGCAGCACCTTTTCTACTCCAGGGGGACATAGTGGCTCCTCCCTGCTGTCTACAAGCCTCTTAGACTCAGCCAAGGTCTTCTACCTTGGCCTGAACTTATTTACCTTCCCAGGGAAGTTCTTATCACCAGATTCACTGATTATTCAGATAAGTAACAACTACTGCACAACTGAGTTTGACCACACAAGACCAAGTGCCAGTGGAGGAGGGCAGGACATGAAGCCTCCATATAGATCCAAGTTGATCCATCATAGTTTCTTCACTATATGTACCCAGATTTCTCCACAGAAATCATTGATAGCACCAGAGAATGGAAGTCACCAATGGTCATTCCCCAACAACTTTTACCAGATTAGAGTGCACATTATATGAAAACAGCCCCAGGTCAGTCATAGAAGGCAACTTGGGTCATGCAAAGCACTTTTCTAAAATGCAGCACTCTATACAATTATGAGTTGAAATCTGTCCTAAGAGTGAGCATCAAGATGTCCGGTTCCATGTTGTGAAACCACTAAGACAAACTAGATCTTTCCAGGGAAGTTACCTCTATGTTCTGATAGAAAAGAATTCTACTTTTATTTTTAAAGTAGTTTCATTGTTATTTATTACAAGATGCATTAATTCCAAAAAAAGAAACATTTTAAAAAATGAGAGAAACCAACAAGTCATTTCTCTTTCTGACCAAATGAACCATTTAGCAATGAGATGAAACAGAAAATGACAGGATGCTCTACTGTGAGGAGACAGGAGATCAAATGATCTGTGGCTACCAACTTAGTCAGAACAGAAATGTTCAGGTTCAATGAGACACATGGGCTGAAAGGAGTAAGAGAAAAAGCAACAGAGGGCACTGGATGTCATCAACAGATGTGCCCTCAGGCAGGCATGCTCACACACATAGACACACCCCTCAAATCATCAGTGAACAGAAAGCAGTAAGCAGGACATCACACTGAATGAGGATGACATTAATAGTTGGATTAAGTCTCCTCACACTAGCTGTTATGAAGGAGTCCCACAATTCTGCATCATTTTGGACTAAAATTTCCTGGGGAAGCATGATGTGTTTCTGCAACCTATGCTGATGCAGTTGTCTCAAATCTGCTAACTTCCTGGCATAAGCTCTTGCCAAATCCCTGGTCATCCATTGAGCTTCTAAATGTAAAATCCAAGATGGGAGAACTGGCCAATGCCAGTCACAACAAACAGTATTGACAAGCTGTTACTTAGGGTTCTGTCAGTGGGAACCAAGAGCTTGACCAGGTAAAGAGCACACCATGGCAGTCTGGGAACTAGAGAGTAAAATGCCATCTGACACCCAAAAAGATGTCTGTGAGTTCCGCCTTGCATGCTGTTTTTGCCTCTGATGACCCCTGCCATGCCATGAGACACAGACCCTTGACTTCACTCACTCCAATCTCTTTGGCTCCCATCATAGCAGGGCTCCTACCATACTGACATATAGGTGAGTTATGTGATTTACCCGTCTCCCTTAATGGACCACAGCTTCCAGCAGAGCAGTGGGGTTTGCTTTTCAGTCATGTAGTCTTCCAAGTGGCTAACTCCCCAGAAAGACTTGTGAATGATCACAGAAATGAACTATTGGATGGGATGGGTCAGGTGGATAACTGAGTAGATGGTTAACTGGGTGTGTGTATATCTATGTGTATGGTCAGACTAGTGGACAGCTTGGCCCTGCTGCTTCAACCTACCTGCTGCTGCCTTGTCCAGAGGTCGTAGATCTTCTCATGAGCCTCCTCACAGAGCCTCTTTGCCTCCTCACAGGACTCTTGTAGTAAACTTTGCTCCCCCTGCTGCTTTATTTTGTCCTCTATCAACATGTGCACTTTTTCCTGCAGCTGAGTCTTTTCACTCAGGAGCTGACTGTAGAGGGTGCTGAGATATCACAAGAAATGATGAGCTCCACCTCTACCCTCCATTCTTGCCTCCTAATACCATAATTCCTGCAAGGTCCCATGTCCCCATCCACAACAGCTTTGGGCTGGAGCCCACATTGGCCATGCCAGCATCACTCAGGTGCAGGCTAAAGCCAGAGAAGAGCCAAATTCCAGAAAGATTTACACTACATCTGAAGACCCTGACTGCAAAAGGGATCCATGGACCTCTGAAGACTAGATCTGCAACATCACGCACACACACCCTGGTGCTTACCTGTTCCCATTATTGGGAAAACATGAGCATGTAGTGGGGATCCATGCCATAGGGTAGACAGATGACCTCTCAGGAATACATTCCATCCATGTGTCCCATAGAATCCAGCTCTGTAAGCTCCTTCTAGAGTAGAAGTTCTTGAAGCTGACAGGAAAATTTTAGGAGGGGCTCTCAGACTCTTCACACTTAGGAGAACTCAGTCTAGGAGACAAAAGTCCAAGAGCTATAAGGCAGGCTTCTTGCTGAGAGGTAAACTGACTAGTAACCCAGCCCTCACATTGGTTCAAAGGTGGAGAAGGGAAGAATTTGCTATCTGAGGTCTTTCTGTATGCTGTGAATATGTATTGCTACCTGTGGTTAATAAATAATAGGTTGCTTTGGCCTATGGCAAGGCAGGGTGGATCCAGGCAGGGAAGTCCAGGAGAGACAGAGAATAGTCTCAGAGGTGAGGAGATGGCAGCTGACACCCAGGGAGCAACATGCCAGCAGCCTGGCAATGCAACAGCCATGCTGCAAAACACAGATGAATAGAAATTGGTTAATGTGAGATGATAGAGCTAGCTAGCCTGAAACTTAAGCCATTGGCCCTACATTTTGTAAGTAATGTAAGACTCTGTGTGTTTATTTGCAAACATTTGGCTACAGGAGGAAGGTGAGACAGATTCCTCTGGACAGCAGGGTCAGGCAGGACTGGAGAAACTTTTGACAACAAGAAGCAGTCCTTACCAAGTTACAGAGCTCCCCCAAAACAGGCACTTACCGGTAGGAGTTGGTCTTCTCACTCAGCTCTCTGCACTTGTCCAAGGCCTCACTAATCTCCTTGGGTAATTTCTTCAGATCTGACGTATCCTTCTTATGTTCTGTTTTCTGCATCTCATGCTCAGAATTCAGCCTGTGGTAGAACTTGGCCCCAGGACCATATAACCCCATGAACTTATGCCACAGGCACCACAAGAATTCAGGTTGTATTTTGTACTACCTCAGCTCACTGGATGACACACCCTGGAAACTCCTGCTGTGCTTTAGACTTGCCTCCCTGCCACAGGCCCAGGAATGGCTGGGTGTCAACAGGGAGGGAGACAGGGCTACATGAGCTCCCTCAGTAGGCCTGGAGGGATAGACTAGCTCTCTAAGAAGGTCCACAAGTGTGGGCCTACCTGAAATCTGCAATGACATTTCCACTGTCATGAGAACAGAAATTCTTTCTCCTTACCAGGATACCCAGAACTGATAATCAGCAGTGCCATGAAGGAGGCACTCCATGAGGATGGCTTTATAAACTCCCAAGGGGATTCCAAAGAGGCTCCAGGGTGAGCACAAAGCTGAGAGCAGTGACGCTCAGTGTGGGGCTCCCTGGCCTTAGCACTTAGATCATCTGAAATCTTTGAAACAGGCAAATTATCAGGCCTACTATCAATCTCTACCTCACAAGAAATGAATGGACACACACACACACAACACAGACACATAGACACCCACACAAACAACACACACACACACACACACACACACACACACACACACACACACACACACATACACACTGAATGCAAGCCTCTCAGACAGTACAGAAAACACTGAGACACCAAATGCTCAGCATAAAAGGATCAAAGAATGCATTTCCCCAGCAGGGCAAGTATGGCATTGGGAACCTGCCTGTGTATCAGGCAAAGGCAGACAACATGCAGGAGGTTGTTTTCAGCAGTGGGATTTTAAATTGAAAGATAAAGTCTATGCTAGGGTGAGTTGCTGAGATCTGATTGGACAGGTTGGCAAGTGTAGCCAAGGCATGGATTTCGATTGTTTAAATTCGGTGTTTGGTTTCAAGAATGAGTCAGTGTCCACAAAGGGAATGAACTTTGGGGACTAAATTTAGGAATGTCATCTAATGGTTTATCAAGAGAAAAGACAAGTGAAAAGGGAAAAACCTGCCACTGCCATGTTTGCAATGTTTGGACCCCTTAGAGGGCAATTCACACATACACAGAACTATACACAATTAGAATGTCAGAGAAATACAGGTAGTTGTCATTATCTAACAGTATAAGTAACAAGACCAGAGAGGAGGAAGGATAGACATAAGACCTTCCAGTCACACAGAGATGGACTAGAAGGACCACCAGGCCCTTCAAGCTGCTCCCAGAGCAACAAGCAACAATCAATATCTTGTCCAATACAGAGACTCAGGTTAAACTCAGAGCACCCAGCATCTCCTAAAAGCCAACACCTGTCAAGGCCTCTTGAAATGCGGGTTGTTCTCTTCCACTCTACTGCCCCTCTCTGGGGTACACGCTCCAGTTTTCATAAGCAGGAATCAGAACAGCCTGTGTTCCATCTCATGCCTGGAGGATTCAGTTCTGCCTCTCATGTGCACTCAGGAAAATTTGTGCAAATCACCCTGCAGGTGCAGCTTCCATGACCTGAGGACTGCTGGAATTGACACAGGAGTGTCAAGACAGTCACCAAAGAACAGGGCATGATGAATACCTGTGGTTCAACTCATTGTTGGTGTAATGGGCCAGGAATTCACGAAGTTCATTCCTGTCAATGGTCATCATCTGTAGCTGAAGGGTCAGTTTTTCCACCTGGTTCAGCTGCTGCTCCTGCTCAGTGAGGAAGAAGGGTTTGGATGATGCCTTCCTAGAAGTCCCTATAAGTACATAAACACAAGTGAATTTATACAGATGAATGGCAGAAGCCAAGATCCTGTGGAGTACCAAGAGGAAGCTTGAGGAAGATGAAATTCATTGGAATACAGTGAAGCCCTCAAAGGTCAGAGCATATTCCCTTACGCTGGTCCCCATAAGCCATGTATTTATGCCCAATCACTATGGCTAGATACCTGCCTCAGCCCCTACTGCAGCCCTACTGTCCCTGACAGACATATGCTATTCGGGCCATGTTGGTTTGGAATTGTCAGATCATACCTGATGTGATGCAAGGAAGTGCAGGAGTCCCTAATGCTTTTTACCTCCCAACCATGTTAACCTGTGTCCATGACTAAAAGGAACTGAATGTCTCAGCCCTGGGTACATGAATGGAAAATTTCCCTCCTTGATATTAACATCAGATATTAAGTGCAACAACATCCCATTCTGATACTGCATCAGTAGATCTGTGCCTCCTGTTGGCATTCTTTGCCTCTCAGAATGAACTGATACAAGTCTCATCACAGCAGCTGCATGCTTGACCATTTCTGGCCCTCTGCCAACTAACCATCAGATATCCTCCACATTGGATCTGCTCTTTGGGATCCCAGATAAGTAGCATTGGCCCATTGTTTCAGATGATCACAGCTACTGAACCCTAATACTAGAAGGTCAAGTTCTAGACTCACCCCCTCCTTAGGATACGAGGGCTCTCTCTGCCAGTGGGTGAACTCTATAAGCACTTAGTGAATGCCTCAAGGGCAGCTGGCATTGCCACGACACTGGTGATTTCACAGAAGATGCCACAGGTTCTCCACAATACAATAGAATTTCTCGAGAAGGGACTGCTAGGGTCACTTCCAATGGCCATCACCTATTTTATAACAAGCTCTTCTCCAATTCACCAAAAGCCAAGCTTCCCTTTCCAGTAGCCTTCCCTGAGACACAGGGGAAGGCCTTTAGCACCTCCTCCTTCCAATCCTAAGATCTCTCTGATTCATTAGAATCTAGCCATTCTAATTCAATAATTAATCATGTGTGGAGAGCAAAACTTATTTTCAAAATACTGCCCAGGAATGACACTTCTCCTCCTGATTATCAGCAGCTAATAAGAAATTTTAAGGATGCTAAGCAAATAGCTCAGGATAATAGGGAAGGAAGATCAGTACCATGAGGTGAACAAGTACATCAGAGAAGATCCACGGCACTGTTACAATGTATGGGAGTGGTGGAGGATTATGTGATCCTGTCAGAACAATGATGACACATAGGAAATGATGGAACATTTGCCAAAACCTCCAGCAGAATACATTTCAACCATCGTGATGTTAACAAAGGTGTTATCAACTACTGATAGTTATGACTGTAAATAGCTAAGGACTGAGCATCTCCAGGTGACCCCCAGTCACCAAGATCAAATACTTACAGGAAGAGTGATGTCCCGGTCCTGCACTCAAGGTAGAGGAAAGAGGACTGGCTATTGAGAGGCTGAAACTAAGAAACTTAGTTATCATTGGCATGCATGAATACTTGGTGGCTGTTGCCCTGGTAGTGGTTGTTAATTAAAATGTGAGAATCTCTAGCTTTGGTCAGGGAAATTTACTGTCCCTGTTAGTGACATACAACAAAAGAAATCCAGTGTGGGTGAAGTGCCTGGATGGATCTGAAAATTCTTTATTCCCTCTGTCCTTCCCACTCAGAGTGAAAACAGAGGGCCCTCAACAGAACAGCTGCAGCCTTGACCATCCCTGGCTCTCTGCCAAACTAACCATAGAGTTCCTCAACTCTAGGTCTGCTCTTGAATATCTCAGAGGACCAGGAGAGGCCCACTGCTTCTCAGAAACTCTCTTCTCCTTAGACCCTCTCCTGAAAGGAACAGCTGAAGCTTCCTCCTTCAGGAAGCTCCTCATCCCTTGCCCAGAACGCACGGTGCTTTCCCCAGAACCATTGACTTCTTGATGTGTGACATGGAGACTGATGGCCATCTTTGTTCTGCCTCACTCTGATGTCCCTGTGCTCTCGGTTCTGTCTCCCAAGAATCCTGTTCAGTCTATTCAGCATGTCTGTAGGTGAAACATAAGACACTGAACAAATGTACCAAGGACAGTTGGTGTTGCCACAACACTGGTGACATCACATAGAATGCCAGGGCTCTCTAGGATACAGTAGAATGTCCAAGTGCTGATGTCACATGGTATGCCTATTAGATCCCTGCTGCATACCTCACCTGAAAGTGACTTTATACCAAGGTTCCATTTTCAGAATCCTCTGGGATTGCAACGGAAGCCTTTAGGTAGATCCTCCTTCCAAAGCCAGAAATCTAGCCCTCTGCTTCATTAGAAACTTTATCTAAGTGAAGTTGCATTTCATATATTTTCCTTCTTCCTAAAACATACTTTTTATATTCCCATACTTTAATCCTTTTTATCTTAGACCCCATATAAACTTTATTTGTATTCAAATCTCATAACTTATTTAAACTTTAAAGTTTAATATTTTTATATCTTAAGCTAATTCCTTAGACCTAATACAATAGGTATTCAATCTCCCATGAAATACTTAAGCCTTAAATTTTTATAACCATATCAAATCTTAAAATACCTTTTCTTTGTATTTAATTCATTGAGTTATTCTCTACTTGGAATTTGATACAGTGTTTTCTTATCTTAACCAATAATAATTTGTAACCAATTCTCTTAAATGATGGCAACTGTTTGTAAACAACTGAAATCAAATGACCCAAATCCATGTAGTGTGTGTGTGGGTGTGTGTGTGTGTGTGTGTGTGTGTGTGTGTGTGTATAAACAAAATCAATAGATTTTTAAAAAATGTAATGTATTTTTTAACATTTGTGCTAAGGATTACCAAGACAGAGAAGGTTTAACCTGGGAAGCCAATGAAGAACTTGCCTTAGGAATGTAGGAAGGGTGAGATTTAGATTCAGAGTATGTAGTCAGTAAACTCCCAACAGCCCCTAGCTTCCCCACCTCTGCCTGCCTGAGGAGACAGTGCATTTCACCCTCTGTGAGAGCCACAGGAGCCTCTCCTCCAGGCTAGTAAGAACCCTGCCCACCATAGCCATGATTCTGTCCCAGAATCCCTTGAGGGAGGCATCTGCCAATCAGGGACTCTCCTGTCTGGTCTGTCCACTCTGAGAACTCTTCTCCCTGCTCAGGTAGTTAGGGAAGGTGCCTGAAGGCTTCAGTTATCATCACTGCCTGGGACAATTTTCTATCCAGTCATCCACTCCTGTGACAGAACATAACTGCTGAGTAGGGGAAGGTCATTGGGGATGGGGCAGACTCAGTCCCTATGTACACAGTTCAAATACTGGTCTATCATTTCTGAGACTCAGTTTATCATCAAATCTCTTATCATTCGGCTTGCATTGTGCCATCTGCAGAACCTGGTACTTGGGGAACAGAACTGTTTGAAATTTTGCCCTCCAGCCTGTCCCTTCACCATCATTAAACACAATGTGAAGTCTGGACAGACCAGAAAGCAGGAAGCCACGAGGATTTCCCTGCCTCATGGTAGTTGATGACTTCTGAGGCTGTCACTCACTGGATAGCAGTGTAACAGCAGTTGATCCTGTCCCATATTGGAAAGTGGATTCCTGGGACAGGTGCTGACTCTGTGTCTGTTGTCACCTTTTTGAACAAACACAAGTGGAGATTAGGAGTAGAAAATAATGGACATATCCCACTCTGAGCAAACCCCTTCCCAATCTTCCACTGTCCTTTGCCTTCATGCCTCTCTCCTTCCCTGAAAGTTTATCTCCCAAGGATGGTCTCAGATTTCCAGCAATCCTTCCAACTCAGGGTCATTATTTTTAGGTTTCTTTTTTATTCTTCTTTTCAATGGATGCTTTTTTCCTGCCCTAACGTGGGAAGGAGGCATCTTAGAGATCTGTGTAGTTGGTCAAGGTATCACAGTGTTCCATTCCTCTATCTTTTGAGGATAGAAACCTACACTTAAGACTTGTGCCATGCCAAAAGAAAGAAAACAGAACTGAATTAACAACTTGTTCTGCTGGTCCTCAACCCATCAAATATTAGATATAAAACAAAAACGATGGGGAAATCTTCCTGTGATTTCTAGATGTAGTGTAAGCATTGTGCTTGAAATACTTTTCTGTCTGCAGCAGCAGAATCTGGAAGAAGAGAAGTTATTCAGTTGCTCAGCAGAGATGGCTCTTGCTGTCTCATCCTGGATGCCTGTGGCAACAGGTGCAGTAGGAACAGCCCACCTTGAAGTCTTCATGTCAGCATCATTGGATCCTGCGAACCCACAATTTCCTGCTCTTCACCACGTTCTGGATCGCTAGTAAGCATTTTTAGACTTACTTGATGGTTGCGATTTACTGCTATCTGAAAGTGCAATGGAAGACGAAGGAGAAAGTGAAAACTTCCATGTGCTTGTTGTCCAATGGTATCTGAGGGGCTTAACATGTGACATAGATTGTAGATCTCCATCTAAGATAGATCCTGGAACATCTACACATTGTTAGTAACACCGTACACAACATCTGTGCTCTAGAAGCATGGAAGTTCCATGCACAGAAAGAAGCATGATGCAGCATTCCCCACCCCACTGTGATAGAGCAACTAGCCCATCATAGAGGATGAGGGCACCATCAGTGTTGTGCCTTAATACACACATGGTCATCACACACTACATACCCATATATGTTTCCACATTCATACATTTAAGAACATGTATTTGTCTACACAATTGCATACCCACACACATATACACATTGATATATAATTTAAAATTAAATTGAATGTATAATAAACAAGACATTTAAAAAAAACCTAACAAACTTTGTGGTATTGGTATGATTATATATATGGTATGCATGTTGTATGAAGAGCTATGAATTTATAAGTATCTATATGCAATACATAGTGTGTACAACCAAATCTAACTGCATATACATGCATATATAAATATAAAGATAAACTGAAATCCCAACTCCCAGACACCAACCAAGGAGGCAGCAGAGCTTTCTGAGTGGACAGCTTGATGTGTTAGCTCCTTCCTGCCTTCAACAGTGAGTGCCTGTTTTGTTTCGTTGAAAGGTATGATTTGTAATTCACAACCGAAACATTTCATTTGCCTTATTTGAAATATGTAAAATGTAACATTCAAAGAGCAGAAATATGAGAAATAAACTTTGCTTTTAGTATCTAGAAATAAATACCAAAAGTTCCTTCAATGCTTTTGTCTGTACATGTATATCATTTCAGTAGATAAACATTAATCCTGTATTTTAATTTTTTCTGTATTTTAATTGTTTTTCTCCTGAATAATGCACTCTTCAATATATATAAGTCATGAGATATCATCCTCCATGATGGTAGTGGCCACTACTGTCTATTTCACAAACATCTTCCAGTTACCTAGAAGTCTATTTGTTAATTCGCATATGCCTGTCATGACATTTAATGAAGAAAGAAGCCATAGTTTTGAAAGAGCCAGGAAAGCTGTTTGTGGAAGTTTAGAGAGAAGGAAGGGTAGGCAGAAAATGATGCAATTATATTTCAACTTCAAAAAAAAAGAAAGAAAGAAAAAATTCAGTTGTTTAAAAAAATGAAATTTGCAGAGAATTGGATAGAACTGTTAAAATACATATTGAATAAGGTAACCTAGACCCATAAATACAAACCTTGTACATTCTCTCTCTTCTGAGGTGTCTAGCTCCAAATCTGAGCATATATCTGCTCCCATATGAGAGCTTTGCCTTGTCTTGGTGTATCTTGTTTTGTCATGTTGGAATATGTGACTCTCACAGGCCTGATCTTTTCTGAAGAGGACATGGAAAGGAGTAGATCTGAGGGAGAGGATAGGTTGGGTTGAGCTGGGAGGAGTGGAAAGAGGGGAAAATGTGGTCTGGATATATTGTAAAAGAGAGAACTTTATTTTCAATTAAACAAAGAAAAAATAAACAGCAAAAATACAAAAAAGTACAGCGAAGAGAGTACAGTAAATTGTTGCTGTTGCTATTAATTTTAAAGAAACCAAGAGTCTATATTTTTATATTCAGTGCTATGTAAATTTTAAAAGGAGCAAAGACACCAAGAATTTTACCCAACTGTGAACAACACAAAATATCATCATGACAAAAATAATCTTAAAGATGCAATAATTGCATATAGATCATGCTGATAGCCAACAATCATCTAATTAGACTTCAGACATGATCAACAAGAGGTAAACCATAAATAGTAATGTAAACCTAGTTAACTACACAAGGCTGGTGAACTTATAGATGGTGGAAGAGAACCAATAAGCATCACTTCACTAACTCAGCATAATCCCAGCTATGCTCTAAATCTTTGTTCTTTTCCCCACAGAAAATCCTTATGAAGGAAACAGACAGGGACTGCTATAGAAAACCACAACCAATAAAAATGAAGAGTCGTGGATTCCTATCTCAAGGTAATATCTACAATACAACTCCTGAACCTAAAACTTGGGAATCGTTGAAGAAGAGGGAATGGCAACAATTTAAGAACCTAAATAACAAGTAGTTTGTCCTGAGGTTGTGTGTCCCAGCAATATCAGAAGATACACTCATAAAATCCCAACAACATAACTGCCTAAGCATGAGCTTAATGAGGCTGACATCAATAGACATGTTAAGTGAGATGAGAAAAATTCCACATGGCCTCAAATCCACTAAGACATTTATAGACAACTAAGACATATTGAGAGAAGTAGAAATAGTCTTCTGTTGTTCCTTTACAGTGTGTGAATACTTGTCACTATGGTTGATTTAATAAAAATTAAGTGGCCAATAGTTAGGCAGAATGTATATCAGGGTTTCTGAACAGAAAGAGTTCTGGGAATAAGAACGGCAGGTTTGCCATGCAGATGGAGAGGAAACAGTATGGGCATTACAGATAGAGTAAAGATAAACAAGCAATGTATAAGAGTGTAGATAAAGAGATATAAGTTACTTTAAGTTGTAAGAGCTAGTGGGACAAGTCTAAGATATAGGCTGAACTTTTATAATTAATAGAGTATCTGTGTCACTTTTTGTGAGTTGGTAGTTTAATGCAAAACCTGTCTCCATATGGAACCCCACTTCAGACCATGCACATCCACATGAGGCCTGAAAAAGTTTTTTAAAAAGTTCAGAACACAGATTCAAATGTGGCTTCCTGATGACCACAGTTTGTCAGGCAGGATCAGTGGCACACAGAGATGCTGCTACTGTCTACTCTGTGGACTGGAGCCAGCAGCAGGACCATGTGCTAAGGCTGAGGCACACCATTGGATGACATAGCAGTTTAAGATTTATCTCATGCAATCAGAGGTAACACAAGGTGCTCAATAAAGACATATCCAGAGAGAAAAAAAACCTCTAAACATGTAACCATGACTTTAAAAAATCTGTGTAGGATTAAAAATGATAGAAAATGGGTATAGACAGTCAAAGGAAAAAATAGTTTATAATTAACAAAATAAAGCCTTTAAAAGAGATTAAAATAATATAAAAAGTATAAGCCATGTATTGAGGGAAAATACAGAGTGAGTTTGGATCCTATGTAGTGTCTTGTTGACTTTTAATATTTTATTTGTTGAGGAGTTAACAATAGCTACTGATGTGGAAGGTCATCGGGAGACTGGCTCCCACATTTTACCCCAGGGTTCTCTTGAGGGGCGAAGGATAAGAAATTTAAATAGAAGGATAGAGGGGAGAAACAGACAGAAACACAGTGTAGCCTCAGGAGTGCCTGGATCCTTATCCACTGGCCTCTTCTGTCTCTTCTAAAATGCTATTTATAGGAATGCCAAGGGTTGGAGCAAAAGACCTCCCCCTAGCTCAGCCAAGTGTATACACTTTCCAATAACCCAGTAACCACACACATGGTCAAGCAATCCTGTAATGCAACCCTGCTGGGTGAAGCAAACTGAGATTTCACTAGCTTTTATGGGCCTCACAATCCCCCCTTCTTAATATAAAAAAGTGCTCCTCAGGCCACATAGATGGTCTGTGCCAGTCTTAGGTCATACTTCTTGACTAATTTTACATTCACACATTCAGGAAGTTATCAAGAGGTAAGTTGCCCATCTTTGGCTTCCAGCCTCTGTCAAGAGCAGGTACAGAGCTTAACTCAGCTCTGACCCAGGTCCTACTAAGAGCTTGCAAACAGCCAAAGTGATCTCCATAGCTGCCACATATCCCAGTAAAGGAGTAGAGGATAATAAAGAGGGAATGGCCTTATTGGAATGTGTCTAAGGTGATTACAGTGGTCTTAGCTGCAGCAAGCCCTTTTCTTGGATCAAAACTGTCTCCTAACAGATGTCAATAAAGCTTTCAAGAGACTATTTTGATTCCCAGGAGAAAACAGTCATTTCAAAGTATTAACTCAAGTAAAAAAAATGCTAGTTATAAAAACAGTTTTAGTTGTTTAAGTAACTCATACATACATGCATTCCTAACACAGCAGTAGAATTTCAGGGGAAACTAACACAATTGTGGGAAGTCTACCCCTTTGTGGGAGGCCTCTCCCTTCCTAAACAGAGATAGAAAAAGTGGAAACTCCCAGGAGGAAGGTCAAAAAGCTCCACCAGCTATGACACTTCCACTTAAGTTTTCCAAGGGCCACTGACATGATAAAATTACATTTTAAGTTATCATAAAAAATATTCAAGGGCTGGAGAGATGGCTCAGAGGTTAAGAGCACTGGCTGTTCTTCCAGAGGTCATGAGTTCAATTCCCAGCAACCACATGGTGGTTCACAGCCATGTGTGATGAGATCTGGTTCCCTCTTCTGGCCTGCATGCCTATATGCAGACAGAACACTGTATACATAATAAATAAATAAATCTATAAAAATGTATTCAAATATATCTGAAGGTAAAAGTAAAGAAAACTTTAAGATGCTTCTAATGTGAATAATTAAGTTTATCTCTTTAAAAATAATGTTATTTATTTTGTCTGGACTAGACAGATATTTATTAAATAATAAAAACAATACTAGTATAAACTTACATTTAACATTTACACTTTCAACATTTATAATTGTTTTTCCAAGACAGGGTTTCTCTGTGTAGCTTTGCACCTTTCTTGGTACTCGTTTTGTAGACCAGGCTAGCCTCGAACTCACAGGAATCCGCCTGGCTCTGCCTCCCGAGTGCTGGGATTAAAGGTGTGTGCCACCACTGCCCCAACATTTATACTTTTTAAAGACTTATATTCATCATTTAGACTTACATTCAACATTTACATGTTTTACAAACCTATATTCTATTTTACAAACTTTAGCCCATATGCATAAGGGATTTCTTAGGAGAATTATTTACCAAACTTATATTCAAGAGGAAACTCTATTAGCAAACATCTAGAAAGACTATCTTAATAGAACTACTAACACTACAGGAAGTTCACAAATCATTTCTAGAGTTAGGAGTTTATCGTTAGCTTTGATATCATTCTGGAAGTTTTCTTGAGAGTTGAAAGTCAGAGCCTAATTTATCAGCAGTTCTCAACTTGATCAAGGGTAAAATTCTGTCTTCGTAATTTGTTAAGCTGTTCCTTAAGATTTCCATGGGCTTTTTCCACTCTGCTAAGTCCTTGAGAATTACAAGGAATGCCTATTTTATGTTCCATTTACCATCTTGCTTTTTCATAGCAAATAATTCCCACGTGATAGGCAACCTATTCACCTGTTTCACATTCCCTGGAGACAAGCTAACAAAGCTTGTAGAAAAAATAGTATTTTGACTTGAAAAAAAAAACACACTAAAAAACAGACTTTTGTGGCAGTGTAGTACTGGAATCTCTGTTACTGACTTCATTTCTCAAACTGCATTTCTCTATGTCATCACTACATTTCCCAAGCTACTTTTTGAACTTCATTTCCCAGGTTGACTTTCTGGGTCTGGGAGAACACTCAGCTGCAGCCAATGGCAGCCTTTACTCTCCCAGTTTTGTTCACATGGTCAAATTCAAGTTTCTGCTCTTTTATCACAGGAGGTTTTTAAGTCAAGATTAAGTTTTTCATCTGTCACCATCCCTGGAATGGATGGCACCTGTCTGAGTGTGCTTAGACAGGTGCTTGTTGCCAGAAGTGAAAAACCCCTTGGAGCTTTCTCCCCCTCCTTACCAGATCAGTGAAAGTAAATGAAAGTACTTGAAATAAAGATTTTCCAATGAGAATTTTTTCCAGGATAAATCCTCTGCGTGTCCCTGATTGTCCACTCCTCCAAGATCTAGTGTCCCTGATGCCTTAGCTGAGGCTGTTTCTCTGCTAATGGCTTGACAGGATTTGCGATATTCCAAGATGATTTTAGATGTTATTTCTAGGTGAATCTAATTTTGCCCTGACAGGAAGAAAAGAGATCTGAGAATTAAAGACCTGAATGCTTCTCATTTTTTAGCAAAAGTTTGCTAGGTTTTTCCCAAAACTTCTTTTCCTTATTCTTGTTTCATGGCCAATAGAAAATTGATTTTTCATACAGTGGTGACATCAGCAGAGTGAAGAGTTTTATTTTGTCTGCAACTACCTCAGGGAAAATTCTTTCCCTGTATCTCAGGGCTTAGATCTAATCTGTCAACAGGACAAAAGCTTCCACAGGAATATTTTTCTGCCTGTTTTCTTTCATAGTATTTTTTCATGACTCCAATTCTTAAGAGTTTGTGCTCATAGTCCTATAGTTGGGAATCAAGGACATCAAGACCTCTGTCTTGTTGCTTTTTTAAATTCTGCTTTACCCTATGCTTAATTTAACCAATATTCCCAATTCTACTCTTATTCTAAATTTCTTCTTACACTATATTCCTATATTCTATCTTATATTTTCTTTATATTTATAGATAGAAATTAAGAGAAAGAAAAAAGAAAGAATCTTGGATAGAGAGAAATATATACTGTAGCCTTACTTTTTAACTTTAGCATTCTGCTGCCTAACTTTCACTCTCCAGAATAAAATACATTTTAATTCCTTATCAGGAATGCCTCATTATAGCCACAAAGTCCCCTAACACTCCTTTTTCCAAGACCCTGGTCCCTGTTCAGGTGCCATATGTGGGAGTTCAGCTGGGAGACTGGCTCCCACATTTTACCCCAGGTACTTGAGGAGTGAGGGATAAGAAATTTAGACAGGATAGAAGAGAGAGAAACAGACAGACACACAGGATAGCCTCAGGATGGCCTGGATGCTTATATATTGACCCCTTCTGTCTCTTCTAAAGTGTTATTTATAGGAATGTCAAGGGTTGGAGCAAAAGATCTCCCCCTAGCTCAGCCAAGTGTAGACCCTTTCCAATCACCTGGCAACCACACCCAAGGTCAAACAATCCTCTAATGCAGCTGTGCTGGGTGAAGCAAGCTCAAATCTCACTAGGAACAATTTATGGGCCTTCCAATACTGAGAGATATTGGATTATGATAACTGCTAAATTAAACCAATCTATCTATGTATCTACTTATCTATTTTATTTTATAATTTAATTTAATTTTCCATATCAGCCATGGGTTCCCCTGTCTTCCCCCCACCTGCCCACCATTCTCATCTCCTCCAGCACAAAGACTCCCCTGGGGATTTACTCAACCTGGTAGATTCAGGCCAGGCAGGCCCAGTCCCCTACTCCCAGGCTGTGCAAAGTGTTCCTGCATAAGTCCCAGGTTCCAAACAGCCAGCTCACGCCCTAAGGACAGGTCCAGGTCCCACTGCCTGGGTGCCTCCCAAACAGTCCAAGCTAATCAACTGTCTCACTTATCCAGAGGGCCTGATTCAGTTGGGGGCTCCTCAGGTTTTGGTTCATAGTTCATGTGTTTCCATTATTTTGGCTATTTGTCCCTGGGGTTTTTCAAATCTAGGTCTTAACAATTGTCTTACCTTCAAAATGGAAGTCAAAAAATATGTTGTATTTGTAAAGAGGTTATGTTTTTGTTTCCACAGAAGACAAAAGGCTGTGGATTCATTGATGTTTGATAGAGATCCAATTTCATCAGGAAAAACTTCTTGAAAATCCTGGTTACATACTAAAGAGATAAACCTAAAAAAATACAAGACAGCTGATCCATATTTTACCTGCTCAAACATAAAGAAATATCTTTGGCTGGCTTGTACACATTGCACTTTCCATATTTTTGTTAATGTAGATATATATGTTACCTTTTAAAGTTTGTGTGCTTTCAGAACAAGGAGACAAGACATCAATGAAAATGGGTATCCCAGGTGATCCAGCATCTCAGAATGCTTCATCTGTGATTTCTTCAGAGTTCTGCATCCAGAACAGCTTCAAGCCAGTTACCTGAAATTGTCCAGACTCACACATTATTGTAGGTAGGACTTAATCATTTTCCTAATTTTCTCAGGATTCCCAAAAGTTAACATCACACCTAGAGAACAGGAAGCAACAAAAAATACTGTGTAAACATGCCCAACATATGGGTGGTTTTTTTTGTCATTTGATGGGTTGTAGATGTTTGTTATCATTAATAACAGTACATATTGCTACTGGTCATGGTCAAGGAAAAAATTAAACACAGGAGATTAGATTCAGAAATCTTTTCCTTAAGTGGAAGAAGGGAGAATATAATATAGAAGTGATAGGATAAAAGGGTGGATTTTTGAGTGGACTTTTGAATAAGACTAGTCTCAAATATTTGACATTGGTGTAGATTTTTGTTTATTGATAGAAATTTAAGGTTATTTTTGTTATACTGTATATATGTTTCTGTTCTTGTTTAAGGTATTGTACCTATGCAGCTCATTTAATATTGTAATGTAAAGTTTTAGTCCTTGAAAGCTATTTAAGATAATAAAGAAATATAGGTTAATAGTCATCTGTAACAATCAAACTTATAGTGATATTAGGTATGTTTCAAGGGATACAGAGATTTATCTTAGATAGGTGATCTTCAAACACTTCAAAGACCTACTGAATATGGCATTTAAAATGTTTTAATAACATAAGGCTTTTCATGATAGTGAGACATGTATGCTCCTTTTAGCATCAATTTACAGCAAAAAACAATGATGACATTGAAGAACCTCCATTGGAGTTTGTTTTCTTTGTGGCAAAAGCTAGCCATTTGGACAAGAAACTGCTCTTGCCTCAACTGCTGACAATGTGCTGTCCATATGCACAAGCTGTACACAAAGGAAAGTATCTGTTGAACTTTGCCATGAAAAGTAGGACTGTCCTTCAAAATTCCTGCTTCACTGGAAAGTCTGTTACATGTTCTAGGCTTGTGAGCCAAAGATGGGTGATCCAACATTACAGAGGAACCTTGGGTGACTGTTCAGGCATCCAGCTCTTTCTGTCATTCTCTTAGTTTTAGAAGTTGCTTTCTCTGCACTTGCTATTTTCTCAAGTAATATTTTATTCTTATTGAGTCTATGATGGATATTGAAGACTAGATAGTTATAGTTTTACTATTTAATTCGTTAGCAAATTCCAGAAAAGAAACTTACATAAAAGATGTAAAGTATAAAAGGTTGAAAAACTTAAAAGTTTGAACCTGTTGGGGATACAGTTATTCAAACCTCCACAGTTCCTTGGTTGTATTTTCTTGGCCTTTATTTTCTATTTAAAACAAGATTAAAGGGATCTAAGTGAGTTAAATAGGAACAAATGTTCAGCAATTTTTTAAAAAGCGGCCTCACACCAAAAAGCAAAAAGAAATCAAGAATTAGTACTCATCGTTTGGTAATAACTCAATGTTAATGGACTCCATTCCACATCATACTGATAGAAGAAACCTTCAATTAGAAAATAAGATCCCCCTCACCAACCATTACCCTAAGCACCAGCAAACCACTGGAGCCACATGCGCCTCTTGCACTGATTAAGAAGAAGAGGTAGGGCCCCAAACTCCTGGCTGGACAGCTCAATAATCTAACCCTAGGCCCCAGGGGCACATTCCATGCTCCTAACACCCAGGCACAGAAGCCCCAGAAACCAGGGCAGCAGCCTCCTCCCCATGCCCCTTGCCAGCCATCCCCCTGCAGTAGCAGTGACCACCAGAGCCACATGCCCCTATTGCACAATTGAGAAGAAGAGGTAAAACCCCAATTTCCTGACTGGACAGCCCAGTACTCTATCCTCTAGTCCCTGGAGGCACATTTTGTGCCCCTAGCCCCACAGCTACAGCAACCCCAGAGAATGGGCAGCAACCTCCTCGCTAGCGCCCTTGGCAAATCCCTCACCCCTGCAAGGCACAGGTGACTGCTAGAGCACAGACCACACCTACAGGGATGGAAAGAATAGAACCCAGAGCTCTACCTGTAGGACTGAAGGAAGAAATGGGCAGACAGCAATGTAAGAACACATTAAACAACACAAAGAGCCACATGGCACCACCAGAACTCAGTGACCCTGCAACAGCAAGACCTGAACATCCCAATGCAGGTGATCCAGAAGAAAATGACCCTAAAAATAATTTTATGAAGATGATAGAGTCCCTTACAGAGTAAATGAAAAAAATCCCTTAAAGAACTGGAGGAAAAGACAAACAAAAAAAATGGAGGAAATCAATAAATCCTTTAAAGAAAGCCAAGAAACACAAGGGGAAAAAAACAAACAGGTGAAGGAACAGTTCAAGACATGAAAATTGAAATAGAGGCAATAAAGAAAACACAAACTGACAGAATGCTGGTAATGGAAAATCTATATAAACAGGAGCTACAGAGGCAAGCATAACCAACAGAATACAAGAGATGGAAGAGAGACTCTTTGTCATTCAAGTTATGATAGAGGAAATAGATTCACTTGTCAAAGAAAATGTTAAATCCAACAAGTTCTTAATATACAAAATCCAGGAAAACTGGGACACTATGAAAAGACCCAACTTAGGAATAATAGGGATAGAAAAAGGAGAAGAGTTACAGCTGAAAGGAATGGTAAATATTTTCAACAAAATCATAATAGAAACTTTCCCAACCTAAAGAAAGACATGCCTATGAAGGTACAAGAAGCTTGAAGCTCACCAAATAGACTAGACAAAAAAAACAAACTCCTTTGACACATAATAATCAAAACACTAAACATATAGAATAAAGAAAGAATATTAAGAGCAGTCAAGTACCATGTAAAGGGGGACCTATCAGAATTACACCCAAATTCTCAATGGAATCTCTGAAGGCCAGAAGGTCCTGAAGAGATGTACTACAGACACTAAGGGACCATGGATGCCAGCCCATACTACTATACTCAGCAAAGCTTTTACACATAAAAGCCCACATACTAATAGTGGCAGACTTCAACCCCTCACTCACAACGTAATACAGGTCTGCCAGACAGAAACCTAACAGAGAAATAAGGAAATGAGCAGATATTATGACTCAAAAGGACCTAACAGACAACTATGGAACATTTAACCCAAAAAACAAAAGAATATACCTTCTTCTCAGCACCTCATGGGGCCTTTTCCAAAACTGACCACATACTTGATAACAAAGCAAATCTTAACAGATACAAAAAAAAAAAAAAAAAAAACCTGGAAAACTCCCCTCTATCATATTGGACCACCATGGCTTAAAGCTAGAACTCAACAACAACACAAATATCAGAAAGCCTACAAACTCATGGAAACTGAACAAGAAAAACTGCATATGGAGTTAACTTTCACTGTGGCAAAAGTTAGCCACTGGGCAACAAAGTGCCCTCACATCAAAATGATTGTGTGCTATCCAAAATGCACAAACAGGACACAAAATAAAGGACTACCAATCCTTTCCCAGACAAGTGTGGTTGCAGCTTTGGCTACAAGTGTCCTCTGAGGCCAGGACAATGTGGCACCATCACTAAAGTAGCTTTGCAATTCAAAAATGGTACAGTGTCTCTTTCTTTGAAGGCAACTGAACAGGTAATGGATCGATGACTCCGGTGTGAAGTGGAACAGTATCTGAAACAGATATTCTTGAAAGAGTAGGTTAGCAGAGTCTAACCTCTCAATGGTAGACTGGCACATAATAATGGAGATGAAGTCACCCACAAGCCGAGAAGAATTGGATGCTAAGATGAAGCCACCTACAAGCTGAGAAGTTTGGGCAGTCCAATTCCAAAAACACCAGAATTTAACATCCTGAATCATGAAGAGACTGGTGGGATTCAAATTATTTGATACATGGAATACTCACACCAAATGTGAGGTTGAGCTGTAGGCCTTGCTTATATCCTGCTTCACAAATGAATCTGTCAGATACCCCCCAAGCCTGTAGGCCGAAGATGATGCCCCAACATGCAGAGAAACCTTGGGGGAATGTCCAGGCAGCTGGCTATTTCTGTCATAACTCATTTTTAAGAAGTCACTTGTTTGCACTTCCTGTTTTACTAGGTAATATTATTTCCTTCATGGGGGAGTAGAAGATTTGGTAGTTGTTGTTACAGTATCCCTATTAAGAAATTCAGAAAATATGGCAGATCTGTCCAGAGGTGAAAGTAGGGTGTTTAAGTCTCCCACTATTAATGTGTGGGGTTTTATATGTGATTTAAGAACTAGTAATGTTTCTTTTACATATGTGGGTGCCCTTGTGTTTGGGGCATAAATGTTCAGAATTGAAACTTCATCTTGGTGGATCTTTCCTGTGATGAGTATATAATGTCCTTCATTATGTCTTTTGATTGATTTTAGTTTGAAGACTATTTTGCTGGATATTAAGATGACTACACCAGCTTGCTTCTTAAGATCATTTAATTGGAAAGACTTTTCCCAGCCTTTTATTCTTAGGAGATGTCTACCTTTGAATTTGAGGTGTGTTTCTTGTATGCAGCAGAAAGGTGGGTCCTGTTTTCGTATCCATTCTTCAGTTTGTGTCTTTTTATAGGTGAATTAAGTCCATTGATATTAAGGGATATTAATGACCAGTGATTGTTCATTCCTGTTATTGATTTCATTTTTTGGTGGTAGTGTGTGTGTACATCTCTTCTTTGGGGTTTACTGCTGTGGTGTTATCTATGGCCTGTGTTTTCAAGGGTGTATCTGACTTCCTTAGGTTGGAATTTTCCTTCTAGTGCTTTCTATAGGGCTGGGTTTGTGGATAAGTATTGTTTAAATCTGGTTTTTTCTTGGAAAGTCTTGTTCACTCTATCTATGATGACTGAAAGTTTTGCTTGGTATATTTGTCTTGGCTGGCGTCCATGGTCTCTTAGTTTCTGCATTATATCTGTGCAATTCCTTCTGGCTTTCAAAGTCTCCATTGAGAAATTGGGTGTTATTCTCATGGGTTTGCGTTTATGTCACTTGGCCTTTTTCCTCTGCTGCCCTTAATGTTCTCTCTTTATTCTGTGCGTTTAGTTGTTTAATTATTATGTGGCGAGGGGACTTTTTTGGGGGTCCAGTCTGTTTGGTGTTCTTTAGGCTTCTTGTATCTTCATAGGCATTTCCTTCTTTAGGTTGGGAAAGTTTTCTTCTATGATCTTGTTAAATATATATTCTGTGCCTTTGAGTTGGTATTCTTCTCCTTCTTCTATCCCTATTATTCATATGTTGGTCTTTTCATGGTGTCCCAAATTTCTTGGACATTTTGGGTCATGACATAGTTGGCTTTAGTGTTTTCTTTGACTGATGAATCTACTTCTTCTACCATATCTTCAACACCAGAGATTGTCTCTTCCATCTCTTGCATTCTGTTGGTTTTACTTGCCTCTGAAGTTCCTGTTCGTTTACTCAGATTTTCTATTTCCATCATTCCTTCTGCTAGTGTCTTATTCATTTTGTCTATTTCCCTCTTCAGGTCTTGGACTGTTTCCCTCCTTTATTTCATTGCTTTTTCATGATTTTCTTTCAGGGAGTTATTTTTTTTCTTCTGATTTATTTGTCCTTTCCTCTATGAGGCTACAGTTACCCTGATTTCTAAACCAAACAAAGATGCAACAAAGAAAGAGAACTACTGACTGATATCCCTCATGAACATTGATGCAAAAATGCTCAATAAAATACTGGCACACAGACTCCAAGAACACATCAAAACAATTATCCACCATGATCAAGTAGGCTTCATCCCAGGAATGCAAGGGTGGTTCAACATACGAAATTCCATCAATGTAATACACAATATAAACAAACTCAAAGGAAAAAAATACCCACATGATCATCTCACTAGACACAGAAAAGTCATTTGAAAAAATCCAACACCCCTTCATGATAAAGGTCTTGGAGCAATCAGGAATACAGGGAACATACCTAAACATAATAAAGGCAATCTACAGCAAGCCAACAGCCAACACCAAATTATATGGAGAGAAACTCAAAGTAATACCAATAAAATCAGGAAGAAGGCAAGGCTTTCCTCTCTCCGCATACTTATTCAGTATAGTACTTGAAGTTCTAGCCAGAGCAATAAGACAACATAAGGAGATTAAGGGTATACATTTTGGAAAGGAAGAAGTCATGCTTTCCCTATTTGCAGATGACATGATAGTATACATGAGTGACCCCCAAAAGTCAACCAAGGAACTGATACAGCTTATAAACACCTTCACCAACATAGCAGGATACAAGATCAACTAAAAAAATTAGTAGCCCTCCTATATACAATAGACAAACAGGCTGAGAAGGAAATCAGAGATACATCACCCTTTACAATAGCCACAAATGATATAAAATACCTTGGGTTTACTCTGACTAAGCATGTGAAGGACCTATATGACAAGAACTTTAAGTCCCTGAAAATAGAAATTGAAGATGTCAGAAAATGGAAAGATCTCCCATGCTCATGGATAGGCAGGATTAACATAGTAAACATCTTACCAAAAGCAATCTACAGATTCAACTCAATCCCCATCAAATTACCAACACAATTCTTCACAGTTCTGGAAAGAATAATACTCAACTTCATATGGAAAAACAAAAAACCCAGGATAGCCAGAAATGTCCTGTACAATAGAACAACCTCTGGAGGCATCATGATCCCTGACCTCAATCTCTACTATAGAGCTACAGTAATAAAAACTGACATGTGGACTGAAGACATTAATCCACATATCTGTGAACATATAACTTTTTACAAAGATGCCAAAACTGAACAATGGAAAAAAGAAAGCATCTTCAACAAATGGTGCTGGCATAACTGGATGTCAACATGTAGAAGATTGCAAATAGATCCAGATCTGTTGCCATACATAAAGAAACAAGTTAAAGACCTGTATGACAAGAGCTTTAAGTCTTTGAAGAAAGGAACTGAAGAAGGTATCATAAATTGGAAAGATCTCCTATGCTCTTGAATAGGTAGCATCAACATTATAAAAATGGCAATCTTATCAAAAGCAATCTACAGGTGCAATCAAATCCCCATCAAAATTCCAAAGCAATACTTCACAGACCTCAAAAAAAGAATATCCTACTTCATATGGAAAATAAAACAGGATAGTCAAATCAATCTTGTACAGTAAAGGAACTTCTGAAGACATCACAATGCCTGACTTCAAGCTCTACTATAGAGATATAGTAAATAAGACAAAACAATGGCCTACAGAATTGGAAAAGATTTTTTACCAACCCCATATCTGACAGAAGGCTGATCTCCAAAATACATAAAGAACTCAAGAATCTAGACATCAAATTACAAAATAATCCCATTAGAAATGTGGTACAGATCTAATCAGAGAATTCTCAACAGAAAAATCTGAAATGGCTGAAAGACATTCAAGAAAGTGTTCAACATCCTCATCCATCAGGGAAATGCAGATCCAAATGACTCTGAGATATCATCTCATGCCTGTCAGAATGGCTAAGATCAAAAACACTGATGACCTCTTATGCTGGAGAGGATGTAGAGCCAGGGGAACATTCCTCCACTGCAATACTGTTCAGTCATTTTGGAAATCAGTATGACAGTATATCAGAAAACTGGAAATCAACCTACCACAAGACCCAGCAATACCACTCTTGGACATATACTCAAAAGATGCTCAACCACACCACAAGGACATTTGCTAAACTATGTTCATGGCAGCACTATTCATCATGGCCAGAACTTAGAAACAACTTAGATGCCCCTCAACTGAAGAATGGATAGAGAAATTTTGGTACATTTACAAAATGGAGTATTACAAAATGGTAAAAAAGAAACAAAGAAACAAAAATGATAAAAGACAATGCCATCATGAAATTTGTAGCCAATTAATAGAACTAGAAAAAATTATCTTGAGTCACGTGACCCAGACCCAGAGAGACAAACATGGTATGTACTCACTCTTAAGTGAATATTAGAGGCAAAGCAAAGGATAAACAGGTTACAAACCACAGCTCCAGAGAATCCTGGTAAAGAGGAGGACCCTAAAAGGAACACACATGGATCAACCCAGGAAGGGGAAAGGTTTAAGATGCCTTGGGTAAACTAGGAGCTGAGGAGTAGAGGGGAACAGATGAGAGGAACATGAGGGTTCGAGATGGCCAACTTCAGGGAAGGACAGTGAGGGAGGGTAATGTCATTTTGACCGAGTGAGCCATTATAGGGTAAGGGAGAAATGTGGTGTTAAGGAAATCTCCAGGAATCCATAAGGTGTCCCCAGCTAAGACTTATAGCAATGGTAGAGAGGGTGCTTGAACTAGCCTTCCTCTGTCCTCAGATCAGTGACAAACCTAATATTCATCATGGAACCTACATCCAGTGAGAGATGGAAGCAGAAGCAGAGACCCACAGCCAAGCACATGGCCAAGCTCCTGGAGTTCAGTTGAAGAGAGGGAGGAGAAATTATGGGAGCAAGGGGAGTCAAGATCATGATGGGAAAAACCACAGAGACAGCAGTTCGAAGCTAGTGGGAACCCATGGATACTGAGCTCACAGCTGGGGAGTCTGCATGGGTCCACACTAGGCTCTCTGAATGAGGATGAAAGTTATGCAACTTGATGTGTTTGTAAGTTCCCTGGCAATGGGGCCAGGATCCATCCTGAGTACATGAACTGACTTTTTAAAAGCCCATTCACTATGGTGCCATGCCTTACTCAGCCTTGATGTAGGGGGCAAGGACTTGAGCCTGCTCCAAATGGTGAGACATCCTGTGTTGAATACCCAAGAGAAGCCTTACCCACTATGAGTAGTGGGAGGGAGTGGGATGAGGAGTGGTTGGGGGAGCAGGAAAAGGAGTGGGAGGGGGAAAGTGAGCAGTATTTAAAAAGAGAACAACAATTTTATATTAATAGATAAACCTTTGAAAATAAACAAGAAAAACAAAAAGAAAATAAGATCCTCTTGCAGGTGCATGTAGTGGTATTTGCTCTGTCCATGACCTTGGGCTATAGCGCCAGAAGGAGGTGGTGCTTCTTGCCATTTTATGTGTCTTCTTAAAAGGGAAAGGAGAAGGGTGAAGATCTTTCCTGGTGTGGTTGAATTGCCAGGTGGATTTGCGCCCAGTCAAATCAGAGGAAGACTTCAGCTGTCCACTCCGTTCTGTATTCATGAGTGTATTTCCACAATTTACCATAATACATTTCCCAAATAATCCTTAAGCAGACTCCAATGGATTTATTTCATTACAAGGGCCTATACTACCTCCATGAATCCTATCCCTGGGGACTCCAGGGTGTCAGGTCCAACAACAACAAGAACAAAATAATGGAACCAATTGCTAACTGTGATATGTAATTATCATAACAAAGTACATGCTGGTTTCCAGGCTCTCTTAGCATCTGAGGTAGCTGTTTCACAGTGCATGCTGGCATCCTGGTTCCTATCAGCTCTTCTCACAATGCTCCCTACCACAAAATTCTTCAGTTCATTGGTTCTCTTCCTTCAAGTACTCATTCTTATATAACCATGCAGTTTGGGCCTGTGCCCTCTTGGCTGTCTTGTGGTCCTCTTGGTCCCCTCTCTCTTGACCCTTTCTCCTCTTTGTACTCTCTCTCCTCTGTCTCTGTCTCTGTATCTCTCTCTATTCCAATCTTTCTCCTTTCATGGCCCAGTTCAGTAGTCTACAAATCATGTTTAGTCTCCTCATTTCTCTCCCTCCTCTAGACTCTTCTAGATGCCCATGGCTGTACTCTTCTTCCTTTCAACATTAAAAACCTTCCCCTTGGCCGGGTGGTGGTGGCACACAACTTTAATCCCAGCACTTGAGAGGCAGAGCCAGGCGGATCTCTTTGAGTTCGAGGACTGCTTGGGCTACCAAGTGAGTTCCAGGAAAAAGGCACATAGCTACACAGAGAAACATTGTCTCAAAAAAACAAAACAAAACAAAACAAAACAAAACAAAACAAAAAACCTTCCCCTCAACCATACTTTGGAGTGGTCATGTCCTTACTTTATACAAAGGGATTCTCATGGCAGGATCAGGTTTCCTCTTTCCTGTGGACCCTGTCTGACTCCTCTCTGACCCATTTCCACACCTTAGTATCAGCCATCCAATACCTGGACTCAGGTAACCCTCTGGCCACTCCAGCCTAGGAATCATGGTGGTGGTATGGGGGCACAGGGTTGTGCCCCTGGGCTCAAAGCCTAAGTGCTGGGGTGTTCGGGTATGAGGATAAAAATTTACCTCTTATTCCAATCAGGTGCTGGCAGGCTCTGTCTCAGGGAACAGTTGCAGTTCACACTCAGATATTTTAACATTACTTCATAAACATAGAAACTTTCAAATTTTTTGGTGACTTTAATATGCCTAAATTCAAAATGTGCATATTGAGACTGACTGTACAGACCACTAAAGACTTAATGTGCAAATAAGTGCTTTCTGTACATTGGAGCCATGATTAAGTTTATGTTAAACATGTTTATGTGAGGAAACCAGAAACATCCATGTCAAACTCTGCATGGTTGCATTTTAAGAAGACACTTCAAAATATTTTTAGTTTGAAAGAAGAGGCTAAAACATAAATGCTAAAAGTTTCAAAACAGTGAATCCTATACTTCCAATCCTATGGAAGAGGTGTATCTATCTTTAAAGAATATGTTAAAATTTCTATAAAATATTTGTCATTTCTTATATACCCTGTGCTTTGACTAATGAAGATACAGTGTTGTACATATGAAGCATTCATGCTCTGTTAGAAACAAACAGAAGCAAACTCAAGGGTTAGAGAAGACACTGTGTGCCTCTGAAGAGAGTAGCAGTTAGGAACATCTGGAAGAAATAAATAAAATGCTGATAATGGAAGAAATGATACAATAGGCACTAGTGAAATAATGAATTCAATAGATCTTAATAAGATTTTTCAGAAAGCAATTTGAAAAATCTACTTTGCAAAATACTGGATATTTTTAAAGAATGAAAATAAGTAATAAATATATTGATAGTTATATCTTTTAAATTCATGATGACAGTCACAAAATATAAGTGGACAAGTATCACAAAATTATTCCATGACCAACTAAGACTATCTGTTAAATAGATCTTCTCTTCCTGGAAATGACTAAACAGTTTCGCAAAGTTTTTCCCAGCTTTCAAGAATCTAATAATTCTCAAACTCACAAGTACAGTCAGAGAATGAACACACAGGAGAATTCAATAACACCTATGGAAATAGGTAGAATTATTCCTGATGCCTGAGAACAAAATTACAAGGAAGAAATTCAAAGCACATACACCTTATACTGAACTCACATGAAAAAGTCAGACAAAATCATTAATTCAGAAGGAGGAAATTCTATGATCATGTTAGGTTTGTATAATTTATTTCAATAATTTTTGTCAATATAAGTAAATACATATTATCAGTTAATTGAAAATATATTAAAGTATAACAATGAAATAGATAGATTGTTCACTTTATTCCAACAAAGTAAATGGGCAATACAAATCTGGAATGGTTAATTCAGAGCATTTGGGAATTTTCACTATTGAAAAATATTTACTTTCGTCTGAAAAATCAAAGGAAATGTGGGTTAACACCAGAGAGCCGGTGCAGAGAAACGGCTTGAAGTAAAAGGGGAACCTGAGCAGAGACCCACAATAACTTTTTTCCCCAGTAGATATGGATCATTGTGTGAGAGGTCCAGAGAGTCATTATGCAAACACAAAGTAGAACCACTGCCTCTACAAAGCAGTGACATTTCTGTCACTTTGCGCTGGGCTTCTCTGCACTAACAGCTGGTGTTCTTGGTGTCTTTGTGAAGTATCACCACACTCCCATTGTCAAGGCCAACAATCAGCCTCTCTCTTACATCCAGCTCATCACTCTGACCTTCTGTTTTCTCTGTCCATTGCTCTTCCTTGGCCATCCTAACACAGCCACCTGTATCCTGCAGCAGAGCACATTTGTAGTTCTGTTCATGGTGACTCTTTCCACAGTCTTGGCCAAAAATATTTCGGAGACTGATAAGTTGGATGATGATGTCAAGAGCAACTAATTTCATAATTCCCATCTGCACCCTTATCCAACTTGTGGTCTATGGAATTTGGCTGAGCATCTCTTCTCCATTTCTTGACTCAGATGCTTACTCTGATCATGTCCACATAATTATTATATGCAACAAGGACGTTACTATTGCCTTCCATTCTGTCATGGCATAGTTCTGCTCTGTGGCACTTGGGAGCTACACTATGGCTTACTTGTCCAGGAACCTGCCTGACACATTCAATGAAGCCAAGTTCAACACTTTCAGCATGTTGGTGTTCTTCAGTTTGTGGGTCACCTTCCTTCCTGTCTACCACAGCACCAAGGGGAAGGTCATGGTGGCCATGGAAGTCTTTTCTATCTTGGCCTCCAGTGCTGGCCTCCTAGGTTGCATTTTTCTCCCCAAGTGCTATATTATTTTGTTCAGACCACATAGGAATGTACTTCCTCATCTCAGAAACAAAGCACCTTCTAGAGGAAAAGTGGATCTTACAGATGACTCCATGTTTTCTTTAATTACATAGACGTCTTCAAGCCTATTTAGCACAAATCCATTTGTCAGAGATCATATAGCAATTGGAGAGCTTACATTTGTTGGTTCTGTTTATTGATGAAATTGATCTTTATTCTCTCATCTTCTATTGTTTTTACATAGTTCTCTAAATTAGAAGACCTATTTTCATAAAAATTCATTGTCCCTCTCAATATTAAAGAGAATATTAATGGGATGTGTATGTATTCTTCACCTGTTCTGCATTGCATAACTTTACCTTTACAGCATCAAATGTTTTCATATGCATCCATGTGTTTTTGATGCCCTTGGTATGTTTCCTGGATTCATAATGCTTACATTTCATGTATGCTTTTGCTATGAAGGAAGGCACATTTTTAAAAGTAAATATGATTTTGACATGAAGGAATTACTCTGCCAAAACCCTGCATAATTAGCTGCATACTAGAATAGAATAGACCATTTCTTTCCTTAATTATAACCCAAAGTCAAATATCAGTTAATAAGATATTTACCCAATTACATGAATCTTCTGTTAAATCTGCAATGATTGTAAAATGTCTGGCTGTAACCAGTTCTGTAGAACATGTACTAATGTGTGTTTTTGACTATAGATAACAAAATGGCTTCTCTAATCACTCATTCACAAGTCTTCAATTTTGATAAATTGCTCTATATTCTTTATTGTGTACCTCCTTCATATTTATGAGCATTCATTTCTCCATATTTTATCAATATTTCTTAAGAGATATGTAATTCTTTGGGAACAACATTTCTGACTCTTCTTATTTCTTGTGTAGTGTTCATTTGCAGAAATATGTAAGACTTTATGTGCTTTGTGCCTTGTATCTTGTCATTTGTCTGTAATTAGTTTTTTGTTGTTCACAATCTGTAAACTTTCAAGAATAAGGTTGAGGACAACGTACGTCGATCATTACTGGTAAATTGAAAACAAGCCAGAGTCTGTCTTTGTGAATGGGTCCATCAGGGTTATTTTATAAATACATTTTCTCATGCAATATGTTGTTATCATGGATTGCCCTCCATCATCTCCTTCCAGATCCTCCTTAAAGCCAACCAACCAACTCCATGACACCTTTTTCTCTCTCTTTAGGAAACAAACAGGAAAAACACCTAACCAGGACAAAATAAAACAAACAACAACAAAACAAGATAAAGGGTGTAGAACACATGGAAAGATAGATACACACACAGACACACACACACACACACACACACACACACACACACTTACACACACAGATATCTTGCCTGTAATACAAGCTATTGCAATGGTGGCATAGATTATGAGGGAGTAACCAGTCAACATCTGATCAGACTTTAGGTCCATGCTATGGAAAACATACCTGACTTGTGTGTGTGTGTGTGTGTGTGTGTGTGTGTGTGTGTGTGTGTGTGTGTGTGTGAAACACCTGAAGGTAAACAGAATGAGGGAGGGCAGAGGGTAGAACCAAATACTTCTGTTCTATTAAAGTACCATAGCAATAAGATGATTCCTAATGACATTCTGGAATAGATCAGTGCCTTCCTCAACCACTGTCAGAGAAGCCTCCACCCGCAGCAGATGAGAGCAAATACAGAGACCCACAGTCAGACATTATGCAGAGAATGATAGACCTTGGAACTCTAAGCCCTAAATGGTATGTCTTCATCTAATCCATCCCCCAGGACATAGGGATCACTCTGGTAGATAAGGCAGAAAGCATTGAAGGGAGAAGGACTAAAGGATACCAGAAGAACAAGGCCCTCTACATCAACAAGACAGGTACACAAGTGTTCTCACAGAGACTGTGGCAACATGCACACAGGGCCTGCACTGGTCTGTACCAGATGTGGTGAAAGTGGATGTGTTCACAGTCCTCCATTCCTAACCCAGTGGCTGTTTCCAATTGCTAAGAAATTGCAAATGAAAGTCCAATTTTCTTCAAGAGAGTCTCACTAAGGGAACAAAAGCTTCTTCTAAGTATAGGATACAAAACTAGCACTAGATTGCCAACAGAAAAGAAACTCGGTGGTGTCTTTGGAGCATCCTTGTGTCATAATGTCCTGTCAGGATTTTCATTTTTTTCTCTTTTGTATTTTATAAGGTATTTTGTGTACGTGTTATGGCTTCTTGTTTAGTGGTCTTATGAGAGTCCTGAGAGTGTGAACAAGTGGGTCTCTGTGTCTGTATCTGTCGTTTGTTTGCTCTCTTGGTCAATTTTCCTCCTGTGTGGTAGTTTTATACTATTCTGATGTGGTAGTTTTTGTTTGATATACTACTATATTATATATAATATACATTCCTAAGAAGCCTGATTGTTTTCTAATGAGAGATAGAATGGAGTGAGATCTGAGTAGAAAGAGTGATGGGGAGGAACATGGAGAAGAGCAGAGTGGAGAAGATGTAATTAGGATATATCATTTAAGAAAAAAAGATATTTTCCATAAATGAAAAGGAAAGATAAAAATATAATTGGAAACAAACATATCTAAGCAAATGATGTGTAAGCCAAATTTTGCAAAAACAGAATATTATAAGCCCCAAAACTTCCAAGATATCACTTATTTCATTTTTCAATTTTGTTGTTTATTGAAAATAGATTTTTTTCATTCACTATATTGTTATCAGGGGTTTCCTTCCCTCCCTCCTCTCAGATCTTCTGCACCTTCCTACCCAACCCAAAACACATCTTTTCTCTTACCCTCTCATTAAAAACACACAGACATTTAAAATAAATAAGTAAATAAAAATAATCCAGAATAGGAAACAAACAAAGAGAAAAAGTCATCCATCCCCACTGAGTTTATCTTCTGTTGCCATCTACTGCTGAGCATAGTGCCTGCCCTTCACACTCCTCTGTGTATCCAGTTGGACCTTATTGGAGAAACAATTTTTTTCATTACCTAAGCAGGTTAAGTTTCTGCAGTGATTAACTGAAAAAGTTGGACTTTTCTTTTTAAAGCATCTGAAGTAACACAAAAATGGTCATAAGAGAGGGGAAATTGTCTTTTTTGGGTTTTTTGAGACAGAGTTTCCATGTGTAACAGCCCTGCCTGTCCTGGAACTTGCTTTGTAGACCAGGCAGTCTCAAACTCACTGAGATGCACTTACTTCTGCTTCTGAGTGCTGGGATTAAAGGCACAAGCCACCACCACACAGGTAGAAATTCTTTAAAATGGGCTCTGTCATGATATATTGTGTACCACCCTGACATTTGCTGGAAGATCAGAGGGACAAAGGAACAAGCCATTGCCACATCTTACCTTTAGAACTCCTCAGTCTGAAAAATCCTCAGCTGACAGGATTCAGGTTGAAAGAGCCTCAACAAAAAGGCCTCCACTGTTTGACTCTGTTTATCTCCTAGACTGAGTCAATCTTATGTAGTCCAAGGTGGCTTTGAACTCACAGACATCCAGACAATCTCTGGCTTAGGAGTACTAGGATTCAAGGTATGTGCCACCACTGTCTGGTATTTATGTTTAATCGAGTGGGTTGTTCTGTTCTCTAATCTTCAGGTTTTCTCTTTGTTTTTTTGTTTTTGTTTTTGTTTTTGTTTCTAGACAGGGTTTCTGGAAAAGCTTTGTGCCTTTCCTGGAACTCACTTGGTAGCCCAGGCTGGCCTCAAACTCACAGAGATCCACCTGGCTCTGCCTCCAGAGTGCTGGGATTAAATGCATGCGCCACCACCGCCCAGCTTCCAGTAGTCTCTTTGTGATAATCCATGGAAATATGTCTGTATTTGATCACTCTCTAGAAGGGATCCATCTCATCAGCCTTTCAGTCAAATACATTCCAAAGGAATTGACATATTCTCATTTATTTTCATCAAAGGGTTGTTCTTTTAAACTGAAGGGACCCCAAGTATTATTACTATGCATAACGTAAGTTTTCTGTTTAGTATTCTACTTCTTTTTGTCAATTCCAGTAGTTTTGTCATAAACTTCCTACAGTTTTAAATCACAAGGTTTGACCCAAGATTAAGGAATTACTTATTTATTTTTATTATTTCTTTTGAGTTTTGCATTCAGTCCCTTTCGCTCAGTTACCTTAGATCTAACACCTATCTGTATCCCTTAAACTTTCTGTCCTAGTTTTCAACCATCAAGTCAAATGAGTCCTGTCCTTATATATTTTGGACTGCATTCCACTGGAACATAGTGGAGTAACCTAGGGTATAACTATAGATGAAATTTCATACTAATTCTCCCCATGCATGTGTCAAATGCCAATTTCTCCTCTGCTAGTGGTAGATCTTCATGGCTACCTCCAATCTCAACGCAGGAGTGTGGTCCCCTGTGTGCCTGCACTAGGCTTCTGCATGCTGTCACACTTACTGTGGGTTCATTGGCTCAGCTGACTTGTTGTGTACTGAGGAAACTGTTTCCTAGAAGTAATCAACAATGTCTGTCCCTTAGACTCTTTCTACTCCTCCACAATTATCCATGAACTGGTGAAGAGGGGATAAGATGTAAATGTCCCTAAGGCTGATCATTATCCACTCTTATTCCACGTACCTAGGCCAAGAGCCCTGTTTCTGAAAGACAGGCATTTCATTTTAACTGAGAGACATGTGGTGTTGGTATGTGTCAACCTAGTGGAGAAATTTTCTGCGACAGTCTTCAAGGCAGACTAGATTTGTGAACACAGGGAATCCATTTATTTCCAATTCATAGAGTACTATTATCAGGGGCCCACTGGGACAGTATATGGAACAGTTAAATACCAAGGAGCCTGGGGATCACACTGACTGAGTTTGTGTGTGTCAGGTCACAATAGTCATGCATGGACACTGTCCTGTTCAGAAGCAGATACTCTGACGAAAGTCAAGAAGAAAGAACCACAGATTGACTATATCAATCAGGGCACCTAAAATGTAACTTGACACTTCTGACTAGAGACACATGTTTAAGATTGGACTAGAGCTACTTGGATAGGTCAAGGGCATGTCAGAGAATATCAAGATTACAAATGCCATATAAACAACTGGACAACTCTGCTGATGTCCATGCCATTATTTCCTTCCATTGGGTTGACTTATGTTTCTATAAATCTGAAGTTTAATAAACTTTACCTCCTGTAAGTAGATCTTTGCCAAATATTAGATCAGAACCATGAAAAAATTAGTAGTAGAGTGGCTGGAGACAAGAAAATGAGAGAAAAAAAAAGTTAGAAATCAATGTTGATTTTACAAGCATTGATTGGACTGTTGTATGTGACATCATGTGAAGTCCTAGTGATGTAAGCTAGGTATCAGCCAATAAAAGGGTACCACCTCAGGCTGGATTTTATCTTTGTATTTCAGAGAAGCAGTTGTTTGGTGAGAGAGCAGTTGGATTCAGTTGTTTCTGCTAGATTTGGACTTTTCAAAGCCTGTCGGATCTTGACTGAGTGAGTATATTTTCCAAATTTTCAGTTTTGGCTTTTGTCATTTGGTATCTATTCATTGCTTTATTTATGCCTTTGGTTTGAGTTTTGATTTTTGCCTGTAAATGTTTTTTCATCATTTCACCTCATTTTCATTTTATCAACTTCTTTCTTTGTCATTTTCTTGTGTAATTGACACATATAGTGGTATATATTATCTCTATAGCATGAGGAATTTGATCATGACTTCCCATATCTGACTATTTTCATTTTGATCATATTGACATGCTGTATTCCCCTAACCCACACATTGAATGTGACAAGTACTTCCAAACGATCTAAGGTTCTTCCCTCTTTGATCAGGATCCCTAGGAAACAAAATGTGACAGTTGTGTTTGTGGAACTGGAATATTTAAAGTAACACTTTCTCTAGTTTCAAATGTGTTCCTGAAAAAGACATTTCATTCTTTTGATGTCTGATTGTAGGACTTACCTCAATGTTGTCTGTTTGCTCTGCTTTGGGTCAATTTGTATGTGGGGACATATTCTAATGTTCCCATGTGATCATGAAGTATGGTCTTAAAGTGTTGTTGAATTTGGTGTAAGCTATCTCCCATTAAGGATTTTTATTATCTGTTAATCAAAGATATTGCCTGACACTGATCTCTTTTTAAGTTTTATTTACTTGGTGTGAGAATAAGTGTAATGCATCTTTTGAGAAAGATTTGAAAATGTTCCTTCCCTCAGACTTATAGGATACTGATATATCTGGAGAATATTGCTGTTAGATGTTGAGATGATAGAATTCATCAGTGAATTGTCCTAGTCACCGTATGAGTCTTTCTTGATACTCAATACTTTCAGAGCGTTTTGTCTAGTTTTATTTCCTAGACTTTAATTTTCCCTTTGAGTTATTATTTCCCTGCTTCTTGGATATATTTTTATTTTTTATTATGGGAGGGAGGGAATGTCCAGAGCTTACAGAAGGACAGTGATGCCTGGACAGATCTTCCTTTCAGACAAAAGGTCATTAGTAAAGATGGTATGGATACTCTGTGGGTGCCTGAAGGAGTTTTATTCCCACCAGACACCAGTGTGTCTCTATTAACCTCATGGTATCTGAGGGGAAAGGAGTTGCTTCAACACCAAGAATCAGGCTTGGTTAATATGAGACTTAAATTACATGACAGAGGATGGGATCTGGAATTTAGGCTACTTGAAGAGCGCATTGATTATATTCATGGGGTGGATGGGAGAGAAATGTTCAATGTATGATTGTGTGACAGCAATGAATCTATCTTGGCTTCTGGGAAAGTAACAGGAATGGGGTTGGGAAGGATAGCAGCCCTCTCTGCTAAGGGCATTTGTCGTTGGGAACAAGACCATGAACAGAAAAAAAATTAATAAGTTAACAGAAAATAATTTAAAAAAAAAATCACTGTTTTTTTATGAGCCTTGATTGGTCCATAGCATGTGACATCACATGGAAACCTTGTGAGGTATGCTACATTCTAGCCAATAGAAAGGCACTGCCTGAGGCTGGGTTTTGTCTGTACTTCAGGGAAGCGGTTGGTGTGAGAGCAGTTGGACTCTGTTGTTTCCCATACGCTTGATCTTTTCCCTGACCTGTTGGATCTGGACAAAGTGAGTTTGTTTACCAAGATCTCAGTTTGGGGTTTTGTCAATTGTATTTAATTCTTTCTTTATTTACAATATTTGGGTAGTGTCTTTTCCCTGTAATTCCTTTTTATTCTTTTTAACTTATTTTCCTTCTATTAACTTCTTTTCTTTGTCATTTTTGGCACTATTCTTTTGAAATTTACAAATTTAGTGTTATATATTAAATGCATAGCATGAGGAATTTGATCATGGCTGATATCTGGCTGTACTCTACTTTGATCACATTTATCTGCTACATTTTATTTCTTGACCCATTGAATTGGACAAGTACTTTGTCAATGGGACAAGTCCCATTGAATTGGACCCATTATACAAAGGCTATCCCCCTGACTGCTCATGACCTACAGTGAACGAAGTGTGACACTTGTGTTAGTCGAACTGGCATGGTTGGAGTAAAACTTTCACTAATTCCATGTTTTATCCTGAATTAGACATTGCATTCCACTGATGTATGATTTAGGACTTAACTCAGTGAGGTGTGTATGCTTTGCTCTTTGGCAATTTGTGTCTGTGGATGAATCTTGAGTGTTCCTGGTTAAAGTCATCTTGATCATGAAGTCTGGTCTTATTAATGTGGTGCTGAATTTGAGGTGAGCTATCAATTACTCTTATTCAGGTTTTACCAATCTGAAGGATATTGCCTGATACTAGGATCTTTTTGAAATGTCGTATATGGTTTGAAAATTAGGGAAATACTTGTTTTATGAAATTTGCTTGAAAGTGTGCCTTCCCTCAGTTTTATGGACTACTGAAATACTTGTGGATCATTGCTGCTAGTTGTTGAGATTGGACAAGTTGATTTCCAGTTTGCTGGTTTTGGCTCCTGGGATTTAGATTTGCTATTTCATATTTATATTTATGTCTTTTGGTTTTGTTTATATTTATTCTTCTTTCATACAGCACATCCTGACTAATCCTTCCCTCCCTCCACTTCTCCCAGTTTCCTCTCACTTCCTCTCTCCACCAGATCCACTGCTCCTCTGTTTTCCTTGAGATAAGAGCATGTTTCAAGCGATAGCAACTGAACATGGAATAACGAGATGCAATTAGATTATATATAAAATAAGGTGCTTTTTTTCGTTTTTAATGTGTAAATACTTTAGAAGAAACATTTAAGTTTTTTTCTTTGAGAATTACATTTTATTTTTATTATTAATTTTTTTTCCATTTTACATACCAACCACAGATTCCCCTGTCCTCCCTCCTCCTGCCCCCGAGCCTTCCTCCCAACTCCACCCCCATTCCCATCTCCTCCATGGGGAATCAGCAGAGCCTGGTACATTCAGTTGAGGCAGGTCCAAGACCCTCCCCCTGCATTAAGTCTGCACAAGGTGTTCCACCATAGGTTCTGAGTTCCAAAAAGCCTGCTTATGCACCAGGCATGGATCCCGATCCCACTGCCTTGGGAAAGCCTAGCCAATTCAAGCTAAACAACTGTCTTGCCTATCCAGAGGCCTTAGTCCAGTCCCATGGGGGCTTCTCGGCTATTGGTCCACAGTTCATGTGTTTCCACTAGTTTGGCTAGTTGACTCTCTACTTTTTCCCATCATGATCTCAATATCCTTTGCTCATAGAATCCCTCCTCTCTATCATCAATTGGACCCCTGGAGAATGGCCTGGCACTGGGCCATGGATCTCTGCATCTGCTTCCATCAGTTACTGGATGGAGGCTCTATGTTGACAGGGTATTTACTGTTCTGATTACTGGAGGAGGCAAGTTCAGGTACCCTCTCGACTGTTGCTAAAAGTCTAAGGTGGGGTCATCCTTGTGGATTCCTGAGAACTTCCCTAGCACCCTGTTTCTCCCTATTCCCATGATGTTTTCATTTATCACGGTATTTCTTTCCTTGCTCTCCCACTCTGTCCATGTTCCAGCTCAAACCTCCCCATTTCCTTATGTTCTCATCCTCCATTCCTTGCCCTACATTACCCCACCTCACCCTCAGTTTGCTCATGTAGATCTCATCTATTTCTCCTTCACATGCCTATCTAGGTGTTTCTCTTGAGGTCTTTATTGTTAGCTAGCTTCTCTGGAGCTGTGGGTTGTAGTCTGGTTATCCTTTTCTTTACATCTAGTATCCACTTGTGAGTGAATACATATCATGTTCATCCTTCTGAGTCTGGGCTATCTCAGGTTATTTTTTATATTTTAAACACATTCTCATAAGCAATTGCATGACACATTCCCATACATGCCTATATTGTACTTGATCATATTCCCCTGAACTACGACAGTCCCCCACCATATCTGTGTGACTGATATTGTGACTTTAACACAAGCCTCGCCCTCTCCTTCCTCATGACCAGGAAAGACAAAGTAGATCCTGTTTCTGTTTGTGGACCTGCTTTGTCTCCTGTAGAACTCTATCTAGTTTAGCTACTTTCCTTATAACATAACAGTTCTCTAGTCACTGTGCTGATGTGGATTCTTCCCACAGTCTCCTTATGTGCTATGCTGTTGTTCCATTTGTTACAAATATTACTTCTGCCATCCTGACCATGAAAGAAGGGCTCTTTAGTGTGTTGGATGATGGAGGTGAAGTATCACGGACTCTTGGGAATGATCTTCACATCTATGTTCATCAAGGAAGAGGCTCATAATTGCTCCACTCCTTGAGCTTAGTTGGTGGTGGGATCAGGCTACCACTGGCACAGGGATGATTTGGATTTGTTCCTTTGCTTTCTCTTTCTTGAAGTATTTTCTATAACCCTGGTCTTTCCACTCTTCTGCAAAGCTTTGAATGATTCAGGCAATCCATGAGATCTGAGCTCTGCTTATTTTGAGCTGTTTTTGTTGCCAGTCCAAACTTGTTGTTTGTGACTTATACAGTTAAGTGTTCCTACTTTATCTTAATTCAATATTCTCACATGTCTAGGAACTCCTTTCATATTTTATAATTTTCTGGAGTATAAAAACTGAAAAATCCTAAAGGCCATCTGAACTGCAGCTGGATCAGTTACAACACCAATTTTTCTATAGTGTTATTTGTATCTGATCTCTCATGATCAGCTTTGTTGAGGGGTTTGCATTGCGGCACATCCTTGAAAAGAAGCAGTTCATTCCTTCAGGGATCTCAGGATTTTTCTTTGCATGCCAACTTTACTTATACCAGATCTGATCTTTCCTATGATTCCTCATCCACTGCTTGTGTTTGGGTTCTTCTAGTATTTTTATATTCTTGAAGAGCATCATTAGATTAGGATATCTCAGGTTTCATTACAGAGAATTCCAAGCTGTATCCTCCTCTTCTAAAACTGCATTAATCTTTTTCCTTTAGCATGGTGTGGGTCTGAAATTGTCCACAAAGTAAAGTGTTTGAAATTGAGCAGAAAACCATGGGCAGCCACATGGAAGAGGACATTCTTGAAAAGGATTTATGGATGTTAACAAGTCTAGGTTGTGGTTCATACGGGGAGGTGAAGCTGGCCTGCCACCTTCCCACACATACACGAGTGGCTGTCAAGGTCCTTGAGAAAAACACCAAGAGTGTGGCTGACATCAGCACTGAAGTGAACATCCTTCAGTCTTTAGAACACAGGAACATTGTTCGATTTTTTGACATGATCGACACACTGGCAACCACTTATGTGATTATGGAATATGTGGCAGGAGAAGATCTGGAGAGCTGCCTCAGGGCACTGGGCTGTCTAAAGGAGGAGGAGGCTAGAGTGATTTTCCGGCAGGGGGTGTCAGCGGTTCACTTCCTGCACCAGAGACACATCGCACACCGGGATCTCAAATTAGAAAACATCCTAGTTGATGCAGCAGGAAATGCAAAGCTTTGTGACTTTGGTATGGCAATTCAAATCACGGAGGGGCAGATGTTGCAGGAGATCTGTGGCTCCTTGCTCTATTGGGCTCCAGAGATCTTGGCAAGAAAACCCTATGATGGACTAGCAGGTGACATGTGGAGCTTGGGTATCGTCCTATATGTCCTGGTCACAGGACACTTTCCATACATGGAAGACACCCTTGAAGATATGCACAGGGTCATCACCACCACAATGTGTCCCATTCCCTACCATCTGTCAAAACCCTGTCATATCATCATTGCCTGACTACTCATGGTCCCTATCTGGTACCGATTCACAATCTCTCAGCTTGTGGAAAGAGCATGGCTGGGCCCAATTCAAGAACATGCACTGCCTGCCACCAAAGAAATCCTGCCCAGTGTTGTGGAGACTATGTGCAGCATGGGCTATACCTGTGAGGAGATTGTGTCATCCCTAACTCACAGGCGAGAAGATCATCATGTAATGGCTACATGTAACATTCTCAAACACCAGCTGAGCGGTGGGGACTGCCATCAGCAAGATCAGATGCCCTGGTTAACTAGCAGCCCTGCAGGTCCTGTTCGTCCCCCTCTCCCCTTGATGAGGAGAGCCAGTGAACCAGCATTTACAACCAGTACACAAGCTGGAAAGGGTCACTTTAAGGAGGAGAGTGTGGAAGAAAGAGGTCAAATATGCAGAAGCCACACCATGACCCACACATACTCCTTCATGGACAAGCAGCCCTGTTCATACAACACAGTCCAAGAAAAAGATGCTCTTATGGCTGATGTCATCAACACTGCTACAGAGGAACTTGCAGTCAACAGGAATGCTGTTGACCCCCTGCCAGGCAATCTCTCCTCCCCTGAATCAGTCTTGGATGCTACACCCACAGGATTTCTGAACCTGGGCTTCTCTGAAGAAGATTCATCCCAGGAGCCAGACATTCCCAGTGACCAGCCCCAGGTGGCACCCACAACATCTGGATCCAGGCCATTCATGGTCTGGAAACTGGTGAGGAAGCAAATTTCCCATGCACTGAGAGCACTGTGCTGCTGCTGCTGCTGCTACTGCCTGCCCACCGCAAGGTGAGTCCTGAACCCTTTCATCAGGGGCTTCAAGGAAAAGATAGGACAGTGGAGACTTACATGGAAAACAGTAGGTTTGGCCACAGAGATGAATCCCTACATTGTTTCTTCAATATACTATTTCAAAATCCTTTATTAATAAAAATTTGTACCCACTCAGAAGGCCCAGAATTTCAGATATGTGGTACATTAGATGACAAATTGCACAGCTTCTGTTCATGTAAATTCCTGGAATTTTGAGCAAAAAGCAGACAGCCTAGCATGGGGACCACAGGGTGGGAAGGAAGGGAGGAGAGTTTGTCTAAAGGGCCAAAGGGTCAGAATGGAGGAATCAGGAAGAGAAATATGGCAAAGAACTTTTGTCTGCCAAAGTCACTAATAGAGATGCTTTCATGTTTTTTCTGCTTTGAAGTGCGGGAACTGAAATGGCCCAATAGAATTCCAGAGCTGGTGAGGAGTGACTGCCACAGAAGTGAGCCAGAACTGATCTCCAGAGTGCCAGCTCCCTCCAACCGAGGGCAACAGGCTCCTGCCTGCAGTCATCCTCCAGCTATTGGTTCTGACCGGCCACTTTGCATCTCTAACCTCATCTAGCTTCAGAACTGTGTGAGACAAAGAGGGTCATAAGGCACATGGACCCCATGACCCTCTACCTTCCTAGCTTTGGTTGTGCTTGTAGGACAAGCACACTGCATGGGAAACATCAGTCTCTACCACTGGGAATGATTTTTATACCAATGTAGGCTGCTCATCATCTTGGTCCCTGTAACCCTCCAACTTACTCTGTGACTGCCTTTTGGAAAGAACAATAACACCTGTGTAAGTCCTCTGGAGAATGGAGATGGGTTAAGGAGATAAAAGGGACTAGTTGGGAAATAGTTTTGGTACAGGAATGGGGGACATGAGAGGTAGTGGAGAATAAGGAGTATTTTCTGTCCTGAGGAACTTCCCCAACAAAGTAACATGAAAAGGGTGTGTGTGTTGACCTGTGACAGGTGCCGTAGACATTCTAGGGTAGGACTGAACCTTCCCTGAATTGCAGAGTAAGGAGGGAGCTAGGAATAATCAACAATGAGGAGGCAAGGGCCTGCTCTGATCTTCGTAGCATATTTCAAGGCACACAAGTAGGATGCTGTCTTGGTAATAGCATCCTGTCTTTCCTACAGATCTGGGTGTAGCAGGAGAAAGATGCAGCACTATTGGTCAGTGGATCCTGTCCTTCTCAGTGCTGAGTAAGTCTTGTTTGATAAAGTCCCCAAGAAAGGCACTTTCTTTATTCTTTCAGGTTTTATTTGGGGAAAGTGAAATGGTCTACTTGACCTACAGTCTTGGTGTGGTATCGTGCAACAGGAAGGATCCTGGTGGGAAATTTGTGTCCTGTGTAATGATGTATTAGGGCTACAGGTTCCAGTATCCATCCTCCAGGCATGGGGTCTTAGCTACCATCTTCCCCAAACTTCACCTCACAGCTGCCCCTGCACTGTTGTTGAATATCCAAAGGAAGTCACATGTAGCATCGACCCAATGAATGTCTACATCCCTCATGGTTCCTGTGGGACCAGGGATCCATGACATCTAAAGAGCTGCTTGTGTCAAAAGGACAGACAACAGGTCTCAGGCTTCCCTCTTCTTTGATCACTTCATCAACTCCTAACTGTTTTCTGACTGTCTTTCAGAAGAACTGTAGGAACTGTAAATCTACTTGGAGCTGGGAGAATGGAGAAAGGGGGAAGAACAGGGGAAAGGAGGTGGAGAGGATGAAGAGGAAATGAGAGGACCTATAGAGAGTGGGTAGAGTCTGTCCAGAGGAGCATACCTGAAATCAGTCAGGAGAAAAGGATGTTTGCTGGGGTCTTGAAGAAGTGAGATCAGGGACAACTGTATCAAACAGCAGAGTATGACCTTGGGTATATTGTCAGCCATGAGGAGGAAAGACCCTGCTCTGATGGTTCCTGGCTTACGTCAATGTAGCGAAGTATGAGGCTGCTTTGGAAAGGGATTCCCATTCTGGGCTATGAAGAAGGGTCTGGCAGAAGAGAAAGAAAGGTGGCTCCACCATTCAGTGGAGTCCTCTCCTCCTCCTGTCTGACATGTTCCTTGTCAGATCTGATGACTTCCATCTCTTTGTCTCCATAGCCTTCTTCTTCTAGGCTTCCCATGTTGCCTCCCACCTCCTGATCCAAGAATCTTGCATCAATTTTCCATCTCTTGGAGGGATTTATAACGGACCTTTGATCTTACATTAACATTGTTTTGCTCCAATGTGGGAAGGTAAGTAGGCCTTGCCAGGCCACCTGCCATGGGATTTCTTTTTCTTTTTTTTAAGATTTATTTATTCATTATGTATGCAGGAGAGGGTGCCAGATCTCATTACAGATGGTTGTGAGGCACCATGTGGTTGCTGGGAATTGAACTCAGGACCTCTGCAAGAGCAGTGAGTGCTCTTAACCTCTGAGCCATCTCTCCAGCCCGCCATGGGATTTCTTTATGACCAATGCCCACCAGTAGGGTCAGGCTTACAAGGAAACCTTGATCATCATGGATCTCTTGATGACAGCCACTGGTGCAGTGTGAAGCAATGGTTGAATATAGTGTCTGAACTGTTTTCCAGGTCACCTTCCAGGTAGGGAGCAGCTCACTGAGTCGGCAAGGGGAAATGAACTCGTCAGGGAATCCAGGGCCTTAATGTGTGTGAAACATGCACCTGAAGGTAAGGTTGAGTACAGTAAGCATCTGTTTGTGGTAGAAGATGAGTCTCGGAAGCCTGGTCTGGATGTGGTTTAAAGGATCCCATGAGGTGGCATGTGCCAGCATCCATGACACACAGGGAAAGTTATCATTGACTTGCTCAACTGAAGGACAATGGGAGACTGAGAGACTGCAGAGGTGTGACAATGGAGGAACCGTCCTCTCTGTTGTAGTTGGCCTCTAGCTCCATTCTGATCATCTGACTCTGGCCTGTTAACAAACCCTGATGCATATTAAAGGCTTTGGCCAGATCTTCCCAGCAGCTGTCAGTTACTTCTAGATCCCTGACCATCTGGTGAATTCCAAGTGCACAGAACAAGATCAGTCAGTCTGTACAGACAGAGAGAGAGGGAGAGAGAGAGAGAGAGAGAGAGAGAGAGAGAGAGAGAGAGAGAGAGAGAGAGAGAAAGAGAGAGAAATTTTCAGTTTGTGGGTATCACCTGGTGTCAGACTGTGTTTCTGCTGCATATCAGTGAAGGCAATGCTGAGAAATGGTTAAGGAGTCTCTTGAATTCTGGAAATGAGATAGGGAAATTTCCTGAATCCTCATTTTATATTTTACTTTTTTTGAGACTGGGTCTCATTATATAACCCTGATTATCCTGACACTCTCTGTGTAGAACATGCAGCTCTCACCCTCACAGAGATTGACACCATTTCTCTGCCTCCTGAGTTCTGTGATTGCAGATGTGGATTGCCATGCCTTGCTTCATGTACTGTATGTTCATCATCAATGGTAAATTCCTCCAAATATTTGAGGGAAAGGAGACAAGTTCTGTGATTCTTTCATCCTGACAGGGTCAGGGATTGAACTGAAGGTACTGTCATCCATGATGGACTACACACAGCAGCAAAGTCCAAATCTAACCTTCAGAATTAGAAGTCTATGTCTACCACTGTACAGATACCTGGAGGTGAGAACTGCTGTCATAAATTCTTCTGGGGACCCAAGTCACTGGGCTGGAGGAGGTATGTCCTAGCTGATACATCCTTGGAAACAAGGCACAGAGCATGCAAAGGCTACTCTCTAACCCCTTTTCACAGGATCCCCACATGAAGTCCAAACACAAATCCCATGACTTCAACCTGACCAATCAGGAGAGTCCGATTGGCTACCTGGTCTGATTGATTGAGTTCTTTCCATCTGAGCCATGAGATCACAGCTGAGGACTCAAGTTGGGTCACTGAGACAGCTGGTGACTGTCTTGGGATGTTGAAGGCAGGACTCTCACTTTAAGGACTCTAGTCACAGAGGCAGTGCATGAAGCCACATATTCTAGATAGGAGCTTCCAGTTCTACTAACCTGTCACCAGATCCTGTCTGCTTGGCTGCTGACTTCCATGGCTACTCTCATTCATGGGGTCCCACAGTGCTTTTGTTACTTGTCAAAACCACTTTGGTATGGATTTAGGCTACTGATCCTTGTTTATATGCCCTGGTTAATGGAAAGCAGAGATCTGCAGTTTTCTGAATTCTGAACCAACTTGGACTCTGTGAAGGCCACTCTAGACAGTCTGTGATGGTAGAGGTGACCAGCCCATCTAAAAAACACTGTGAACCATTCCAGGAAGACCACTCTCCTATTCCATGTATTCAGTGTTCTGTTGTTCATGTTCTGACCCCTATGACCTGCAGATTTTGCATATGAAAGAAAACAGTGATCCTTGTCTTTTGGGACAATCTTGTCACACATTATACATTTAATCTCAGTTGTATATGTTTTCTGAAAAATGTCTAAATTTCACTCACTCTTGTGGGTGAGAATGTGCTTTTACCCTGTATGCTCCTCATTTATTTATTTCAACTATTTATTTATCTCTCTACTGAGTTATTTATTCATTTATATATTCATTCTTTATCTTTTACATCAGTATCTTGATCAAATTTACGTCCCCATCCTTTCACATCGGTTCTCTACTCTTACACCTGCCCAAACAAAACAAAATTTAAGAGAATAAAAAGAAAACATAAGATAAAATTAAAAAGGGGGGACTTAAAGGTTTCCTTGTGGAAGCTGCAGTAACCGAGTGTGACAGTGAGAGTCATACTGTGAACCCCTCTATCCACATGTCTTCACTTGTTAGTGCTCATTGAGGAGTCACTGGTCAGTTCCAGGTCTCAGGTTTCTACTACACTAATGTTGTATTTGATACTGTCATCTGTCCTTTGCAATTGGCACATTGACTTGTTTCACTCAATGGGTATGCAACTTTTTTATTATATTTGTGTTTTAAATTTACATATCAGCCATGGGGTTTCCTGTTCTTCCCCCTCCTGTCCATTCCCACATTCCCCCAGCCCCTCCCCTCCATTTCCATCTCTGCCAGGGCCAAGAGTTCCCTGGGGATTCAGCTCAACTTGGTAGATTCATTCCAACCAGGTCCAGTCCACTTCTTCCAGCCTAAGCAAAGTGTCCCTGTGTATGCCCCAGTCTCCACACAGCCAGCTCATGCACTAAGGACAGGTCCGGGTCCCACTGCCTGTGTGCCTCCCAAACAGGTCTAGCTATTCAATTGGCTCACTTATCCAGAGGGCCTGAACCTGTTGGGGGCTCCACAGCTTTTGTTTCATGATTCATGTGGTAACCCAGGCTCAGAAAGAAAAAGATGGTATGTACTCCCCCATAGTAGGACACTAGATGTAAAACAAAGATGATTAGACTGCTACTCACAGCTCCAGGGCATCTACCTAAAAAACAGAACCCTAAGAAAGACACAGGGATTGCCCAATGTCAGAGAAATGGATGAGATCTACATGAACAACCTAGATGACAGTGGGAGTAATGAAGGGCAAGTTTCGAGGGAAAGAGAGCTTAGGGGAGCAGGAGATCCCAGCTGGATCAAGAACAGAAAAGGAGAACAAGGAATAACAGACCATGATGAATGAAGACCACATGGGTATGCAAATTTAAAACTCTGACTTCAAAATCACTAGTGCCACAGTACAAACCCACTTCTAAATAATGTGACAAAGTTGATCTGGAGATGGAGAGGAGAAGATGAGAACCAGAGATGGCAGAGGCAGCAGGAAAGAATTGGCTAAGGGAGGAATTTGGATAGGATGGAAGAGAGGGAGGAGCCATGGGGAGAGGGATGCACCATAGGTCTAGCTTAAGTGACGCATATTTCAATTTCCCATAGAGTCGCTGTCACATGTCTGTCCTATTGGTGAAATTATTAAGGCCACTCCATGTAGTTAAAGGGGAGGTTTATTTTGTGGGGTAACTTACAAATGAAGGGATAGGTTGCACGTTGTGGGAAAGGTATGGCTCAGTCCGGCAGTGTTCTCTGGAGAACTATGCTTGGTCTACCTCCAGCGTCCAGGGTCCAGGAAACAAGAGAGACCTCTCCTCTCAATCCTGGGTCTTCAGCATCCTCCCTTCACCCCGCTTTATGGCCATTACTGAAGCCTCAAGGGGGATTGGAACTTCCAGGTCAACGCTGGGATGGCTACCCACTACACTGTCCTCTTTAAAGTGATGAGCTCTTTACATCAGGAGACACAGGGTGGTGACTTGCAGGTGTGGCCTGAGATAGCAGAAGTAGGAACTCTGCAGGAAGTCCAGATAGCAGTGTGCCCACTACCCCAGCATAAAGGGTCTGTGTCCATCACAGGAGGAGGTAAGCCATCTACCACAGGGTTCCCTCCAGGAAACAATAGTTATCAAGGAAATATGATCCAGGGCTGGTGTTTCACAGCATCCTTCTCTGATGGGGACTTGAGCCAATACAATGTGCAAGCTTCCCTTGAATGAGCAGACCCTGTGGACCAGTCTGCAGGGGAATCACTAGCAGTACTCATTAATCTATCCACCCTTCAGATTTCTGATACTAGTGAATTGTTTCCCCACATGAGGGAAAGGGAGCTCCTTCCTCTCTTTCCTCTCCCTCCTTCCTTTTGTTGTATTTTCAGCCTCATTTATTCTTATGTCCTGCCCATTAGAAAAGACACAGTCCCACTGCATGCTGGTCTAGTTATGTGTTGGTGTAGGGGCCTCACTGTAAGGAGTTTTATCAGGACTATATTTGTCTCCTAACAGAAAATGACAGCAAGTTGGAGGAAAATGATATCACGTTGGATGGAATGCTGGGACTTTGCTCCACTTTGGAAGTGAGTAGGCCTTACCTAGCCTAGGTGACTAGTGTGGTAACAGCCTGGGTCTCTTGTAGTCTCAGAGGTCAACACCAGAACTCTGATTGGCCATCTTTTCTTTCCTCAGATCTGCAGGTTCTGTTGGATATGTTCTGAGACAAAGCTCATCCTCACCATATGTGCATCCTGTCTCACCTAGGCAAGTGTTCAGTGAGCTGGGTGCAGGAAGCACAGTGCCTAGAAACAGACATGTTGGTGGAAACTGCTTTTCCTTTTTGATCCTAGAGTCTGTTGATGGGACAGTAGCAGAGCAGCTAGGACAAACCAGTCCCTGCAATCAGGGCTTTCCCCAGGGATCCCATGGAGTTTTCCCTGAGGAAGGTCACATAGGAAGAAAAGGGACGTGATTCCTGCCTCATTAGGTCCTGAATTCCACCAGAAATAAACCATATATTATCTGAAAGGAAACAGGTTTAGGGTGGTGAATGAATCTTTCTGACAGCCTCATCATTGGTCTAACATGAGCTTTTTCTTTAAGGTACCTGGTCATATCCTGAATTGTGGACCCTGAGAATTCCTGACCTGAGTATGTGCACATTATGCATCAGTGACATTGTGGGAAAAGAGCACCTCTAACCTCTCCTTCCTAGCATACCAGTAGGCCATTGTCTGAGCTCCAGAGGAACTCTGAGGCTCCACACAGCAACAGGAGGACATGCTGTGGAGGACGATGACACGGTTTCTTTCCCACCATCCAACCACGGACATCCACCCCAAATTACAACAAGATCTGGGGAATCTACTGGAGCATACCCTTGTGAAAGCCTCCCAGTGGGTACTTAATGTTGAATCCCTTTCCAACTTAAACCCCTTTGCATTTTGATAGTTCAGAAAGTCACCTATGCCTCTCTGTCTTCACAGATAACAAAGAAAACCTGCTTGAGCAGGTAAAACATATCTCCGAAGAGCCGTGGAAATTAAATGTGCTTCTCTGAACCCCAGAGTGGATCTTCTCAGAAGAGCAGTGTCCATGGAACACCTGTCCCAGGGCTCCACTTACATGAAGAAGACAAAATTGAGGTCATACCCTCGGGCCATCTTTCAATGGTATTAGGCAGAGACAATTTACAAAGAAATACTGAAGTGTTTAATTAGAATTCCAACATAGTTTCTATAAATTGGCATTCAGAAAGTTTTGAACCCTGGAGGAGAAAAATCTAAATAATATGAGCTTCCAGGTTCTACCAGTTGCTTTTCTAATGGTGACAGATGTTTTCACTTCATCTATACACTCAGCAAAACCAAGTCTGATGCTCAAACACAAGATGTAACAACCAATGGGTCCTAGACCTAGAAGACATGGAAGAGGACAGCAGAGATTCCTCCAGACCCTGATCTTCTTCAAGGACTTCCCACCATGCCTCAGAGATTCACAAAGGGCTACAGGGTAGTAATGGAGACTGGAGCAGGGAACAGGACAAAAGCTCAGAAACAGACCCAGCAAGATCCTGCCAGCTGAGTTTTTCCATAGTCACCCATGGAAATCAAGGCATGGAGAATGGCTTGTCCACAAATGACTGCAGAAGAAGATTTAAAAACAAGCAATAAGGAACCAATTGAAAAACTGAACACAGTCACCATTTTAATTGACCTCAAATACAAACACTATAATACTCACATAAAGTTGTAGTAGAGGACTATATACATTCCTGCCTTATAGAAAGGAAGATCAGAAATAACACGGAGTAGATGAACTGTGGACTCAGGAGCATGGCTGCCACCAGACATGAAATACAGAAGCTGGAGCATGGCTGGAGCACACACTCCCCAGGACATCTGGAGAGAGCCTGGCCCCTGACACACGCCAGCAGACAACAAATCCCTGACAGTGAACATTGTGTGGCTATGAGGAGGTGGAGGTGCAGTGTGTGCTGTGTGGTGCAGGAGGGCTGAAACCTATTACATTGTGTGTGATGGAGATGAGCTGTCCAGCTGATCTGACAACAGCACTGTATGGATGGTCCAGTCAGCTGGGGAAAGCAACAGGTCTGACACCTAGATACACTCATGTGCTACGCATGTCCCTCCTCTTGTTAACAACTTCCATACAGTGTCAATGCAAGGACATGAAGGATGCCCCTTATCCACACTCACCACATAGTTCTCTAGGTATTAGGACTAGATACTCAACTCCAATCTGCTGTCCTACACACAATGCTATATTCTAGAACATGCTAGACATGCCTCCAACAACAGTGTGCAAAGACATGGGGAAAGGTATCAGGCCCTGCTGGACACATGACCTCCTGACAAGGACACAGGTACTACTTGGTTCAAACACTTCTGAAATCTTCCTGCAGTGACATACAACACTAGATATGCAGCATGGGACACTACAGCCATGCATCCTCACTTGAACTAGAAGCTGTCAAATAATCTTTACATCACACACACACACACACACACACACACACACACACACACACACAGCGAGACTCACACAGAGACTCACATACACACACACACACACACACACACACACACACACACACACACACACACAGATCCTCTAATACATTTCTCAGTATTGGTCCATGTGTGACTTCTCATTAAACTGCACTTTGACTTCTAGGTCAGACATTGCTAAACAAACCCTCTCACATACCTCTCATGTATTTGTAGGTCTGGAACCATAATGGAACCCACACAATCCTTTATTAATAGCTACTTATTAGGTCATATAGAAAACTCTCTTGCCATTGTGCCCAAATACTCTTCAAGTATTGGTCCCCAGTTGACACCCTAATATCACTGAAATTCCACATACACTGCTAGGGTTCAGGCCCTCTTGAATATCACACTCCACTACCACAATCTACAGTGTTAGTATCAGGGTCCCCAGAATAACACATTCCATCCACCCATATATCCCTGTTAGATATCAGAACTGCTGGGCATTCCAAACTCCATGGCAACTCTTACATGGCTAGCTGAAGGCCCTGGAATGCACACATCACCCTGCAGTTGCCCAACATGCCCTACTAGGTTTCAGACTCTGCTGGATCCCTCAATGCCTCACACACACTCTGAAGTGTTAAGCATGCTCAGACATCACTTTTCACAGGGCCATCCTACTTCATAAGGAATGATCAGACCTTGACAGACACCAGCTCAGCTATAAGCTGACACATACTCAGTAGGGATTGTGCAGGGCTTGACACCCTGTTCTTCCATTGTTCCCCTCTGACATACAGTTATCAAACACACTGGACATACCAGCATCCCTGTGACCACATCCACTCTCGGTACCATGTCCAGTTTGACCTCATACACCACATTAATTGACAGATATCATACCATGCTGGAAATGTCTCTCCAAGTCAGGTCTTCCACAATATTTAGAAATTAGCATTGCGGGACACACATCTGCTGAAGACACACTTACATTGGTAGGCATCAGCTTCTACTAGACTCCTTCCTATGCTATACAATGTGCTGGGTCTCAGGTTCTACTGCTAGTTACTGGGCCAAGCTGGATAATAACCCTTTTCCAAACCATGGTGCATATAAAGTGCAGGGTGTCAGGTTCACTTGAACACCAGGCTCCATCACACACCGACAATATTGTCACACACAATTACCCCCAATATACACTACTGGCCCAGTGAACAGTACAATTTTAAAAGCTTGGCTAACACCTCCATCACTGACATATCAAGTTTCTTGCTATCAGATGCTTACCTCCACTCTGTGCAGATTTCAGTCATGAATATTGAAGTATATTTTATGCATATACAATAATTGGCTTCAAGCCTTACCCAAAATAGCACCATTCTATTAACAACATACACTACCACACAGGAGCATGGGTCTAAGCACAGCTAAAAATTAGCAGTGCTTTTGTGGCAGCAGTATGGGTGTAGGAAGAATAAATTATTAGATGAGCCTGTTGTCATGCACAATATCAGGGTTAGGACTGGGGAGTCCTGAGGATGTGATACACAGTAGGGGTTCCAGGCCTCAGGCAGGTGTCCAGCAAAGCCTGAAACCAAGCATTGTGTCTCAGGCTATAGTGGCAAGGGTAGGAGTGTCCAGCAGGGCAGTGGTACATGGGTTGGTTTGGCAGCAGGACTAGAGGGCAGTAGCTAGCAAGGTCTGTTGTGTGGGCAGCCCCTGATAGTGGGATGAGTCTCTGTGGGAGAAGCAGGGGGATTCTCTGCAGGGTGTCTTATGAACACAACAGTGTATATTAGGTGAAAGCAGTTGGGAGCTCTCTAGATCCACTAGGACATGGCACCTAGCAGTCTATGTAGGATTCCAGGGGGGGTTGCAGCAATGCCTGTTCAATAGTAATATATGTAGAGCAGTGCTAAAGATGATGATGTTATAAGGAAAAGTATGTGTGCACACACGTGTGCTTGAACTAGTGTTGAGTGGTAGGAGAGTGTGCTGCATTGTCATGGAAATAGCTGTCTTAGAGAAAATGAGTCAGTGACTAGGCAAAGAGAAGCCCAGGGTCAGTATATTATTAATGAATTTGATCAGAGAAAGTATCTTCAAGTTATGGACTTGAGATATTTTGGAGAATAAGGGTA